>OY987252.1:3918831-3950017 GCA_963920765.1 Ulota crispa | reverse complement strand
TTTAGGATTTCAAGTTCCAAATGTGCAAAGTAAGAACTTGATTTGGCTAGTCTTTTGCACTCTTAAGCGTACCCTCAATTTTCTCAAAAAATGTGTTGTTGAGAATATTTAAATTTGACTTTCTAATAGTCATTTCAAATCTCCAATATGGGAGCAAGTATTGCATATGCTAAATAATATGCTACTTGGAATATTAGAATTTATCTCAATAAATGTTTCTGCTTTCAGAGGAACATGGATGTGGTATTTAGGCAAGACTAGGCTATTGAATCTTTATAAATAAATAAATAAATAAATTAACCTATGTATAATCAAGTAAGATGTTTGAATGCACTTTACATGATCTACAAAATGATTCTTCTAAAACAAAGTGCATTTCTTACTATGGTAGCTAAAGTCATGTTGAATCATTAAGAAGAAATTGATAGACTTCTGTAAAATTGAGGAAAGATGCTTGAATGTATTGTACATGATCTACAAAATCATTGCACCAATTATTGCCCATGGCAATAAAAATGTAGGTCTTTTATGGATATAATTTGCATAACCCCTAAAGGACCAAGCCCTTTTTTTCAGCAAAAGTTATTGGAAACTGCCACTTGGGGGAATGAATAGAAAGGTAGGAAAAATAATTATTTTTGGAAATCCAACCGTAAGATCTTGTCTTAGGCTATGGGAGGTACTTGTGGGAAAATAATCATCTCATTCAAGATGTAGAGGAGTGAGATATTGACATCTGAAGTGAAAAAAAAGTTTTTTTCCTTGTTGCCCAAAAATTTCATAAGCCTTTAATTGCCCTTAAATCAAAAAAATTGCTCTACACAAAGTTGAGGTTTATTTTTTCCATGTAGAAGACCAAGTTAGGTAAGTGTGGCAGATTTTCCAAATGAACTGGAGGTGTGGATCATACTTTGTAAAATCTTGCAATGCCATAAGGACATGACATTTGCATATACACTAGGCCAAATTGGAGGATTTATGTAAAATTGAGACATATGAATTCTTTTGATCCAAATGGTGAAAACCAAGGAATCTTAGTCTACTAAAACTTGGAAAAAAAAAAAGTCAAAAATCAAATTCACAAAGAGCTCAAAAAAGTAATGCACCAAAGGCAAAAGTAATGGAGGTATGGAAATCCCATGCATGCCCGTAAACTAAAACTTTTCACTCATAAATCAAAATTGAATGATTCAAAGCTCCTCATATATGTTTTATTCTAAAGAATGAATTCAGGTTTTTATTTTAAAAAAACATTATTTAAGAAAAGTTTTTGGTTGCCTAGCCTCCCTTGATTTTCATAAATTCATGCATAACTTCTTCAATAAATGTCGGAATAAAGGAAAAATTAGATGCCCACATAGATCTTTCAATTCTCCATCTTCAATAAAAGTTTCAAAAAATCACACAAAGTAGTTTAGCCATAAGTACATGCCCGAAATCCCATTTGTCCCCCAAAGGGACAATGGTCCTTTAGGGGTTAATGTTCATTGATTTCAATATGCTAAACAACCATCACAGATTTTTTCATCCACCTTAGATTGCCACTTTTCATCCATATTATTTTTCATTCATTGGCTCTAATGAATATCATTGATTTATTTCATCCACATCCTCCCCTCTTTCAAATGATTACACTAGTAGAAAACTCCTTCCAAAACAACAGAAAACCAACAGTTTCTTGTTGATTTGGGCACTGGCCCACGCTAATTCACTAATTTAACAGAATTCTGTAAAAAACTAAATACGTTCTGTTGATTTGGACACCATTGTCTAAATCAACAGAAATTTTGGAATCTTTTGAAGATCTTTTGGGAATTTTTTGTGAATCTTTAAGAATCTTCAAAAATCTTTCGGGAATCATTGAGAATCTTTTCAGGATTTTTAAGAATATTTAAGAATCATTTTGAGATTTTAGAATCTTTGAGAATCTTTTAGGAATCTTCATGAATCTTTGGAAATCTTTTGGAATCTTTTCAAGTTTTTTTGGAATGTTTGAGAATGTTTGAGAATCTTTGAGAATCTTTCAAGAATCTTTGAGAATCTTTCAGGAATCTTTGAGAATCTTTCAGGAATCTTTGAGAATCATTTGAAATCTTTGGGAATCTTTTCAAGTTTTTTTGGAATCTTTGAATGTGTTTGAGAACAATTGAGAATCTTTGAGAATCTTTTAGGAATCTTTGAGAATCTTTGGAAATCTTTGGGAATCTTTTCAAGTTTTTTGGAATCTTTGAGAATGTTTGAGAACAATTGAGAATCTTTGAGAATCTTTGAGAATCTTTCTGAATCTTTGAGAATCTTTGAGAATCTTTGAGAATCTTTTTGGAATCTTTGAGAATATTTTGGAATCTTTCAAAATCTTTTCAGGTTTTTTTGGAATCTTTGAGAATGTTCGAGAACAATTGAGAATCTTTGAGAATCTTTTAGGAATCTTTGAGAATCTTTGAGAATCTTTGAGAATCTTTGAGAATCTTTTGGAATTTTTGGGAATCTTTTCAAGTTTTTTTGGAATCTTTGAGAATGTTTGAGAATCTTTGAGAATCTTTGAGAATCTTTTAGGAATCTTTGAGAATCTTTTGGAATCTTTGGAAATCTTTTCAAGTTTTTTTGGACTCTTTGAGAATGTTTGAGAACAATTGAGAATCATTGAGAATCTTTGAGAATCTCTTTGGAATCTTCAAGAATCTTTGGAAATCTTTGAGAATCTTTGAGAATCTTTTAGGAATCTTTGAGAATCATTTGAAATCTTTGGAAATCTTTTCAAGTTTTTTGGAATCTTTGAGAATGTTTGAGAACAATTGAGAATCTTTGAGAATCTTTGGGAATCTTTTGAGAATCTTTTTTGAAATTCAAAAAGTCTTTGAAAATCTCTAAGAATTTTCAAGAACCTTTTTGGAATCTTTGAGAGTCTTTTTAAAATCTTTATGAAATTTGTTAAAGTACTTCAAAATACTTATAGAAATAGAATCTCTTAGACTGAATTAGAGTCCTTTAGGAATCTTTTTGTGAATCATCAAAATACTTTCAAAAATACTTTCACAATAGTTTAGGTTTGTTTTTGAAATCTTTCTAAAACCTTTTTGGACCTCATTAAATTTTTTTGAAGTTTTCAAAAATAAAAGAAGTTTTCAAAAAAAAAAAATCTTTTAGAAGTTTGAGTGTACATTGACTGGTTTTATTTTCTTTACTTTTCACAATTTGGTAAGATTTAAACTTAGCAGCCTTCAAAGTCAAGTAAAAACATGACCATAGTAACAAAAAACTCAACATTTTTTTGTTGATCTACATACTTTTGGACACAACTTCACTAATTCAACAAAATTTTATATAGAAAGTACAACATTTTGTTGTTTTAAATACCAAAATTTCTTTACAAACAAATATAAATGATGCTCCTCAATTCTTTGAAGAAATCATAAATGTCCCTTAAGGATTAAAAGTACCAAAAATATCTTTGTGTTACATGATAACCAAGTGTATAGTTTAATGCAAATTCTTACAAGAAACCAAAGGTGATATTTACATTTCAAATAACACAAGGATATATTTAACATTTCAAAATAGAAGAGTTATTTTATTAATTTTCCAAAATAAAAGGAGTATAATTGATATTCCTACAAAAAATTAGGACTATTTTTTATGTTTCACATATTTTCAGCGTAAACTTGATATTTTGAAAGACTTAAAGGGTATTTTTAGTAATTTTCCTTCTATTACTAACCAAATAAATTAAAGAAAAACAATCTTATAAAATATTTTTATAAGCTTTAAAAGATGGGAATTGATATGTGTACCACACTCTTCCAATTACTATACCACACCACAAGGTAAATTTTTGATTTCTACCATCAAAAAGTTGAATTTGAGAATTTTGAATTCAGATTTGGACTTAGAGACCATGGTATTGTCTAGAACCATAAAAAAAGTTGCAATTCAACAACACCCAATGAAAATGCGTAGTTAGGGAGAAATTTGTTAATTTTACTTTTGTTTGTAAAAAAAGATAAGCTTTTTCATTGGGTGTTGTTGAATTGCAACTTTTTTTATGGTCTTAGACAATACCATGGTTTCTAAGTCCAAATTTGAATTCAAAATTCTCAAACTCAAATTTTTGATGGTAGAAATCTAAAATTTACCCCAAGGGTGTGGTACAAAAGTTCAAAGGGTGTGGTTCACATATTAATGCCCTTACAGAATATCCAAAACTATTCAAAAGTCAATAGAATTTTGATTTTATAATTGCAAGGATTTAATTTCGTAACTTTTCACGACTTCATGTTATTTGAATCTATCAAACTATGGAGGCTATTTTAACAAAATAAGGTTCTTTTTACAAAAAAACTAACACTAAATAATATTTATTAATGAATCCAACCTTTGCCTGCAACAATCCTTATGAGATTTGTGAATTCCAAAAAAAATTTATAAACAAAATCAAAAGGATGGAAACAAACAATTTATTTAAAATTTCTGAACACCTTCTCTGATTTTATCTCATAACTTTTGATAAAAAGATTGAAATCCAAAAAAAATTGTTGGAGGTGAAAGTAAAATACATTTACCAACTTTTCTTTGTTCAAAGTTTTCTGAAAAAAAGTTCTTTAATGGGCGAAAATAGCCTCCAAAGTCTACTGCATTACTAAAGACATGAACATTTAATGTACAAATAGAATTAAGACACTCATGCATGCATGTGCATTTGCACATTCTTTAGTGGTTTAGAGAATGTGTTAAGGTTGTGGAGTGTGAGAGGAGAGGTGGAGGGTTCAAACCCCGCTACCGGCAGCTGCCCGAGAGTCCGGGCAGCTGCCCAAAAAGTTCGGGCAGCTGCCCCAAAAAGTTCGGGCAGCTGCCCCAAAAAGTTCGGGCAGCTGCCCCGAAAAGTTCGGGCAGCTGCCCCAAAAAGTTCGGGCAGCTGCCCCAAAAAGTTCGGGCAGCTGCCCCAAAAAGTTCGGGCAGCTGCCCATCCCCCTAAAAAGTTTACATTTTCTTAAAATATTAACAAATCCTATGAAAAAAAAATTTAAAAATGAGAAGAAATAGAATTGAACAACATAAAATAAGTAATAGAAATCAACAACAAATTAACAGAAAACTGTAAATAATCAACAGAAAATCAACAGAAAAGTACCCAAATCAACTTGACCAAATTCACAGAAAAAATCAACAGTTTTTGGTTGAAATTCTGTTGATTTTGTGCTGAATTTTCTACTAGTGTTATTGCATTTTAGAAACAAATTGTGTTGCTTTAGGGAATTTTTTGTTGTTTCAAAACATCCAATCTCAAATTACGAAAAATTTTATTTCTCCTCGTACACTCTAAAAAGTCTCTTTTATTGCTCATTGCTCACTGCTCACCGCTCATTGCTCATTACTCACCACTCACTGCTCATCGCTCTTTGCTCACGATTTAGCAACCTTGGCTCGGAACCCATGAGCAGGTGTTTGGTGAGGTACTCCAGTTGTTTTCCAAGTTTAACATGAGAATACGGATTCAAAGCTGACCTGCTAGACCCTAGCTTGGAACCTGAGAGCAAGCTTTGGTTACGCTAGTGAATTTGTTGTTCAAGTTGAATATGAGAAAACAGATTTGGAATTGGCCATCAAGGCCGTAGCTTGGAACCCAAGTGCAAGTTGAAGGGGCGATTTTAATCTAATGGCCAAATTTGGCTTCACAAATCAAATTCTCGATCAACCTTAGAACCATAAGGTCAGAACCTAGCAAAAGGTTAAAAGTCCTAATTTCATTATGTTGGTTGAATTTTACTTGCCAAAACAAATTTGAAGTTGACCTTCATCAATTTTACTTGGAACCTGAGAGGTTGGTAAGAGTCCGGTCTTGATTTTGTTTTCATGTAAAAATAGATCAATTTGCAATATGTTTAGGCATGAATTCATCAAATGTGTGATATGCTACCTTAAAAGGCAGAAAACAATCAAATTTGGTCTGATTTCTAGTTAATAATCACTTTGAGTGCAAAAATGATGACTAAGGCTTTGCATACTGATAGATACAAATTGCCGAGCCTTGACTAATTGCCCTAATCTGAACCTAGAGTCCACTTGAAGTATCAGTGTTGATTTTGTATTAGCATTGTTCTTCAAAATTTACAACTAGATTTGTACTGTAATTGTTTTGTGATGAATGGAATAGGTTACACTACAGCACTTTGTATTTGTCAGTAGCACTTGAAAATTGACAAAACGGAATCAAAATTGGTCCACATGTGCCCTTCTTGGAACTTGGAAGCCAAACTTACCTGTCAAATCAGCTCTATAGTAATACACAATAGTTTTATTTGTAGCTAGAATTTGGATTTGAGAGCCTCCTCAGATTCCAATGAGGTTCCAAATTGACCCAATCCTTGACATGGTTTCTCTTCTGGTACTACTAATCAGAACCCAATTTGGACCCTTCATGCCTTTGTTAGAACCTAGAATGCTGCAATCAAGTCTTGTGTGATTCCTTAAATACTTCTCTTAATCATATCATAATCAAAATATAGACATTGGTTAACTCCTTGAAGCTGAGGAGGCATTGCTTATTCACATGAGATCTCAAAGCCAAAGCTACAGAAACTAGAAACGAGTTGCATTAGACTACATCAATTCCCTGATTGGAACCTGGACTTCTCATCGGTGTTCCGCTTTAATTTTGTATTGAGAAAAGCCTAACATAGCACAACCCAAAGGCTGAAAACAGTAGCCTCCTCAAATTCCAAGGAACTTGCAAATAGAGACTTTCAAAATTTTTAAGTTAACTGTGCACTTCGTTTGGCTTGCTAGTGCATATCCGGTTGCCCTAAGTGAACCTCATGATTGTGATATTGTTGTCCTCAACTCATTAGACAATATCCATATTGGATTTTAAGGTTTCGTTAATTTCTCACAATCAGCCCCAAAGCAAGCCAATTACTAATATTTGTTTGTTGTCGCCGCATATTGGTGCTTTTTCTCATCTCATAGGCACTTACAAAGTCTTGTTTAAAGGCTTACTATAAACCTAAAGAGGCCGTTGCTAAAGAAAGCTCAATCTATACTACCGGGAAACATCTTTATAATACTCAGAGGTCAGCCCTTCTAAAGCTTCTCTGCTATTATAGCAGCGGTTAATATTTCTAGGTGCTTAAAGGGTTCAATGTCTTTGGTCTTTGAAATCAAATATACTGCTATGTTTCATGCATTAATTAGCAGGAATATTTGTAACCACTATAAGGGAGCTCTATGTTTGCTAAAATTTCTAGGTTAAGTATTGAGCATTCTAAAATATCTTTGATAATTTACAAATTTCTAAGTCAATCTGATTTAGCGACACCATTTAGTGAAGTTCCCTCCTTACCTCAAATTCATTAGAGGATCCGACAAGGCTTTGTTGAATAAAGCTCTGTTCATTTCTGAATGTGGCAGCACATTTACTTTTCTATGTCAAAACTAATGCGGGATTTCATTATAAAAAGTTTGCTCTAGTGTTCATCCATAGTTACTACTACTACATATTATGTACATAATTTATCATTTATGATTTGACTTTTATTACAGATAAGGAAACATTGGGAAATCTATGAGAAATCAGACATGAAGCCTGAGAAGCTTCAGATAATATTTGGAGCTTGTACGCTTAGAGTTTACAAAGCTAGATGGTTATCCATGTGGAACTCAACATTGCTTAGCCACATTGCCCTAAAATTCCCGCATCCTATAGCAACAAAGGAAAACTAATAAAGCTGTGGCTACCCAAGGCGGTATTTTGGGCTGAGGTGCAATATTCAAATAGGAACTTGTTCATTTCTTGAACAGCTACTTTCATTTTGTAAAAAGTGCTTGTTTTATCCTTATTATTATAGGTGTTTCCACGATTAGGTTAAGTCTAATAACAACTATTGCTCATTATGATTTCTGAATTTATATGCAGCACATTTACTTTTAAGTAATGTCTTTATCTAAATGTTGATATTGGTCTTGAATAAGAGTTGTTGCAAACTCGTATATGCTCTCTCAAAACATTGAGATTTGATGTACAGCTTGAGGAGCATGCCAGTGTATTAGTCAACTCAACTTTGACCTCTAAGCGCCATTAATTGGGCAGCAGACAGCTCCATGGACCGGATTGGCCTGTATGTAGAGTGACATTGTATACTGCTGTATGACCATGCATACAACACCTTTTTTGGGAAGAACTCAACCTATGACCACACCAAACTCTTCTTGACACAAGATGGCACAAAGTAGGCTATGCAGCGAATTGTTTATAAGTAATATTAGTTTCACTATGCAAGTCCGGCTTTTCTAAGATCTTAGACGAGATTGGCCCATTATATTGCTTCTTTAATCTTTGCAGGTATTTAATTCCTAAACCAAGTTATACTTGAGTAGACTTCAGGTACTTCCATCGGGAACTAGTCGGTAAAAGAGGCATCATCAAACGTGATGAGCCAAAATTGTTTGAAGCGTGGATAGACGAGTTTTTGGATACATGCATTTTTACAGATTCCTAGATTCAAACCAATAGTTAAGCAAAGATATTGGCACGTCCCTGGTATTTGGAATGTCAGAAGAATTATGTTGCTGCAATTGAAGAAGGGGAAAAGAAGGCTGTTAACCCGAGATATGCAGCTGACTCTTTTGGGGAAGGGATGCAAGAGGGATAAGAGGAACAAAAGGAACAAAAGGTACAAGAGGTTCAAGGCGAGCAGGTCCAAACTACAACAAGGACAAGTCAAACCAAGAAGAAGGTGGTAAGAAAGAGGACGCCAATTCATCAAAGACAATCAAGCCCGCGGCAAGCCGTAGCAGCTGCCAAGGCTACTATATCACCTGCTATGACTGCTCCCAATGAATCAGCATCCAAAGAGGTGCCAACCCAAACTTCAGCACAGATGTCCAAGTTTGTACCTTCACAATGGGAGGTTGTAGCGTCATTTGCAGCAAAGACACCAGGAATCACGCCAATCGCATTAATCATGGAGTACTCAATTTGAGAGGCCATTGATTACTGCGCCAAGACTAAGAGGCAGTTTGATGAGCAGCTACAGATCCTAGACTTTGCTAAGAAAATAAGGTAGATTTGATTGTACTGACCCTAAACCTTATTCCTTCACTCTCTCAAAATAACATCATTGCATTAAAAATTACTAACTTGATTAACTCCTTCTGATTCAGGTCGGGAAGGAATGACCGCAAAGCCTAGGAGGAATGCACAGTAGGGATGCTTACCTAGACCTTATCATTAACAATGTGCCAGACAAGCTAAGAGTGCCAAATGTATCTAACTTGCCTTTGTTAGTTCCATATTGGAACATTGAGTATCCACTTTTTGGCAAGCATGTGTTTGATTTTGCAAACGGGACGTTACACAATGATAGAGCTGTGCTATTGTTTGTACCAAAAGATCCTACCATCAAGAAGAGTATTAAGAAACATGCCAAAGAATACGGTTACAAATACTTGAAAGAGTTATGGAGTGAAAATGATATTTTTCTCACTTCCTACTGCAACAACAACCTAACGGTTAGTATTTCAGGAATTTGTTTTGAGGTTCTTCAAATTGTGGCTCTATCCACTCTACTTACTAAATTCCAACCCTAAATCATAGACAAAATGCTTCTAGATCTGTGTCTTTGTTTGAGTGCTGCTGAATGAAGTGACCATAGAATCAAAGTTCTCCATTGACAACAACAAAAAGGCTAGCGGCCTTGACACCAACATTTTTTGCAAGTATTTGTATGCCCTAATTGCATTTAAAAAAGTCCAAATATGAGTTAATGAAAACTTCTAGTATGAGTAACCTTTGTGCATTTCATGTAACTACCAATCCAATCAAACCATTGTTTTCAAACTTCATATGATTGCTATGACATGGAAGTCTAATTCCATGTTGTAACTTGTATAATTATGCAGGTGAAGGACTTTTGCAAAACTTTTTGCATGCTAGTAATTAGCTACTGAGAGGTGATGTGCCATGGCGTGGGGCTCGAGAGAAGGATATATTATTCTTGCAACTTCTAATTATGAGCTCTTCCAAGCCTAATGATGTTGTGTTTGGCTGCAACAAGTCTACAGGTATCATTTCATGTAATCAAATCAAACTCCTTCCCTACAATTGACTATGAGTATTATGTTTCAATTTGTACTGCCTAAGGTCTTCCTCCTTATATTTGTACTTCAACCTTGCCTTCTCATGAAACTAGCACCGCAATGAATCGATCTCCAAGATTTCATTAATGTGTTTATAATGGACAAATCTTGGACCCTCTTGTTCTTGCTGACAATGTGTCAAAGTATTGTATGTAATGACAAAAATCTGGAGTTACATATCTCTTTGTCTACTTTTATTTGATTATCAAGCGGCAGCATTCACACGTGTCAACGCAGTGGTCAACATATCATTCCTACTTGAGTCCGACTTAGAGATTTTTGAAGGTATCTTGAAACATCTGAAACCAGGGACGTCGGCCAGAGATTCAAGGAAGGTGAAGCGCAAAAGGATTGTCTCTTCAAGTGAAGAAGAGTCTGACAACCCTGTTACAAATGCTCCCAAGAGTTGATTTGGTATGTAAGTGCATTGAATTTATGATTAATCAATTTGTAAATTGCTAGCAAATTTATAGCATATTAGCTTTTTTAACACTTTACATTCATTTTTGCAAGCTTCTAGATTTGATTAGCAGCTCACCAAAAACTTGGATAATCCAAATTATAACGCCCCTTCGGCTACAACCC
Organism: Ulota crispa; assembly: GCA_963920765.1. NCBI lineage: Eukaryota > Viridiplantae > Streptophyta > Bryopsida > Orthotrichales > Orthotrichaceae > Ulota > Ulota crispa. The sequence goes on along the minus strand of OY987252.1, from coordinate 3,939,301 downwards.
CCGAGCATGACCCATTTAGAGTGCCTGAGATTGAATCTAGATACTCGTTAGGTGTTCTATAGTATATTGAGCTAGAGGCAATTGAAGGTAGCCCAGAGACAAATCCAGACCCAGAGTTATCTACTTCCAGCTATGGCAATTCATGCTAGATAGAGAACCACAGTATTTCAGCCCATGTGCTTCACGATCTTATTGATTTCTTTTTATATGTTATCAAAATTTCCTATTTTCCGTTCAACTTGTTAATGTTTGTTTGCCCATTACTCTCTTTCCAATACCCTTTTTCTATATAAACTGCAAGTACAAATATTTGTAAGGAAGCACGTAAGAGCATTCAATTAACTACCATGATATATATTATCCTTGATTATTACAGTTCAATCTGTGCTTTAGTTTGAACTTTCTTATTCAAAGCACCAATGTATCTCAATTCAAATTGAATGAATAAGGTAGGAAACCTACAAGTTAGCAATTCCTACTTAAAAGAATCGTAGACCCTTGAAATCAAAATACAAATATACAAAACTGTTTAATTAGATGCAAATGAACTTTTCCATGTCAACAAAAGCCTCCATGGATTCCAAAGAGGTTCCGCGGTGCTTTATGGATTTGTTGTAACTCATTATTGGTGCCTCCAAGTTTTGAGAAGGCCCTTTGCATGCCAAAACTAAATGTGTAAGTTATTCAATGTTCTATGTTTCTTTAAAGATTGGGTCAACCAGACCTTAGTTGTTATGCTTTTATTTTTGTAGATGCATGTTAATATTTCCCACACATTTGCTCTCACGTATACAACAAGTTATTTTAGAAATTTGACAAATGAAGCGCATCTCTTGTAAAAACAAATTAAGATATGATAACAAATAGTATTGTTGGTTGTAGCTAAATGCGCATGCTTTTATTTACCTAATTGCCAAGAAATTGCATTCAATCTTTTACTCTACTTTTTGGATATCAATTTGGTCCATGTCCAACTAAGGGATATCCCATTTTGACAACCATGACTTTCAGTCTGTCTTGCCTAGGAACTTTTCCACTTACATTACCAATACTGATTATATCTCACTAATGTAAGTTTTCCTAGCTTGTTGCTATCTTGCTTAAATAAACTTGTTATTCTTCTTTATTCTCATGCTGGCAAATGCCCACTTTGGTTTTTTTCTATGATAATCTTCTCCCTTAAAACATCCATTCAGTTGCGGCATAAGTATGTTATTTGAAAATTTGGTTTTAGGCTCTCTTCGACGATACTAATGTAAATAGAGTCAAACATAACTGATAATTCTTTTGACGTTGTCAAGAGGATCAACAGTCAACTTGTTTAATGTTAGATAAGTTCAATCATATTAGATTTAAATGCACTTCTTTAAAAAAAAACATTCCAAGTAGTGCTTTAAAGGAATTCTATAATTATCTTGGCCAAGAATAATCTCCAAAATCGTTAATACTCCTTTTGGCTCAATTTTACTTAATCCAAATACACACTAAACATTTATAGGCGTGCTTTTCCAATAAGAAGGCAAACTAATTCATGAGCTCATTACTCTTAATCTACGTTAATTTGCATTATTGTATTTTGTTTTTCTAATAATGTTCCTTACGGAAAGTTGTTAGTTACAATGGATGCTCTGTACTTGATCACTATTTGCATAATAATTCAAGTAAACATAGTTTCACTCTCCATACAATTCCTTGAGTTCTAAGCCATTGTTAATATTCAGTTGTATCTTTGATGGGATAAAGATGTCATATTGCATCATTTGTTCGTTTCAGTTCATCCATTTGAGTATGTCTTCATTATAATTGTATTCCTTCATTGTCTAGTAAATGATAATTTATACAAGATTAACCCATAACTTAAGAGGAACCCTCTTCACTTAGTAAGGTATCATTTCCACCTTTCAATTATATGTTTGTCATATTATCATTCTAAAATTTCTCATTGATGACTCCTATACCACTTCATTTATTAATTTCAAAGCTAAGGTGCTGCGCAAATACTGAAAGAGTTCCACAATAAAATAGCAACCTCTCCTTGATGTTAGTTCCTTAATTCTTTTGTTGAAATATCCACCAACAAATCATGTTTAAGCCTATTTTCTTACGGAGTCTATGTCTTCATCAGGCCTCCTCGGATTCCAAGGTGGCTGGTTGGCTATTCATGCTTTCATTGGACTCCCCTCTCTATCTTTTCAAGTTTTGAATAGGGTCCACCAATAGCCTAACAAAATGTGCAAATGATGAAACCCTATCAAATGGGCCTAGCCTTCTAGTGCAAATATTAGTGCATCAAAACCTGGTTATCTATCCAAAATTGCTCAATATATTCAAGAGTTATGTAAATGAATGTTAGTACAAGCATTAAATCACTATGGATTGGGTGGTCCCAGTCATGATATAATGTGCAATATCTTGTTTGCAAAATGCTCAAACCTGACACTCTAGAAGTGATCCAAGCTCACTAGATGTTTTTTATTCAATTTTGTTGTTTCTAAAAATTATTAAAGTAGACATGCTTTGGCTCCTTAAAGTACATGATTTAATGTGCAATCTCTTGTTTGCAAAATGCTCTAACTTGACACTCTAAAAATGTTCCAAGATCACAAGATGTTTATTATCCAAATTGCCGTTTCTAAAAACTTCTTAAAGTAGACACTAAAATCACGTTACCACTGCACTCTATTTCTCCCTTTTATTTTCATTTCTCCATATTAACTTTCATTCATCCATATTCACTTTCATTCCTCCATATTGATTCTTCATATGTTCAATGCACTGGATGATTTTTGAAGTTCATCCTCAAAAATATATCCAATCTGATTATATTTAGGACTACTTGTGAGAGTTATTACAGTACTATAATGTCATTTCTAATTTGCAATTTGTACTATAAACACTGCCCACCGCTCATCACTCATTGCTTGCTGCTCACTCATTAGTAATGCTGGGTAGACTATTGTGGTGACCCATAAGTCAAGAAAAAAGAGCTATTTCCTTATTATATATATAAGCTAACTTCTTTTATTAAATCTTTTTTTTTTCTTGAACCAGAAACAAGAAATTTAATAAATGAATAAGGTTAGTATATTACACCCAGTCCGGATTAGATAAAACAATTAAGAAGGAACCTTCTGGTTCCTGGCTTGACCGGATTATCATCTAGGAATTTAGGATCAGAACCTAGAATTGAAGATTAGGAGCAATGTGAATAGTACCAGAAAGGATAAGAAGTACGCCGGGTACTAATGACCCTATCGGAACCTTAAACGGATTCTAACAATGGTCCTAATATTCAATGATTAGGTGCAATGGTCTTTTAAATGACCCAAATCATTGTTCCAAGCAATAACTAGAAGGGGGGTTAGGCAGGAACAACCCTCTCCATCCATTTCTTATTCTTCCTTTCCTTCTATCCTATTCACGCTTCATTTTCTTCCTTCCCCTCTTGAGAGCTTGTGTGAGATTGGCTTTGTGATAGTCCAGGTTGTAGTTCTTCCTAGTTCTTGTGTCATGAGTGTCAAGAACGATGGGAAGGACCAGACAGGACAAGGCTCCAATTACGAAAGCTCTTAGATTGGTTCATCCAGGCATACCCTAGGATCCTACGGAGAGAGCAAACCTAGAGGAGGACTTGAAGAAGAAGGGATGCCAGGGGTTGATCCTAGTACCCTGGAATTTGAGGGATGAGGAGATTGTGACGGAGTTGCTCAAGAAACCCTCTAGTGAGTGGCTTGATAGCGTGAGAGCTAACCCAGACAGTTGGACTCCCAAGGTTTGGAGTGAGGTTTACGGGTTTAGCTAGAAGAGGAGCAGATTAGCTACCTGGACGGACAAGTTTGCTGAGGGAAAACTCATTAACATACCGCATAGTAAGCATTGTCACTCCGACTCAGATTGTAAAATTTGGAGGAGAGAAGAGTCCTAGAGTTCCTGATCCCGATCCTGCTTCTTGAGCGTCCTACCTATCTTACACTCACATTTGCCAACACCATCTTTGGTGTGCTGTCAGGAGAGTGGTCGGTGAACTGGGGGTTGGTGATCTAGAACCTAGTGGACAGATTAGTCAAGGCGTTAGGAAACACCAAGCCTTCCTGACTCTCCCCCTTTTCTCTTCCATCTCTATCTTACCACAACCCGTTGCGAGACAAAGAGAACCTTGAATGGAAGAAGGCGGAGGTAATGAGGGTAATTGACATTACCCCAGAACTGAAATCGGGAGAGGAAGAAGATGAAGAATACTTGGATGAGGAGTCACCGGATGTAGAGGTGACCAAGGAAGTCCGTAGTAAAGAGAAGGACATTGCTGAATCATTAGATGTGCCTGAACCAATAGGCCCAAAATGGTTTAAGCTGGAGTTTATCCCCGGAATTGTGAAGGACCTAGGAGAGGTCCAGCGGATGATACGCATCCACCAGGAGCAGAACCAGAACATGCACAAGCTCTTGAGAGGGGCTACACCGGAAGACATGATTGCCGAGGTGAAGAGTTTAATTAAATTCAAAACCTCAAGGCAATTGGAGGTGGACAAGTTGGCCTGTCAGGTGAAGGATCTGTAGCGCAAGTTGAAGGAGGAGTGCAAAGGAGACAAGGCATCTTGCAAGGCCAACATGGAGATCGCTAAGCTCATGTGCTTTGTTGAGAATCCAAGCAACGTGGTGACCAAAGCAAAGTTCTATGAAGCGGAAGCCTTGAAGGCAAGGTTGCAGATTGGGGCCAAGGTGGTTTCAGTGGTGGTGGAGTACGGAAAAATGATGGAGGTGATGTTGTTGGAGATGAGGACCATCTTGGCAAGAATTAAATCCTGCTAGGATGCAGGTGAAGGATCTAGGCAAGGCAAGGATGTGACACCCACCCAAAAATCTCCTATAGTGCAATTGCCAAAGCCGACTACACCAAAGGAGACGGAGGAAGTGATGACCTCAACATCTAGTCGTCTACCCAGCAAGATTGATGTGGGTGCCCAAGAGGAAAAGTCAGCACTTGGATCCTTGGATCAGAGCCAGGATCCCACAACACTAGCTAAGCAAGCTTTGAAATATATGCCTAGTCAGTTGAAGAGGAAGACTACAGCCAAGCGTGCAAGGGAGTTGTTTTCTCCACACAAGAGCACGGCGTCTCCAATCAAGATTGATATTCCAGATGACTCTCCTATCGAGGCAACAGTGAGTGATAGAGAGACTTCAGAGTCTTTGGATGATTTGGAGGGTTTAGATTCATTTGATGACTATGATCTGGAAGCAGTTAGGCTTACAGCTTAAAGTACCCGGGAGAAGAAAAATAAGGTTCCTATCAAGGGTAAGGGTGCAAGTGGAAGCTGGAGGTTGCTAGCGCGAAAGGTGGTGTCTACGGCTCAGAAGAAGAGGAAGACCTAGTCATTTAGTAATAGTACTAACTAAAGTAAGTAGAGTAAATAGAATAAAGCAAGCAGGCACTAGGAGTAAAATTAGAATTACTTCCTAATACAGTGCATGTAGCACCTGAATCCGGGATTATAGGATCTCAAATCCACTTTTTTGGGATTTTGTGGCTAAAGGGGGACCACTATTATTTGGTAAAGGGAATGACAACTGTCATTCTTGGGACCACAGCTTTTCAGAAGGAGACTTTTTAGCTTCCCCATGATTAGTTATTAGAGGCATGGTTGAGATTAGTGCCTTGGTTCATTTGTTATCTTTGATTTTTCTAATGCAAGCAAAGTTTTCTTATTTCATTGCTTTGAATTGATCACTTGGGGTGTTGTGTATGGGAATGTGAGTGTTGGAGGAAGAGGAGAAACAAGTGACCCTGGATCTTGTTTGATCCAGTAACCTTCTTTGGATTTGCCTAAAATTTTTGGGATTCATTTATTTTTATCAGGCGTTCTTTGCTTTGCCTTTGGAGGGTTTCATGTAACAGGTCTATTTGGTCCTGGTATATGGGTTTCGGATCCTTATGGATTAACTGGAAAAGTACAACCTGTAGTTCCAGCTTGGGGGGCTGAAGGATTTGATCCTTTTGTTCCAGGAGGAATAGCTTCTCATCACATTGCAGCAGGTATTTTGGGTATATTAGCAGCTTTATTTCATCTTAGTGTTCATCCTCCTCAACAATTATATAAAGGTTTACGTATGGGGAATGTTGAAACTATTTTATCTAGTAGTATTGCCGCTGTATTTTTTGCTGCTTTTGTTGTTGCTGGGACTATGTGGTACTGTTTTGCTGCAACTCCGGTAGAATTATTTGGTCCTACTCGTTATCAGTGGGATCAAGGCTTTTTTCAACAAGAAATAGATCAAAGAACTCATGCTAGTAAAAATGAAAATCTTAATTTATCCAAAGCTTGGTCTAAAATTTCAGAAAAATTAGCTTTTTATGATTATATTGGTAATAATCTAGCTAAAGGTGGATTATTTAGAGCAGGTGCAATGGATAATGGAGATGGAATAGCTGTTGGATGGTTAGGCCATGCTGTTTTTAAAGATAAAGAAGGACATGAACTTTTTGTTCGACGTATGCCTACTTTTTTTGAAACTTTTCCAGTAGTTTTGGTAGATGAAGAAGGAATTGTTAGAGCTGATGTTCCATTTAGAAGAGCTGAATCTAAATATAGTGTTGAACAAGTTGGTGTAACTGTCGAATTTTACGGTGGTGAACTTAACGGAGTAAGTTTTAGTGATTCAGCTACTGTAAAAAAATATGCTCGACGTGCTCAATTAGGTGAAATTTTTGAATTTGATCGTGCTAATTTAAAATCAGATGGTGTTTTTTGTAGTAGTCCGCGAGGTTGGTTTACTTTTGGTCATGCTACATTTGCTCTTCTTTTCTTTTTTGGTCATATTTGGCATCGTGCTAGAACTTTATTTAGAGATGTTTTTGCTGGTATTGATCTAGATCTAGATGCACAACTAGAATTTGGAGCATTTCAGAAATTAGAAGACTCTACTACTAAAAAACAAACAGTTTAAATTAATTTAATAAGTTTTTTCTATTTTTTTTAGTAAAAAAACAAATTTAATTTAACAAAAAAATAACATATTGATTTTTTTTTTTTTTTCAAACTTTTTAAAGAAAATCTATTTTCAATTAGTACGAAAGCTATCTCTATACTTCTCACTTATAATAAAATCTATGGAAGCATTGGTTTATACATTTTTATTGGTAGGTACTTTAGGAATAATTTTTTTTGCTATTTTGTTTGATCCAGTTTCTAGAGCTAGTAGGGAGGTGGTTAGAAAACTGTGTGTACTAAGGGGCAGCTTTTTTTGGGATTACAATCCGAGTACACTTGTGAGAGATAGCTAGTCTTAGGTTGGGTGCGTCTAGATAGCAATCCCATCGCATGCTAGCTGACGATTGAGTGGTTTCACTACCACCAGGAGTGATTGTGAGCAAAAGAGCAGGGATCCTTTAATTTTCTGGTTACCATCTAAACACTAGGAGTTGTGTCAAGAAGGGTTTGTCATTGTAGTATTGTGAGGGTTGTAGGGGTTCTATGTGTGACCTATTAGTTGGTTCTACTTCTAGACTGGTTATGAGGGAGTAATTGCACCTTGTTGTCTTTGTGTTCTTTGTTGGTGTTTTGTTTAGTGAGACTTCATTCACTATAAACTGGCAAAGGGTAGGAATTCACATTGCCTTCCTTAATTAAATTGCGGACCCTTCTGATATAGAAGCTAAACTTTTGTTACATGATGTGTGTTTTGCGACTAGATTTGGAAGAGGTACAGGGAGAGGCCACTCCTGCCGGAAGTCCAAATTGTTGGTGAGGAAAGGAAGGATAGTTAGAAGTCTTGTTGGTTGACTAGGGATCTTCTGGTTACCTTTCTCTTTGTATGTGTGCGTTGTATCCGTTTGCAAATTACCTACAAGATTTCTTCATCTTGTTCCAGACAACCTTGAGGATCTACAAACTAAATCTTTGTGGAATGAAAACAAGTCATCTACTTGGTGTTTTAAGCCTATTTTAATGCCAACATGAGGATAAGTACTTTCCTGTGGTATCACAAGTGTAGTACTCCTAAGGAAATCCAAAGGTGTCAGAGGCCATAAGTGGGAGGGCCTTTTGAGAAACCTATATAAATCCTTTTCTTTCCTCTCTACAACAAATTAATTGTACACCCACATTATTAAGTGTAAGTTCCACCTTGTTGGTGTATGGCATTTGTTAACATAGTCTTCCTTTTTGCATTGTGTTATCTTTATTGCGTTAGCATTTGATTTGCAAGACTCAGTTGTTGAGAGAAGAGGCCAAGTCCCTCTTGCATGTGACATATTTTGTTTCATTTATGTTGAAAATGGTATAGCTAAGTTGTTTTTGGATACGTGAATTTGTAAATATTTGTCAATTTTTGATAGTTTTTGTCAGTTTTTGTTGATTGTTATTAATCCAAGAGTCCACCTTAGCCCTATCTTGGTGTCGCTGCTAGTTGAGGCACTTTAGAGCTTTTTATGTCAATATTGTCAACCTTTATCTTGTTTATTTACTAGATGGCACAGCTATTGTCCTAGTTGCTATATGTTGATTGTTATTTGTTTGTTTTCTTCTAGACAACAAGGCTATTGATCTAGTTGTATTGTGTTATGTGTCATTTGTTTGCTTTACTACTAGAAGATAAAGCTATCATCCTAGCCCTCCATGTCACTTATTGTCAAAATTATTTATAAAATAGTTTTGATTTAGTTGTCACAGACCTCTTGAAGTCCAAAAGAGAAATTAAAAGAAGTGAGATATTGGTCTAACTTAGAAGTTTGAAGAGAGTTTAAAGTTTTTAGTTTGAACCTCTAAAAGGTTGGTCCTAAGTGGAATTTGGATCCACTTTGGAATACTAGAATTGTAAGAGTTCCATAAACTCTAAAAGTAATACAATTTTGGAGCACAAAAGTGATTGTTGACAACCAAACCAATTGGTAGGAACTTCAAAGTGACTAGCCAAAAATATTAGCAAAGGTAGAAGCGGGAATCAAACTTGAGACCTTGCGGTTGCAATGGTAACGCTTCATAGGAACAAAGGCCAATAGCATTGTTGCACCAGCATGATAGAGATTAACACGAATAGCAAAGTGACCACATGGGAGGAACAACTGTGGTTTTACTTATACATTAGCATTCGACTCTACTTCTTCCCCCTTTGAGTGGAGCCTTAGCCATAAGCAGCAGCAGCAAGAGCCCCCACACAACAAGGCGCAACTTGCAACGCCAGAAGAGGGACTCGGCTAGGCAGACAACAAGGCCAAAAGCAAGAGCTCTAGGGCTCCATCAAGGTGGCTAGCCACACTCAATTTTAGCAAATTCCCATCAGCTTGTGCTTAGTCTTTTCAACTTAAATCCTTTTCTTTCTTCTCTTTAAATTTCATATTTTGTCTAAATTTTATAATTCCTCCTTCCATGCAAAACTAAACTTAACCTAGGGTGAGAAAATGGAATCAACTTGAGACTTCAAATCCAATCTTCTTGTTTTATTCTAAATGCTAAGATACATGTATAAAAATAGATCCATGGCTAGATGGCATAAGAAACTAGAATCTACAATGCGCCACCTCTTATCTTGTTTTGCTTTTGTTTGTTTTGTAGTAAGCTTCAGAACCCGATTGTGTCTTGCATGTATTTCTCGAGTGGGGATTCAAGTGCTCACAAGCCTCTCTATTTGCTCCTCTAGTTTGAGCTTAGACTTGGCAAACTCTTTTAAAAATAGACCAAATGACTCTTGGAATAACAAAAAATGGAGCATCCTTGTATAAATTCCATGGGTGAGCTACACAGGCCTCTTTGCCGTAAACCACCAAGTCTGGAAAACTAGTTCTTGATGGTTTCATGGCTATGTATTGCAAATAGAATGCAAAGTATGTTGGTTATAATGAAGCAAATTGCTTCTACTTGGCAACCACACAAGAAGCAATCCATGATTCATAGTTTAATTCCATGGCTTGGCTAATGAGGTATTGCTTTTGGAACTCTATGATGTTGGGGGCATTGATGACGACAACTTAAAATCTTGTAGCTTATTTGCACTCATTGAGGTTGGATTCAACCATCTCTTTGCTGCGTGAATTCTACACCAATCCAAAACCATTGTCCTTGAATGCATACAAGCCTAAAAAACTCACTAATATAAGCAATGTTTATTGCGGCTCAACCTTAGTATTGAATACTGCTAATGAAATCTCATCATCACAATAAACTCAGCAAATACAATAAGGAAAAGGCCTTTTTATGACTAAATTTTTGACTCCAAAAGGTCACAAAAAAAAGAGTTGACTAGACTCTCCACAGTCATCCTGGTCAAGTCATGTTGCATAGATGACTGGCAATCATTTAGGTGGCCAATTGTTCCCAATGGAATGTTCCCAATGGGATTTTAGGACCTCAATGGAGATTGGGCTTGGGATTCTCAATCTTGTGACTCTGCGTTGTCATGTTTTCTTACTGATATGACTATTTGCAGTCATAATCTACGACTAAAAGTAGTCATATCTAGTGGTTTGGGTGATAGTTTAACTCTCTTTAGTCATCAATTTCATTGTTTTTTCATTAGGAACAATGACTGTGGTAAGTCATTTTGGATTACATGATGACTTGTTCCAGTCAAGTTTAGGAGAGTTTAGGAGTTTAGTTAATTGCATGGTCATGGATGACTTATCCTAGTCAGATTTGGGTTGATTGTGACTAATACTAGTCATGAGGGCAAAAATTTTAACTACGTTTTGGTAGAGATGTGGATTTAGGGCCACATGACTATGGACAATCGTTATGGGCTTCTACTTAAGACTAAGCTTAGTCATTCTCGGCCAATTTATGCATGGGTTTAGGGCATTTGCTCTCAACAATTGTGATTACATATAGTCATAGTTGAATCATGTTATGACTACCAACAGTCATTTAAACATTTTTTGGCAATGTTTGGGAGTGCATTTTGTTGGTTTAGGGTTTAGGTTATGACTAGAGATAGTGAAGTTTAGATCCATAGATGACTACGTGCAGTCATTGGGACTCTTTAAAAGGGTTTAGACAATTGCATGGATATTACTCTAAATAGTCACATATGAGAAACATGGCAAAGTAGGTTTGCAGTATTGACTGCATGTAGCCATATCTTCACACTATAGTGACTGTTGTCAGTCATACGACACTACTTGCATGCATTGAAGTGACTAACACTAGTCAGAAATTCATACTCAAGGAGAAAGGGTGGTTGATTCATTATAATAATGGAGTAATACAAAGTGAAAGGCCTCCACATACAAGCAAGGCCTAAACCCTAAGCTACCTTGGATTTAGGCGCAGGGTGTATGGAGCGGACATGCCAAATTGCAAAATGCCCAATGACAGCACCTATATTCTCCACTGTGGAGTCATTTAGGGTGATAGCCTCATACAACTCAAAGCTATCGTCAAAGCTTTGAGTTATGGCCAATGCCATGTGTCATAAGGCCACCTTTTTACCGTGCAAGAGTTCATCTTTGTCCTTGTGCATTGTCCTCATAGCAACCATCTTGTCTTTCTCGCCTACTTTGTAACTGAAGATCTCATACGTATATCCCACTATGGGAACAAACATATGGAAGACCTTAGCCTTCATTGGAACAACTAGTAAAGGAGGTGGAATAGGTCAAATCTCATGGCCACTAGGTGTGTACTTGGGCACCACCTTCTTTGCTACAATCTGGACAGGCAAAGGCTCCTTCCTTTTCTTCTTCCTAGCGGCGCTGCCCCGTCCACCCTTTTGGCCTGCACCCCTCTAGCTTCCACCCTTTGTTGCGTTGGTCTTTTGCACTATAACCTTTGGTGAGCCACCGCTGTCCTGGCGGAGTTTCTCAATCTCTATGATGCGGGGCTTCTTTTGCAATGGTGCCCCACTGTTGCTTCCAACCGTGTCCACCTGCTTCCCCCTTGGGGAACCACCCTTGTCACCTTTTTTGCTGAGATGGGTCTTTTGCACGCATCTTTGCTCCTCTTCTATTGCCTCCAAAGCGACAACTCCGGTTGGTTCAATCACAACTTTAGCTCTCTGTTTCAAACCATTGAGTGAAAGGTTACATGAAGCAATGAACAATAAAAACAAATGTGCACATGGTTGGAAATCACATTTGCCTTATTCAAATGACTTGAGTTAGTCACACAATAACAAGATATGACTATGCCGAGTCATCATCTAGCTCCACTTGAAGACCAATAGTCATGTTATAGAGTCATAAAAATGACTGCATGTATTCAACCATGACTTCTGCCTCTGACTACCTCTAGTCATGTATCTAAACCTATGACTACAAATAGACATTGTAGTTACAGATGTGACTACAATTGCAATCACTACTTGTAGTCATCAGGGACTTCTTTCATGGACTATCATCAATCATACACATTGGTCAGATGATTATTCTTAGTCATACACACTCCAACGTGAGTGAAAAGGCACATATGCACATAGAACCTTATTGCCATTGACATCTACGTGTAATGCAATAGGTGTAGACCTCTAAACCTTAAGGCAACTCAATGTTGAATGCAAACAAGAATAAAACCCGTTCTCCCAAAACCCAATCTCACCTCTGAGATAGGGCTGTCACTAGAGTCAAGGTTCACGGTAGAAGGTGGTTTCTCTAGCTCCTCTTTGTCGCTCCTGCCTGAACTACCCGCTGTAGACTTCCCGGGTTTGGGGTCCTTCCAACAAGATGAGTTCATCATCTTCAAGATGTCCTTGATTTCATTCACAGAAGTCTCCACCCCAGTCAATTGCGCATCCACGTCTTTATTAGGTGGGTAACTAGACATGAGGCTTGGCGGTGACATTTCGGCTTGCATGTTAGTGCCAGACAACACCTTAGACCGCTTCAGGCTAGCCACACGCCTTGTCTTACCCTTGCCCTTCCCCTTCCACTGTGCCATTTGAAATTGCACTTCAAAGGGCATGGGGGGCCTCCCCAAATCTATGGCCTACAATGGTAAAAACCATGTAATGAGTTTAGGAACTTGGTAGAAAGAGTTTGTGCACAACATTCATACAATTTTCAGACTTTCAAGCCATACTAGGCAAGCTCCACAAATATTTTCAAGACCAAGACAATGAAGTGAACAAGGCGCTTACCAAGGTGTCCTCCACATCCTCCTTTGTGCGCCCTCTAGTTGAAAGAGTCTATACCATGGAGTGGCAAGCTTTCAGCCTGTTGGCTACTTGAATCTTCCCCTCACTAGCAATGAGGATGCCAAGGTTGGCCCAATGGTCTGCTTGCACCAACGAGGGCTTTGCGTTACCCCCCAACATGTGCCTCTTTATTTGGTACCTCTTGGTCTTGAGCTGCTCCTTCAACTCAAAGTTGAAAGCCTCGTCTGAGACGCGGCCTATCCCACCCACGTAGTCAAAGGTGCTATCCCCGCAGTCTTTCACTGCCAAGAACATGCCCTTGCTATGACAGTCATACTTATCCATATTGAAATCAATATCCTAGCTATGAACCCTAAGACATTGAAGCCACCTATAACAATTGTCACCCTCGGACACCCCATCCAAGTCAACCTCCACTATATTGCAAAGGTCAATGGCAGTCTCTTGCTATGCGGCTTGGTCCATCTGGGCCTTCAAGGCCCTACGCCTTTGCCCGCATTGATCTCCTCCAAGAGGCCGCATGCTTCCTCCCCCTTGAACCCCCCTTGCCACAAGCAATGGAGCCCTTTACTGCGCTCCACGTTGTTGTAGCAATTTTTGCTTCTGCAAAATCTTCAATTGCTTCTGCAGCAACCACATGCCAAGGTCCAGGTAATCCTAGTCTTGCAGCTCCACCGCCACAGGCTCCTCCTCCGGGAAGGGTTTGTCTTGAAACACCCGGTTAGCAATTGCCGGCTCCACATACCGCAGGTCCTCTTCAACATAGTCAAACTCCTTGTCCACCTCCTTGTCACCCATCTTCCTTGGCGTCTCCTACAACGTCCCACTTAGAGACTTGGATGACTTCTACACACAAGCCTTTCAAATACAATTCCCTTAATGTGACAAGATATCAAATGGTTTAGGGTTTAGACAAAGCAATCCAACAAAGTCACTGCAGCATGCCTAAATAGTGACTACAACAAGTCAACAATTGTTTAAGCAACCTAGAGATGTGACTAACCATAGTCCAAAAGTCGGTGGTTTAGATCAAGCAATGACTACACCCAGTCATATGACTAGCCTAAATTAAATCAATGACTACACCTAGTCAAGAGTGCAGCACTCCTACACATAGTAATGTAGTTCATGGAAATCGCATTGTCAATAATGAACATGGCCCCTCCCAACAGTCAACTCTCCATGACATCATTGTCAACTTGAAAAATATAGAATCCAGCCCACCTTTGAGCCCCTAGGATTGACAAGTAACACTGTAAACATGAAAACCATGGTGCTGCAAAGCCTTGCCTAATAGCAGCATCAAAAAATTTGAAAAAAAAAACCCCAATGCCCCTTGTGAGCCCCTCCAAAGCCCCTTGGATCAATGTGCAACATTGAAGATTTGAAAACAAAGGCCAAGAGTGCCATGCTTGAAAGCAACATTCAAAAAAATTAAAAAAATGAACCCAATGCCCTTTGTGAGCCCCTAGGATTGAGTGCAACATCAATGACTTGAAAAGGAAGGCTAAATAGCCAAGCTTGAAAGCGGCATACAAAAAATTGAAAAAAAAGAACCCAATGCCCCCCTATGAGCCCCTACCCGCACCTTAGATCCACGTGCAACATCAAAGACTTGAAAACAAAGGCTAGCACAGCCAAGCTTGAAAGCAACATACAAAAAATTGAAAAAAAGAACCCAATGCCCCTTGTGAGCCTCTAGGATTGACGTGCAACATCAAAGACTTGAAAACAAAGGCCAGCAAAGCCAAGCTTGAATGCAACATACAAAAAACTGAAAAAAAAAGAACCCATACTCTCTCCTCCGAGCTTCTCGAGAGGACTTTTAGCAATGAGGACTATACTTTGAGGCTTCACAAACAAATCCAATGGAATCAAGTGATAGACATAGATATACCTGTCTTCCTGTTGCAAGAGGGGTTTCGAGGGTGTTGTATTGTATTTAGAGCTGGATCCTTGAACTCCGTTGTGGTGGTGGTCCTCCTTCAATCCTGGAAGCTTTAACTACATCGTTAGCTAAAGTCACTCCGATCTTGTGCAAAATGATTGTGGTGATAGGTGGAAGGAAAGCAATTCTTTGGAAGATTTGCACTATATCAAGTGCTGTCCTCTACGTTTGCTATAGCCGGAAGCAATGATTCTAACGAAGAAGTCATAGATTGAGAGAGATTGGACCTACAATGTGTGATCACTAGTTAAAAAAACAAGTCCTAAATGACTAAATGACAATGACTGCAATGATTATATAACAACTACAAAATGACTATAAAATGACTGTACAGTCATGGTTTAGTCATTGTCACTTAGTCATTTAGGACCTATTTTTTAATAGTAGATTGAGAGGACTAGGACGCTTTGGGTGTTGACA
This sequence comes from Ulota crispa, assembly GCA_963920765.1. Taxonomy (NCBI): domain Eukaryota; kingdom Viridiplantae; phylum Streptophyta; class Bryopsida; order Orthotrichales; family Orthotrichaceae; genus Ulota; species Ulota crispa. The sequence goes on along the minus strand of OY987252.1, from coordinate 3,923,853 downwards.
TCTTGAGCTCTCCAGATGCTCCCCTAATCCCGGCAACCCTAATTCCATCAACTTCTCCTAGTTACATTGAATGTTGGCGTTGCAAAGTTGTTCAAAGATGGAGGTCTTTGCGAGCTCAGCACGATTAGCCAGCTTGAAGATTGTGTGCCGCTCCACTAATCTGCCCAAGCTAGATTCCAACCGGATCTAGTACTAGTATCGGCTACGGGACCCTTGCCTCACACAATCGAGCTTCTCTGCTCTCTGGCTCAGCGGCTTTGCGGTCTTACATCCCTCAGCCTCAAAGTCCAGGTGCTTGCGCTACTACCTTTGCCCTGCCCGATCACCATCCACCTTGCACACAAATACAAAATTCCGGCATTGATCCCAATGCAAAACACCGTCTAAATCAGGGAAGAAATAAAGGCTAATCCCAACGGATAGTAAAAACTAGGGTGAAATCATCCTTGAACCTAGAAATCTCTGCAATGACTCTCAATTCCCTCACCTCTTTCACACGCCTCTCTGTGCTTGGCAACTTCTTTGCAAAACTCCCGCTTCCCTCAAGGGCGTGACCCTGTGCAGCGTGCAACAGCGCAGCACGGTTGGGATTAGGAGCTCAGCTCTTGAAGGTGGCATTCTACGGACTCAGTCACACATTGCCTGCGTGGCCCACCTACTAGGTGCCTCCTCTTTTCCCATTGGTTGCATTCCATCTCATTCCATGCCTTCATCTAGTATGAATGCGTCGTGTGCACACAGGAAAAGCAAACCCCAAAGTCTTTGAATTACGGGGCTTATTAATCCCCAAATGCCTAAAGGTACAAAAGGTGCATGTGTACAAAATTTTGAAGTCAAATTAAACATCACCAAATCATAACGTTAATTAGTTTGTAGATTTTATTACAATTTTGCAATGAAGGTTTATTTGAGATTCACTAATTTGAGTTGAAAATGAATATGGATTATTGTCTATTCAACATTTTGTAGAATGGCCTCCACTTCAACCTTGACATTTTTGATGCTGGATGATATTGAAATTGTGTCCCAAATGCCCTACAGCTTTGATAGAAATCTACATTGGAAATTATCCGAAGAAATATATTGTAAGAGTTCTTATAAGAACAACAAAATGGGCATTTTATGACTTTGGTTTATGACTATCATGAGTCATTTTGAGGTATAAATGACTCTCAATAGTCATAACTTAGAGTCATAAAATGCCCATTCTGTTGTAGAAGCCCTAAATTCATTAAAGTTAGACATGTTAGGAATCAAGTCCTATATTGTTGCTAATGACAAACTTCTAAGATTCAACTAGAGCAGGTGGCGTCAAACACGCTTGGGAGCTCAATTTGTGCAAGTGGCGTTCCAGGGACTTAGTTGCTCCTTGCCTGCATGGCTCGCCCTCCTAAGTGCCCCCTCTTTTTTTGTTGGTTGCATTCCATGTCATTCAATGCCTTCATCTAGTTTAACTGCATCTTGTCCACGCGGATAAAGCTAATCCCAAAGTCTTTGAATTACATGGCTTATTAACCCCCAAATGCCCAAAGGTACCAAAGGTGCATGATTGTGTAAAAAATTTGACGTTGAATTAAACCTCATCAAATCATAATGTGTAGCTCTTATTTTCTAATAAAAGTTAACATTGAAGGTTATTTAGGAATAAAAAATTTTAGGTTAAAAGCAAATATGGATTATAATTGCCTATTCAATATTTTGTAGAACAGTCTCTACTAGAAGTTTCAGTTTCTTGATGTTGGAAGATTTTGAAATTGAGCCTTAAATGCAATAGATCTTGGATAGAAACCAACATTGTAAAATATTTAAAATATATATAATATTAGCTTCTAGAAGCCCTGAAATCATTAAAGTGAGGTTTGCCATGACTGCAAACCCGTACTGTCAATAGTGACAAACTTTTGAGATTTAGCTGCTACAGGCTGTATGGAGGCACGTTCGGAAGCTTAGTTGATGCGGGCGATGTTCCTTGCCTCTGTCTTCTAGTGCATGCGTGTACCCCATTAGGTACAACCTAAATTTAGACTGATTGTATTGTATGACATATATTCCATGCCTACAATTCTAAGTGCCTCATATACACTTGTAAAGATTTGACCCTAAACCCATTGAATTACAAGTTTGAACATGTAATTGCTGAAAGTCACCCAAAGTGGGTGTTTCCCAAAAATTGAAGTTCAATGAACCTCATGAAAGCATAATTTTCAATCTCAATTTTCAAATAGAAGTTTGCACTGAAGGGTGTTTTGAAAGCCTAGAATCTAAGTTTGAAAATGAACCTTAAATATTCTTCTATTGAAAATCTTAGACCATGGTCTGCATGGCAACCTTAAGTTTCCTAATACTAAATCAAATTGAAATTGAGACTTAAATGCACAAGAGCTTGGAGAGAAATCCACATTAGAAATTGAAAAAATTATATATGTAATAGTACCTCTTGAAAACCATGAATTGATTAAAGTTAGACATGTCATGAATTGGAACTTCTGTTTTTGCCAATGACAGACTTCCTAGATTGGACATGTGAAATGAGGATTGGAACAGGCAAAGTCACCTTAGTAATTCTAAGAACTTTGTGTGGAGGGAGTATCATGTTTGAAACAACAAGTCATGTTGGTGTGCTTTTCTTTTCCATGGAACGTGTAACATGTTAAACTTAAATTTAATTACTTGAACAAAATTTTGAAAAAAATGGTATTTTTTATGAAACACTTGGTTGTATGATTAGTTTCATGTAAATCCCTAAAACCGCTAAGGAAGACTTTGGGCATTTAAGGGTTTAACCAAAGTTGTAGGAGAGGGGTCTGACCTAATGAACCTTATTAGCATGGAGTGACTGTTCTCCTAAAACAGCTCAATGAATTGAAACCGTCTCACAAAGGGGGGTATCAAATCAGTATTTATGTATTATTTGTAAGAGTTTAGGATAAATTTTAAGGAAACGCTAGAGCTTTCAATACAAATAACAAAGAAATGAGCCCAACAATATGCCTTGAATATGTATTGAGACCCATGTTTGTGATAACCCCGAAGAGTGTGAAGATACTACAATATGACTTTAGTTGGTCACGCAAAATTGTAAATAGTTAATTTGTGACTATGTACAGTCAAATGGGTGAAAATAGAATAATAGATGACTGCACATGGTGAAGAATGACTGCGTATAGTCACAAACTATTATTTCCACTGTCCACTATGTCCTGTTGTACACACTATAAAGTGACATACAATGCCTCCATGTTAGAATTTACTTGCTATAGTTTGTGTCTTACTAACAGTTCTTTTTTTCACAATTGTTTGAGAAGGTTTGGGCATCATCAATGGATCGTCCCTTTAATGTACTAGATGAAGGCTTGGAGTTATGGAAAATTGAAGAGGAACAAGCGGACCAAAAATTCCTCCCAAGATATCTTTGTCCTTGCAAGGGGTGTATGGGTGGGAGAATTCAAGGACAAAATACTTTATGCAAGCACCTGCATGACTATCAACGCGACTCATTGCTTTGAAAATCCGTTTTGGTACGTGCCACTTCCATCTATTGCGTTCATTGCTTCTCCATCAGCATTTGTTACCCAAGTCTTTATGTCAACTTTGAGTATTATAGTCTAGATTTTGTACATTTGCAAAGACATTCGTGTACAAATAGCAACTACGGCAGCATTGGGTGATTTGCTTAAAGATTGTATTGTTGGACAATGTTCTATCAACCGCAGCAACTTAACAAGTCAAGAGTTACAATTGGTGAATTGGAAACCTAGCTATCTTGATGGAGAATGGGGTCCCTCTCGTATTCCAAGACTAACACCATTCATGTATTGGAACCGGGAGTGGATAGTGAAAGTATCTATGTTTCCATTCATGGGGTGGGGTCTCTATATTGTGAGTGCTGCAAAGGCAAGGGAGGAGTTGTTATCATTTGTGGTGCGTTTGTTGACCCGATCCAAGTTTAGGATCATGAAAGCCTTGGATTGACGATTTGTACGCTATGCCATGCAACCTACTGCTAGTGTGTACCAAGACAGGGACGTAGAACATGGCAACATAGCTGGATTTAGCAATAGTTCCATGGGATGCGAGGACATTAGCAATGTTATTTGGGAGTATACAGGATTGCCAAGGCCTTGGAACACGTCTAAATGGGAATACACAATGACCGTAGCATCCTCGGACGTTACTAGTGGAGAGGAGCTATTTGCGCATTACCCTATAAACTAATTAGATGTAGAGGGTTTAGGAATTGATTTGTGTTTGGAGTTCTTCCTTCTTTGCATGATAATTTTGCTAAAGCCCTTGTACAACATGATTGCAAATAGTCATTGCTTCAACTAAGAACTGCCTCACCATAGTCACATTTTGAAATGTATGTGACTACACTTAGTCATAGTAAGTGGAAAATAGACTCATGTACTAGTCATATTTGCCAAATGACATGACTGACTCTAGTAATAACTATGAGCATATTCTCTCGGAGTTCTTTAAAATAGAAACATTGCAGGGGCGTTGAGGAGAAAGAATGATTTTTTTTGTTCTCTATGTAGTTTATTAGACTTACATTGACTATTGAATTAAGCAATGATAGATCTAGAATTTCTCAATGATTGTGGTTTCATTGCAAACTTGCACTACCCTATTGGGTGAAAATATGCACATGACTTGTGGATAGTTCATGAAAATGTATGTACTGTACAAATATTCAAGTGCACCATATTGTCAAGGTTCACAAATTTGATATGTGGAACAATCCTCACCAATGAAATTTTGGATGAACAGGCCAATCTCAATATTGGAGATGATGTTGTCAATGACCATGTGCAATCATCTATTATTCTATTTTCACCCATTTGACTGTACATAGTCACAAATTAACTATTTACAATTTTGCGTGACCAACTAAAGTCATATTGTAGTATCTTCACACTCTTCGGGGTTATCACAAACATGGGTCTCAATACATATTCAAGGCATATTGTTGGGCTCATTTCTTTGTTATTTGTATTGAAAGCTCTAGCGTTTCCTTAAAAT
>OY987252.1:3521973-3918631 GCA_963920765.1 Ulota crispa | reverse complement strand
TAATATTCCAAGTAGCATATTATTTAGCATATGCAATACTTGCTCCCATATTGGAGATTTGAAATGACTATTAGAAAGTCAAATTTAAATATTCTCAACAACACATTTTTTGAGAAAATTGAGGGTACGCTTAAGAGTGCAAAAGACTAGCCAAATCAAGTTCTTACTTTGCACATTTGGAACTTGAAATCCTAAAGTCAAGTACAATGCTCAAATGTTAATAGAAGAAAAAAATCAACACCTATTAGGAGTTAAGAAAGTGAAGGATACAGCTCTTGAACGCCCTGGAAAAGGGCAATTTGGATTAATTGCCCCTTAGTGGATGCACACTAAGGAAGTGAAATTGTTTTAGAACTATCTTCAAGACTACAAACTCAAATAGTATTTGAGTTTGTAGTCTTGAAGATAGTTCTAAAACAATTTCACTTCCTTAGTGTGCATCCACTAAGGGGCAATTAATCCAAATTGCCCTTTTCCAGGGCGTTCAAGAGCTGTATCCTTCACTTTCTTAACTCCTAATAGGTGTTGATTTTTTTCTTCTATTAACATTTGAGCATTGTACTTGACTTTAGGATTTCAAGTTCCAAATGTGCAAAGTAAGAACTTGATTTGGCTAGTCTTTTGCACTCTTAAGCGTACCCTCAATTTTCTCAAAAATGTGTTGTTGAGAATATTTAAATTTGACTTTCTAATAGTCATTTCAAATCTCCAATATGGGAGCAAGTATTGCATATGCTAAATAATATGCTACTTGGAATATTAGAATTTATCTCAATAAATGTTTCTGCTTTCAGAGGAACATGGATGTGGTATTTAGGCAAGACTAGGCTATTGAATCTTTATAAATAAATAAATAAATAAATTAACCTATGTATAATCAAGTAAGATGTTTGAATGCACTTTACATGATCTACAAAATGATTCTTCTAAAACAAAGTGCATTTCTTACTATGGTAGCTAAAGTCATGTTGAATCATTAAGAAGAAATTGATAGACTTCTGTAAAATTGAGGAAAGATGCTTGAATGTATTGTACATGATCTACAAAATCATTGCACCAATTATTGCCCATGGCAATAAAAATGTAGGTCTTTTATGGATATAATTTGCATAACCCCTAAAGGACCAAGCCCTTTTTTTCAGCAAAAGTTATTGGAAACTGCCACTTGGGGGAATGAATAGAAAGGTAGGAAAAATAATTATTTTTGGAAATCCAACCGTAAGATCTTGTCTTAGGCTATGGGAGGTACTTGTGGGAAAATAATCATCTCATTCAAGATGTAGAGGAGTGAGATATTGACATCTGAAGTGAAAAAAAAGTTTTTTTCCTTGTTGCCCAAAAATTTCATAAGCCTTTAATTGCCCTTAAATCAAAAAAATTGCTCTACACAAAGTTGAGGTTTATTTTTTCCATGTAGAAGACCAAGTTAGGTAAGTGTGGCAGATTTTCCAAATGAACTGGAGGTGTGGATCATACTTTGTAAAATCTTGCAATGCCATAAGGACATGACATTTGCATATACACTAGGCCAAATTGGAGGATTTATGTAAAATTGAGACATATGAATTCTTTTGATCCAAATGGTGAAAACCAAGGAATCTTAGTCTACTAAAACTTGGAAAAAAAAAAAGTCAAAAATCAAATTCACAAAGAGCTCAAAAAAGTAATGCACCAAAGGCAAAAGTAATGGAGGTATGGAAATCCCATGCATGCCCGTAAACTAAAACTTTTCACTCATAAATCAAAATTGAATGATTCAAAGCTCCTCATATATGTTTTATTCTAAAGAATGAATTCAGGTTTTTATTTTAAAAAAACATTATTTAAGAAAAGTTTTTGGTTGCCTAGCCTCCCTTGATTTTCATAAATTCATGCATAACTTCTTCAATAAATGTCGGAATAAAGGAAAAATTAGATGCCCACATAGATCTTTCAATTCTCCATCTTCAATAAAAGTTTCAAAAAATCACACAAAGTAGTTTAGCCATAAGTACATGCCCGAAATCCCATTTGTCCCCCAAAGGGACAATGGTCCTTTAGGGGTTAATGTTCATTGATTTCAATATGCTAAACAACCATCACAGATTTTTTCATCCACCTTAGATTGCCACTTTTCATCCATATTATTTTTCATTCATTGGCTCTAATGAATATCATTGATTTATTTCATCCACATCCTCCCCTCTTTCAAATGATTATTGCATTTTAGAAACAAATTGTGTTGCTTTAGGGAATTTTTTGTTGTTTCAAAACATCCAATCTCAAATTACGAAAAATTTTATTTCTCCTCGTACACTCTAAAAAGTCTCTTTTATTGCTCATTGCTCACTGCTCACCGCTCACTGCTCAAGATCTAGCGTTGTTGAATTCCAAGCTAGGGTCTTAATGGCCAATTCTGAATTTGTTTTCTTAAGTTTAACTGGGACAAATGATTGACTAACGGAACCAAAGCCTGCTCTCAGGTTTCAAGCTAGGATCTAGCAAGCTAATTTTGATCTGTATTCTCAAGTTAAAGTAGGCAAACAATTTGAGTACCTTTCCAAACACTTGCTCTCAGGTTCCAATGTAGGGTCCTGAGGACCAATTCCAAACATGTTTATGGTACTTTATTTCGGAAATCAAATTAGGACTAGACCTAGACCTTGCCCTTAGGTTCTAACGTAGATTGGTGAAGGCCAATATTGAATCCGAAACAACTGCGGGGATTGTGGTTGTTGTTTGTATTTCTAGGATTAGAAGGAAATTGGGCAAGAATTGTTTGTAAATCAAAGTGGGTTTGAGGTACAATCTAGATAATACTAAATCTTGAGAGGGTTATTAACTGCATCCCTGGTTCTAAGATGGATTCACATTCCTAATTTTGGAATGCGTAAATCTTTGAACTTAGAAAAAGCAATTCCATCTTGAGATTGGGTTGAGAATTGGCATGGATGACAAAACCCCAAATTGTTCAGCTATGTGTTGTTTAGATAAAATGGCTTTTTGGAGTTCAGCTTTGCAGAACAAAACTAAACTCACCATCACGTGAGAGTTTCAGAAGATAGCAAATAATGTTGCATGATTACAAGAGATTTTGGAGCTCACATACTCAACACACACTATGACCTAGTCCTTGGAATAGATAAAGCTTACCTCTTTCAACCACTTTGTTCCATGCTTTGGATTTGCCATGCCAATTAACTTATCAAAGTCGGTCTTGAAAAATTTCACTTTTGCTGCAATTGCAACCGCCATGGCCTTGTGAATACCTAGAGCAGTTTGATCCTCTGGTTTCACATTCTTTTGGTATGAAACTGCGGCCTTGTCAACAGCTGTGGTGACCTCTTGCTGCATCACTAACCATCAAAATTTAGTAAGGAGTCATTGCAACATTCAAAAAGTCCACATCATTTAATGAACAAGAGCTAAACACGGCTTACTCTGCGCAAAATGCAAATGAAGACTTTAGTAGTCAAGGGATGCCATTGGAGAGGCTTCAATTTTTGGTTCTGACACATTCGATACTCTTCAACAGTGAAGAGCGCTTTAAAATCCTCTAGTTTTAGCGACCCATACGTATTCACCTTGTAAATACGATGGACAAGGTTGGTTGTGACGTGCCCAAATTAAATAGAGCTAAAACACAAAAACCACTTCACAAGATAAGTGGTAACTCCACAGGAGTAGTATGATTATTAAAATTAACCTAAACAAGTAGCTACTAACTGATGAATTTAGGGCTAAACTAGAACTATATGTGATAACATATAAATAAAAGGTAATCCTAATTGTAGGATTCAAAAGTACCTTGGAACAAACTCAATACATTATAAAACAATTTAGTTGGAGGATTTGAATTACTCACTGATTTACATTGTTCATTGCATGCATTGCTAATGTAGCGCAGCCTTTTGTATCTAGAATAATACAGTCGGGCCAAAAGTGCCATGCACGTTCCGTGCTCTTTAGCTTTTCAATGAAATTGGTCCACGCAGCTAACCGGTGATTGCCATCTTATACATAGAACATCAAACTGCTTAGAGACTTTCTATGGGGATCGTTCAAGAGCTGAAGCTCAAACCTCTCATTCTCTATGACCCAAAGAGAATCCCACGTTTTGACTATGTCAGCCGTCACTAACTGATTGCGACCCTAGTCATTGTAGGGTGACACAAACATCACCCTACTACCCTTGCTGTAGCCATGCAAAAATGCGCTCTCTAGAGTGGTGACGTCCTTCTCAAGAACAAGCCTTACTAATGGCAAGGGCAGCATCCTACATAGCAAAATGGCAAACTTTGCTGAATCTGTAGGCTTAAAACAAATTGCCTTGAGAACGCTGGTGTAGTCAAAAGAGTAGCCTAGCCAAAACTTGTCAATTGCTTTGTCGTGCGTTAGCTTCACAATCTATAAGTCCTCATCTTCAGTTTGATCCTACAGCCATGCACAAATGTTACAAGCGTTGAATGCATAGCAATTGAATTGTTTTGGTTTCTTTGTCTCCATTTTACCAGATTGTTAAGTTTGGCAATCATTTTATAATTGAATCAATGATAAGAAATGATTAACAATGTTATTTGCAAATTGTACAAGCCAAATTTCAAGAATATTTTAATTTGGTTTCATTGCAAGAAAGCCAATTATTTGCTAAAATCTTGGATGCCCTTACAATCTATTGCACTCAACAAAGCATCAGGGGTCCTCACTTAAGGCTTGGAAAACTCTCTTCTGTTGCATCTAGGAGTACTAGTAGTGTCATTACAACCTCAACAACTTGCTATAACTATCTGGTATTATATTTGCAACAATGAACTTAATTCCTCAATATGATTGTGTCAAATGAACATTTCTGATAGAAACAATAACGAAGGTATTGCTCAAACTGTACTACTATCGCACGGTAATCTAGAGCACATAGGGCACATTCTAAGTAAAGTTATGCAAGCTTGTCAATGATTTTAGAAATTCAAGTATGTAGGGTTTGAAATCATACCTGTGCGGTTGATACCCCAACTTGCAAAGTTGTCGTTTCTTCTTGAATCTCCCTCTTTAAAACTGTGCCAATTTCTTTGAAATGCTCCATTAAGCCTTGTTGATTGGCCTGTAGAACATCTTCACTCAGATCCACAACATCTTTGTTCACAGACCCTGGGCTTGCCAATTGCAACCCTGGAGGCCGTGAATCTTTGCCGCTAATATCCTAACAAGGCCCGCCTACTGAACTTGCCTCCCCTGCCATTCTCTGCAATTCAATCCCACAAACAAATTGACACAATGTCAATGTAATCAAATTGTCAGTAACTTGTGGTGCTAATCAGTAAGAGCAAACCACTTGCAACACACCAATCAAGCAGCAACCATGACAAAACCCGGTCTCCAGCATAATGATGTGAAATTCCTCAAGCTTGACCCTAACGACTTGGAGCTCTATGGCTTTGAAAGAAATCATCTTTAAGAGAAAGAGCAAAATCCACTATTGCATAGAAATTACACAACATCAAATCAACTTGATACAAAATGTGAAGCATAGAAAATGAAGCTGCTTAAGCTAGCAATGAGAAATTCAAGGTTCCTCCCATTGACATGTGATTCAGAGACGTAAGCACACAAACAAACAAATGAACTAGATGCGCAAACCTTGCAGCCAAGAACAAGATGACCAATGACCTAATCGTACACCCATGAAGCAAGGACATAGGCGCAATCACAAAACAAGTTAACGAAAGGGCTGTAAGCAGATTCAAAAGCTGAAGAAGCAGTGGACAAACAAGTGGCTGTTTTGCAAGCGCAAGCACGACATGAGCATGCAGCGCACGATCAAGCAGTAGGGTTGGAACTGCTAGCACCAAAGAGCAAGCGGCGCGTGGGGCTGACAAAGGCCAAATAACCATATGAAATTGAAGACAAAGGGACCCACTACTGAAGCAAGTATGGAGAAGATTTTGTCAATTCATAATGACACAATATTCTAGAAGTTGGCGCCTTTAAGTACATCATAATCTTTGACGCAATTAATTAACGGTATCAGAGACATTTCTGACATTGAGCTTGTCAAGATTAATTTCACTATTCTTTCCAAATTTGAATTACAAACAAAACAACCTTGTACGCAGCTAAGTATTGATCAAGCTGTTGTGGTACATTGACGTCCATTGCTAGAGATAACAACCATGACCATCATTTGGTCAAAAATCAACATGTTGTTATCATATTCCTATTGCATGAGATTTAGGACATAATAAAATTGCATAGATTCCACAAAGAGAAGTCTCGGAAATATGACATTAGTTGTAGCATACAATGATATGCTCAATATCAAAGGTAATGAGGGCAAAGTATGTTGTTTTGATACCGTATCATTGGAATGACTAGGTGCGCCGTCGTGTTCACCTCCAACAACCAAATTTTGTGCAAGCGGCATGGACACTTCACTTGAATCCAGATCAGTGACCTCTCACCCTCTACTCCCATATGATAGTTCCTAAATTGTACTATTAGCTTGCGCTCTAGTCACCATTTTGGAACAACAAGACATCACAGCTTGTGCAAATTGTTTCTTTGTGCAAAACTTAAAGTTGGCTTTCTGTCTTGCTCTATGTGGTTTCTCTTGCATTCCTAGACTTATGAAAAACTTTTGCTTGAGCCCATCTACCACATAACCAAACACCAATTGCTACAATCCTTCTCCATAGGAAAAGATAACTTGGTTCCTTTGCTTTGGCCTCTGTACAAGAGTGCGTAGTTCCTTTACGTTGATTAATTTCCACAAGAAAATCCATTTGATTTCAAGCCGGCAATATTAGATACGCGCAAAATATGGCAATTTAGTTGGTAAAGAACTTGAATAAGTGATCATGGCTTCCCCCTATAATTTCACGTAACATGGCCTACAGTTGATTTTTTACCAAGTTACTTTTATTAGTACTTGATGCGGTGTTGTTGTACAATAACCTCAAAGAAACCTTGGGGCAATTTGATTTTGCACTCAAAAGTCATGTCATGTAACACTAGAAGAAAATGGGGATGTAAAAACTGCAATCTGCCAACTAAAATACAACTAAGCCGTCAAACAACTACAAAACAACTGTAAAATCACATGGCAATACAAAAAAGCAATTCAACAACAAAGAGGGTACCCTAAAATCCTCACAGTTGTAATGTAGTTGTCCATACAACTACAAAAAACATCTATACAATTGTTGAGGACTAAAAATTTTATCATCATCAATTTTCAATTTAGTCATGGATGCTATCCATTCATATAGACTCTAGTAACCATTTAAGTATCACCTCAATTGTTATTGAGTGGTTTTTACAATTGTAGTACTATTAAAAAACAACTCACTTGCAACTATGGCAATTGTTCTTACTATTGCTCTTTATTTTTTGCTCCATTAACATTTGAGGCTACCCTTTCTTTGCTTTGGGCAGCTAATTTTGTTCAAATACTCTTGACTGAAGTTCAATGTGAATGCATAATATAGTTGCAATTGCATAGCAGTTGCAAGGTAGTTGTTTTTGGATTTAGGTGAAACTAAAAATCAATGGATAAACAACTGCACTAGCTATACCATTTTTTTAAGTGTTGCTGAATTTCCATGATTATACACGTTCCTCAAGATCCTCTATTAAGCCTTGAGAATTGTCAGGTTTGGGAATTAATTCCAGAGTTGTCTATGTGAATATGGCAAATTTTCTATAGTTGAAACGTAGTTGTATTACAATTGTTTCTTGTTTAAAATTAGCTACTCTACAACTAAACATGGACTAAAAAACAACTCACTCCTTCTTTTCTTTGCACAAGTTTTCTTTCTTTAAGACCTAACATGCATATGGTTCCCTTCTTTTGCTTTCCCATTTTGCTTGATCTGTTGCTACTATCTCTCATAGTCATGTTGTCAACTCATTCAGCTACTATAGTTGTATTGTAGTTGAATTGTAGTTGATTGAATTTGTGCTTAGTCAACCTTAAGTTGTTTTTCTAAGGTTTAATGTCTTGGTTGTTTAGTAGTCACACAACAGTTGCATCTGTTGAAGAAATGACTAGTTTGCTACTGCATGTCCTTCACTTATGGAAACAAGTCAAAGAAATACCTTTACTATCCAATGCCTTATATATACATCTAGAGTGATATTTCAAAGTTTGGAAAAAAGTTGTGACTTCAAATTTTGCAACTCAAACACTCTTCTTCAAAAAGGTAATCCACTACATTGTCACACACTGTTCAAAATGGGGTTTTCAATCTCAAAGATGAAACTAATACTTAGCCCATGCTAGTACATTTTTTGCTGTTGATAATTCCACTACATCCACTAAATGAAGGTACTTTAGGTTGCATTGGAAATTGCTAATGTGCAATCAAGCCACTTAGCTTTGCTGTGGTGGTTTAGGGTACATTTGATGTATTCACCACTTCCCTCTTGGCCCAAGCTTGTTTTTGCAAGACCACTTTCCACCTTGGTCTGCCATGAACATCTAAAAAAAATACCTATGTAGCTTGCCTGGGAAAATGAAAGATTCTTCCATCCTAGGCAGATTGTGACAAAAGTTCACAAGCAAGAAACTAGCCTCATCTTTGATGTACGTGGTGTTCCCTCTGCCATTGTCTCTCTTCACCTACTCACATTAGAAGAGGCTCCCTGGCGTTTGAAGGTGACCATAATCCAACTTCAAGACATCCTTCAACACCCCTACATAATCCACCGTCAAATCATGATGCCCTGCAGTGGGTAATGCTGGTTTGTCCAAAAACTCTTCCCGTTCATCATCAGATGCATCACGTTCACCTAGACCCCTCTAAACTTTGAACTCTGGTGCTCTGTTGTGATTAATCAAGTGTTTCTTCACTTTTCTCATATGGCACCTCCTCATCCCTCTACACATTCAACAAGGACAATGCAATTGGGTTGTGTTGAAGAACGTTGCTCTTCTAACTTCTCTAGACCATAGCCTCTTGTCCCTAAGGCGTATCCTAGAAGCATTAGAAATGGGCAGCTCGTGGAACTCCATCTTCCACCTATACAGAGGAAGACATCAGTAATTAATGAATTTTTGCTGAACTAACACCTAGAGTGTCATTAGTTTAGAACCCCAAAATACAACTACAACTTCACTATAGAACAACTCATATGTTACTACAATATGACTCTAGATTAGAAATCATTGTTTTACAACTAACATACAACCACTTTTCAACTACTAATAGTAAAATAGTAGTAAGAAAAACTGCCTTTCAACACAAAAACCCACTTGTTTCTGCACATAGAGTCTCAAAAATAAAAAGCCTTTGTTTCCTATCCTCTCACCACTTCTATGCAGTTTTGGACAAAAAGTAGCAATATAAATTTGGAAAATTGACCAAAAACAACCAAAATTTTGACAACTGTGCCCTTTTCTTAGCTTAAATTACATTTTGATTATTGCTTGTGTCAAATGTCAAGTCCAAGTTGAGAATGTACCACTACATTCTAATTGGCAATGGAAATTAACCATGATAATGGAGAATAAGGTAAAAGCACTAACAAATTCTTCTAAAATGTAAGACTTACTGAACTTGCTTTTGCACTAGTGCTCTTACAAATTGAAAGCAAGGAGTTGTAAGCTTTCTCTCATACAACGACTACCACTAGCCTTCATACATAGAGTACAACTGCATATTGACTGAAAACAATTGATAGCTCACTACAGTATGACTAAAAGTACAACTAACCACGTAACAACTTACAAGCAATTGCTATGCAACTTGTAGAATAAATACAGTAGTACTAACAATTGCAATTCAACTCAAATAAACAATTGTTTGTGCACCCCAATTATAAGAAGCAACTTCCCTGCCTTTGTTGTCTAGTCTCCTCCTCCAAGCACTTGAGCACGCACAGCAACAAAAATTTGAGTAACTGCCAGACTCTACTCCAACTCATGTAACATATTTGCTATCCCACCACCTTCATTTGCATACTCATTCAAGCTTGTGTGAACTATAGGACCCAATTTGAGATCTTAGAATTGCAATCAACTTGGCAATGGAAATTCACAATTTCAAAGAGGAAGGGGAGAAGAATACTTACAAAGCTTAGGGATGCAAGAGTTGCTGAATTTGCATTTGCATTGGGTCCAATGCAAAGTGCAATGCAAGTTGCAAGTCAAGATTAATAAGTGGCCTACTTTGTTTTTTTGAATTTGGATTTTGCCGCAAGTGACGCTGCCATGCTGCTGCCAAGCATTGAATGCTTCACTAGGTGGCGACATGAGTCGTTCTTCAGTTGGCAAGTTTTGTTTGAGTTGTTTTTTAGTTGGTGAGTTATTTTTGAGTTGTTTTTAAGTGACTTCCAAGTCATTCTTTTCAGTTAAGCAGTAGTTCTATTGTAGTTTTTTGGGTCAAAATCCACACTTTTCTTATTTGAAAAAGCATAAGTCCTCTTCTTGTCTACTTTTTTGTGAGGAATAGGGTTTCTAGGATTGCTTTGGTTTTCATTGCAAAAGGCATTTTTCATGCAAGAGTCTACTAGCATTGAGGCAAAGGGTAGGACAATGCCTTGTTCTTAGGAGCGCACAGAAGGGAGTGTTGACAAGGAAGAGCTCCCGCCTCTAGTTGAGATTCAATGACTGCGCGGTTGGGGCGACGCTAGAAGGGAGCGGAGCACCGAGAGGGAGTGGACCGCTAGGAGAGAGTGGCGCAGTGGCTGCAAGGGTTGGAGCACCAATTCAAGATCGGAATCAGGAGGCTGCACTAGGGAAGCATTGCGCCATGCCTCAACAGGACCATGTCACGATTGCCATGAGCTCCAAAACCAGGAGCTCCAAATTGTTGTACAACCCAGACACAAATTCAGAAGGTACATTCACTAAATTCTTGCTCCAGCAACGTGATCAAATAGCAGTGGATTTTGATTGATGCTGGATTTTGCTATCGTGCAAATGGTTTAGGGTTTACAAATCCAAAATTAGTGTTTAGAAACCTAGCAGAACTTTGTAAACTACTCTTGCTTTTTTTATTTGGTTGATTCGCTGGTGGAGCAGCCTCAGAATCAGCAACACACTGCATGATTGAAGCAGGGGTGCAATTGAATTGTATCAACTTCTTTCAAGTTTTCACTTTTCAAGTTATGTTTTGTCTATTTTTTTTTGGAGCCCTCAATGTTTGTGCAGCTCAAGAAGTAGCAAAGCTCGCATGATCAAGCCGCGGGTGCTGCACTACTGCCGGATCATTTGAAAATTCTCTTGGTTTTGTTTTCTCAAGTTCTACTTGCTACTCTAGTCAATCAATTAGCTCGTTGAGCTCCAACAAACCAGCAGACACCCTGCGTAGTCAAGCCGCACGGTTGCTTATTTTTTTTCCTACTTTTCCTCTTGTGACTACGCTCCATGTATACTATAGTTTTCTTTTTTTCATAGGGATCGTGTTCTTTGATTGGCCCTAGAAACACCAGCATCTTGCGTGGGGAATGCTATTTAGTGAGCAAAGAGCACAGAGCCGTGAGCCTAAATTATTGAGAAAATTTTATGAAAATCCTATACCCGTGGATAGAAGTACCTAAAACGGTGGGAAAACTTTGGGCACAGACTTAGATAATTTATGCCCAAAAATTTGGATTGTGCAAGTGGTTTATTTGAATAAATTGTTTGCAAAAATCAAAATTGTCAAATCATGGAAGGTGGTACCTAAAAGCGTGGTCTTGGGGTAGGCATTGAAACAGAAGATGTAAGCTAAAGACATTGTAAGGTTTAGGATAGAAATTAGGGAAAATTCATTTCTATAAAATGGACAAATTGCATACAAACAATGGTGAAGAGCAAAGACATAAAATTTAAAAATTAACCCATAATAGTGGTTGTGAGCGTATTTGGGAGATTGAAGTGAGTGAAATAGAAAAACATACATATTAGATCTTATACAAGAATAAACTTTAGAAGAAATAGTCACCAAATTAACAAAACCAAGAAAATTAAAGAGCAAAGAAGAAGTAATATGACTTAGTTCCAATGAGCAAGTGCAAGTTTCCAAAACTAGTTATTAACACAAGAAATAAAGAAGAAATCAAATGAGAGCATATAGTATACAGTTAGAGACACCCAAAAAAACTCATTGAAAACAAAATAAGAGAGTTCCTGAACTCTCTAATATGAGGTTGATGAAGGAACATTCTCCAAATTATCAGAATTGCTGTCCAAGTTCACAACTGAAAGTGCGTGATAGGGAATTTGACAAAGAGCACTACAAGGAAAACTATCCAAAATGACAAAAATATGTCCAAATCAACGTGGCTAAATCTACAGACTTTGTCCAATTTGACAGTTTTTTGTCATTTTGGACACATTTAGTCAATTCAAACATGTCAATTAGGACATAGTTTCTTGTAGTGGAGATTCCTCTAACACTCAAGCTAGCCTACCTAGTAGCTTTTGCCTTGCTTGAATCAAATTCCATTGCAAATATTTGGAGAAAGGGACGCATTCTAGAATCTCCACAAAAAGGCCTCAAAGATATTTCAATTATGCCATATTTTTCCATGACTTGGGTTGTGGACTTTGCATAACAAGGCATCACAAAATTGTCCTCTATGCTTGGGCTGCAAACATAGTTTAGAATTTAGAATCAAGAGCAAATTTACATGATAAAGAATAAAAAAAGAAAAGACATTAGAAAGGAAGGGAGAAACTTACTTATAGAGTTGATTAAAGAAAACATGTTTATCTTCTTTGTCAAAATTTGCGTCCTTGGAATCAATTGAAGGAGTTGGTGAAGATACTTGCTGCCTCTTAGTAGAACTAGCTGTAGCCTCTCACGCCATAGGCAGCAAATGATTGTCAAAAACAAGCTTGTCCTCCTCCATGGCAACTATGCGCCAACTTGAGTCACGATAAGCCTGAATGCTACCTCTTGCAAACAACAACAAGCAAACATTGGTAAATAGACCACATACTACAAATATAGAATATATCAAAAGACAAAAAATATAGAAGATTAGTAAATGACGTACTGCATGTAGCTGTACAATCAATCATAACATCTCTAAGGAGAGTAGTAGCCTAAACTAGCAGCTGCAAAAGGACTGCGTCCTTTTTTCGTGCACCCCTTAAGGGCTGGCCCCTAAAATGAACTTGTGTATCCTTTATGATATAGTTTAGGAGAATGTCATCTTTGCCAACATTAATACCTGTACTTTCAGCCTCGGGATTCCTTTGAATTGAAAGTTTGACCGCAGCGGCACTTTAAGATTATGCACAAGTAACTTGGTAGTAAATCAAAGTGTCTACAAGTACATAGGAGAAGTTGTTAGTATTCAAGCATGTAGAAGAACACCTTAAGTTCAAACATTGAAAATTCAATAGAAGAATCCACTTACTGTTTCTGCATAGTCACTTGCATTTGTGAGATGTATTCAATTTGCTCCAAACCACTCTTTGTGTAATTTGAACCCAAATGTCTTGCGTCAGCGCTTGATACAATGATCCATCTCAATAGAGGAGGCGTGAAATAATATCACAGCTCCATAGTCGTGTAAAAAATTTGCATCAAAATCCAAAATATGTTCAGGATATCTAGGTTTCTTGACATTCCATAATGGAACCTCAGACTAGGTCCAGAAAGCCTTGGAATTGGAAGGTCATGCATCGAGAAGATCCGGAATGACAATATCACAACCATTCTTCAAACCCAGAACTCCATCAAACACTTAAGATTGGGTACCTTGATTATGCAATCACGACAAATTTGCTGCAATGAGTACATAACATCAAACTGATTTGCTGCACAATGTGGCCATGCTTATACTCTAAATCTTGTTTTGCTAAACAACATTGCATACAAGGACACACTCTCTTGCTAAGACTATGTTGTCAGCAGTCAAGTTGTCCTTGAACCCTTATCAAGTATGCTATCAAAGTGGGTCCAAATTTGACCACGTAACTCGCAAAGGCAGAAGGTCTTGAATCGCTGCAGCTTCTCTCTCATGCACAAGAGTGATCTCCTAGAGAGCCAAGTTGTGCCATAGTGGAGACGGTAGGCAAGATGCACTCCAAGACTTGAAGGTTCTAGATCCCTCTCTTGCAGACAAGAGTGAGTTTTCAAAGATTCAAGTCCTATTGAGGCAAAAGTGACATGCAAAAGATGGTCCAAGACTTGAAGGTTTTGGACCCCTCTCTTGCACACGGGAGTAATCCTCCAATTTCCCATGTCATGCCTCAGTGGAAGTGGCAGGCTAGTGGCGGTCCATAACATGAAGGTTCTAGACTCCTCTCTTGCACACAAGAGTGATCCTCTGGCGTGCTAAGTCGTGCAACAGCGGAAGTGGCAAGCAAGAGGCAGATCATGACTTTAAGGTTTTGGATCCCTCTCACACACACAAGAATGATTCTCTGGCTTGCCAAGTCGTGCCACAATGGGACTAGTTGGCAAAGTTGCTCCAAGACTTAAAGGTTCCTAATCCCTCTCTCGCGTATGAGAATGCCAAACTTAACTTCCAAGTCATGTAGCTGCTGGCTATAGGTAATGCAAATGATCACG
Organism: Ulota crispa; assembly: GCA_963920765.1. Taxonomy (NCBI): domain Eukaryota; kingdom Viridiplantae; phylum Streptophyta; class Bryopsida; order Orthotrichales; family Orthotrichaceae; genus Ulota; species Ulota crispa. The sequence goes on along the minus strand of OY987252.1, from coordinate 3,904,145 downwards.
GACATTGGTGCTGAGGGACCATCTTGTTCACAAGACTAGCCTTCCTGCTTCTAAACTTGTGCAAAGATTGGATATACCAAAAGTAAATGACTTGAGCTATAAATTTATAAAAATTACTCAAACTTTGCTAATTTCAAACTATCATATTTCATTAACAACTCTATTTTAGTTAATTGTTGCACAACTTCACGGCACGGAGACAATGTCTTGGGCATGAGAGCATTTCCATGGAGCTCAAAGTTGTGCTGTGCATTTGATCGTTGCTAAAGCACGCTCAGATTTTATTTGGAGACTTACAAGCAAGATCTACCTTGTCATGAAATACATTAGGCATTGCTTGGATTAGCTGGCTTGTCTATCCTCCTTTTGTGGCACAACTTTTAACAATGCAAACCATATCTCGTGTACAAGAGCTTCACTTCCAAGCCAAAAGTCATGACATTGGTTTTCAGCTTGTCTAAATTTATAAGCATCAATGACAAAAATTCAAATTCACTATCTTTCACTATCCTTAGAAACCCTGCAAAACCAAATACTTATTTTTCTCTTTCCAAGTTGAAATCTCTAGAAATCCAAAATGCTAATTTTGGCTCAAGATGCACCTCTAAATCTTGCAGTATTTTTAATTGTAATCCAGGTTGCTAGATTTTAGGTAACTTACATGGCATGCCATGTGTATGATTCCACATTATGTTGGGTGCAGACTATTGCTCTTTGTGATATACAATCAAAAGACACTATAGCTCAAATACTCTTTTGGAAGAATTTGAACAAAGTTTGCTACCAAAACGGTGTTTCCCCTGTAAATTTTGAAGGGTTCATGGCAGATAGTGCCCAAGCAAATTAGAATGATGTTTGCCAAGTTTAGGATTTTGGTGATCCAAAAGTTCCCATGCTAGACCGTGAGAGCACTTGTTTATTCCATTGGGTGCAGTCTTTAAAAACACATACAAAGGTGAACATTTGCTTTAACCTGCAACACTAACATTGTCAGCTTTGCAAACACAATACAAGAACTCACCCACTCTTGCCAAAGTGGAGACAAGATATTATGCAATCTAGGTGTGGCGGCTTTCCTCCGGCACTACAATCTATGAGGCAATTCCTAGTCTTGACTTGTGGTTGGCATTCTGGCATTTTTATTATCACCAGTGGGGTGATTTCATGCATTTGGTATAGAATTTGGTCCTCTCTAACTTTACCTTAATTTTTTTTTTCTTTCTTGTCTCTGATTCTATTAGCCAAATATTTGTATTACCATGAAGCGCATCCATTATGTTTTCTCGGTGGCTTTAAAACCTAACCGTATAGGTTAGTTGCCTTAGCCAAGAGATACTCCCTTCATTGTTAAATGTTCTCATTTAGCAATGGGCACACAACTTAGATGCAAAGACAAGCCCTCTTGGCCACAAGACACTTCTATAATCGTTGGATGTCCTGACTTGGTGCATGACTTTCATGCCAAGGCTAGCCCTCTTGGCCCCAAGACCCTTTTTTAATTGACAAATGTCCTCACTTGGTGCACAACTTTGATGCCAAAGCCAACCCTCTCGGCCTCAAGACCCTTTTTAGAACGCTGGAAGTTGTGACATTAAACTAAGCCACATTTCTAGCTATCCTCACGTTGTCCCTTGTGGTCTTGTACATAATGATGAACCTTGCCGCTGTAGATCCTAGTGTGTGTTCTTCAGCTGAAAGACCTGCTTGTAATTTAGCTTCTTCTCAAAATCTTCTTCTTGGCTTAAACTAGGTGATGACAAATGTGTCGAGATGCCATCTTGTAATTTGGCAGAGTCAATCCACAACAAATGGTTCCAGCAATCAAGAAATTGTGGTCCTGATTTGAGGGTTGCAACTATGGACAATTTTGTTTGTGCTTCTCTACATGTTGTACAGTATAATCAATTTCTGCAAGGTGACCATGGTGGACAAGGGCCAAGTAGAGAGGAGTTGCAAATGTGTGCTAATCATTGTTTTGTCATTCAATCTTGAGACCCTGCAAGACCAAATGCCATGATGGATCAAGTTCCCGATGCAAGTGAATTTTGCACTTGTAAGCCGCACTTTGAAGGGGAGGAAGTTTTGGATCCTTGAAGCGAGAGGCCCACATTCCTCTTGGGTTAAAGTCAAAATCTCACCATCTAGACAACGTGAACTACTCACGACCTCAAATTAGAATTCAGAGGACAATCTTGCACACTAACAATACCATTTTATTGCATATTTCTAAAAATTGTCCTTCACATGGTTTGCCTTCTAAGCGTGTTTTAGGTTTTGCAATCAATAACTGTCTTCTACTTCCTATAGGTCATGTACTTGCTATTATGGAGATTGTATGTGATGAGAGCGAATGGCACATAGTTTGTTTATCTAGCTATTTAGCAAAGGCACAATTTGCACAACAAGCCAACACAAAGAAGAAGTGCACAACTCAAATTTTACAACAAAATCGTAATAGAGCAGCTCCAACGTATGCTGGTGGCATGAAAAACTTCAGAAAAAACAAGGTGGAAGTGAAGCAAATTTTATTTATGCAACAATATCATCAATCATTGTGTCAAAGGTACAAACCGGAAATCCAGCCAGTGAAATTTGGTACAAATTTGAGCACCAAGGAAATTCTAGTGTTTGAGCAAGCTGGATTTCAACTCCCTCAATGCCAAGAGAGTTCTCCAAGACATATTTTTGGCCAATCATCTGTAACCATTGACTCGTCAGGATACCCATCTCTTGCACTTCTAGATGAGCATTCTAAAACAAGGTCCAAAAAGCCTATATAGTGTAGTTTGAAGGGACATACGACCAAACAATCAAATAATTGTGCATTAGCCAATTGATTTGTGGTCAAATTCAAAAGGTCACCCTTCATTCTTCATTTAGGATTTGGGTGCATAGTTACGTTGCAATCAAAATCAGGAAACAAAATAGAGCAGTACTTGCTTACCATGGAGTTGTTTCCCAAGTGCACATGTTTGTATTTGAAAGAGATGCTTATAGGGGCGCTTGGCAAATGTGGTCAATGAGTGCATTGTAAGCATTTCTATCATATATTCACCGTAGTTTGGAAGGTAGACCTTGAGAGCAACCCTTTTATATATGCACATACCTTTAGTTTATTGGAGGTGAAATGCCTATTGATGACACCTACCATACATCTTTGTATTTGCTAGTTGCTTTTGTGCAACATATATTTTAAGGTGATTCATGTGTGGAGGCTACCTCTAATTTGTTATTTTCTTCATCATTCAATTAGTGATTTCTCTATAATATGTTTTTTGGATATTTATTAGTCTTCATGTCTACCATATTGCTTTGTGTTAAAAAATGTATACAAAAAACCATCTCAAGTATTCTTCATCGATGACTAAGCCAAATTACCCATAGCTGTCTGCCCATGGTCATAGGGCTTTCAATTTCCACGGTTGTAGGAAAAATATTACATATCATAAAAATTTGAAAAAAATATGTCATCTCTATATAAAAATAAGTCATTCTCTAAATATATTTTTTTTTTTCTTCAAATATTTTTGCTACTCATCAGATCTTGGCTCACGGCTCACATATTCTTGGCTAGCCGCTCTGTGCTCACCAAGTTATGCTCACCAAATAGCGTCGTCCTATCCTGCGTGATATGTGGCGGGCCTGCTCGGATTCCTTCCAAATTATTTTCTCTCGTGATTGCAGTCAAGTGTTATTTCCTTTTTCTGATCGGGGCATGCTTGTCTAGCTTCCCCTTGAAGCAGCAGGCACCCCACGTGATTAAGCCGCGGGGCTGCTGGCATTCCTGTCGATTCTTTGCTACTGAAATTGCAGTCATTTTGTTTGCTTGTTTTGATCAGGGCCTTGCTCGTCGAGCGGCTCCGGACTGCAAGCCCACCACCATTCGTGATTAGACTAATAATGTTGCCATCTCCAGAATCCCTGATGTACCAACCCAAACTACCTTCAATTTTCTCACAGATATAAATACACACTGAGTGCACAACGACAACAACAGGTACAATAGTTACATCACAAGTGAATTTTTTTGTTACCTGGTGTAGAATCACAAGGCTCGGCACAGTTAGCACAGCAAGAATGTTGCACTTAACTGCTTAATACTGTAACTTAACACCAACAACTTCGAGATTCATCGACCTTCAAGTAAGCCAGGGTTATTATTGTGTTTCTTCCTTTCTCTTGGGGTCTTAAGCTTTCAAGTTGATCTTGTGAGGATAACCTAGACTTGCAGGAAATGTTACGGCTTCTGCTTCACTCGTGCAATGTTCGTTGTTGACGGTCCCTCGGTAACTCAACCCCAAGGGTACTCTTGCTTGTAACCACGTGCTGTCTGAAGAAACTCCGAACAGACCCAGCGCTTCGACTCCACGGCCGTACCGTCACTCTCGTTTGGTGCCCAAGGAATCAGTAACGCCGGGCACAGGAATGATGTAACATACGTTTGCTACAGGTGTTAGTTGTACATGTGCTCGGGATCCACAGCCGTGCACGTTTCGCCACCCAGAGCCTGCACACACACACATACAGCCAAGCCTTCTCAGAAACTGGCCACCAACTTGAAAACTTGCCTGGAAAACTTTCCTTGAAAACTTGCCTGGAAAACTTGCCTTGAAAACTTGCCTTGAAAACTTGCCTTAAGAGCTTGCCTTGAAAACTTGCCTCGACGCATGCACCATCGATCTGCTCGAGAGAGGTCACCCGGAACTCGAAACTTGCAGGCGGCACTGGATGTTGAGCAGAAAGGTCCACAGAAAGACCGCAAGATACAAGGAGGTACAAGGGCGATGGAATGATTGTTATGATGAAACCGCGGGACTACTCGTTCATTTTTCAAATTTTTGCTTCTGCGATTACACTCCATGTTTAGTTTGCTTTTTCTCATTGGGGCCTCGCTCATGGAGCGGCCCTAGAAGCGGCTAGCACCCCGCGCAATGAAGCCGCGGGGTTGCCTGGATTATTCTCAAACTCACCTCGCTGTTTATCTTGGCAGGCCCGTCTAGCTGTCTCGGATTGTTGACAATGTGAATTTGCTTATTTTGATTGGGGCCTGCTCCTCTAGCTGCCTGGATTTTTCAGAAACTCATGTTGGAATTCTGATGACACAGCATGGTTAGAATTCTGATGACATAGCATGGCCCAGAAAAACGACATAGAATATCTTATCACATGAGTATGCGGGAGTATGGCTGCGGATTTGTTAGAGTGCAATGATCATCAGTTACAGCTCGTCGGTTACAGCCGAACTGAACACTGGTCGCTGGTTACAGCTGAACTGAACGTTGGTCTCGGGTCTCTTGACCTTCCTACAAGAGAGATTTGAGCAAAGCAAATACTCTCTCTCGAAAGTGCACTGGGTGAAGCATGTTTATGTAATAGACGAATACTCTTGTGGTAAAGCTGTTGTGTACGTGTTTTTCTCTCAAACGTTATTTTCAATAACTCACTTCGCTTTCTAGGATTGGTGCTTGCTTGTGCAGCTACTTGAATTGTTGTGCACATATCTTCGCTTTCTCTGATCGGGGCAGTGTTCGTCGAGCAACCCCAGAAGCAGCAGTCACTCCGCGTGACCAAGCCACGGGGCTGCTTGCATTGCTTTATAACTCGTGCTGTATCTCATGCATAATCAGGGCTTACGGTGTTTTGAAATTATGCTAGTTTTTCTGATCGGGGTTCTGCTCGTCGAGCTTCCCCGGAAGTTGCAGGCACCCTGCGTGACCAAGCCGCGGGGTCTGCTCGCATTCTGCTCAAGCTCACTCTGCTTTTTCCCTTCGCTTGCTGTCCAGCTGCTTGGATTCTCATCGGCTCTTTTCCCTTCTTGTGGTTGAACTTCCTCGTCTAGTTGCTTGGATTGCTGTGGAATGCTCTTCGTTTTTTCTGATCGGTTTAGGGTGTTGTAGAAGCTTAGATACTTCTCGACACGCTTTTATTCTTTTGGTCGGTGCCTTGCTCAACGAGCAACCCCGGAATCAGCAGGCTTTACGCATGACCAAGCCGCGGGACTGCATGAATTTTGCTCAACTCACATTGCTTTTTCTCTTTGCTAGCTTGTCTTGGTACTCGGAGTCTTCTCAGCTCACTTCGCTTTTGCTGATCGGTACTTTTGCTCGTGGAGCTTCCCCGGAAGCAAGAGCGCCCTCCGTGATCAAGCAGCCCGCTGCTTACATTGATTTCACTCTCTTGACATTTGCTTCGTGGCCCATTCATGCGGGCCACGTAAGCTTTTGGTTCAATCCTGCATTGATTATTTTGTTTGCTGATGCTTGTGTACTCATTGCGCAGGGGTGCAAGGTACACCGAAGGGCAACGAAGTGGCCACTGAAGACGAGTTTGACTCAGACGAAGAAGACGCTGAAGAGGAGGCGCCGCCGTTGCAGTCACTTGGAGCGCTGAAGTTTGCAGAGCGTTGGCAAAGGCTATTTGATCAGAATGTTGCCAGCGTTGGTGGAGGTGGTGCAAGCGAGCAGATGAAGGGTGCTGGAGGATTATCTAGAGGGGCCGACGCCCTTGATGACATGGAGCCAACACCTAAACGCAGGAGGAGAAGAGTATCAAATGCCACATCGTATGGCAATCGGCTAAAGGGGGCGAAGCCCTACCGCATTACACTTCACGAGGGTGGGGAGATAGACACACGCAGCCATGGCAAACTAATATGGGACGGTGTGATGCGTACCCATGCGCCGCGCACGTTGGACGTGAGCTGCGTGTTGCGGAAGGACTAGAAGAAGGAGAGTGTTAAAAGGCTGTGGTCTATCGTGCATCGTGAATTCATTTTTGATGACTTTCAGCTCACTGACGTTTGGTTCAAGAGGGCGACGCTGCGCTTCCTGAAGGGCTTCAGGGCATCCCTAAAGAAGTTGTACGTGAATGGCCAATTGGAATGCCCTCGCACTGTAGAACCTTATCAGTAGGAGCACCTTCTCACGTATTGGAGGGCAAAGGAGACTCGTCTTAAAGTTGAGAGAATGGCCAATGCGAGGAAGCAAGTGAAAAATATCTCGAGGGTGGGACGCAAGGGACTCTCATCAGAGAGTCGCCCGGTGAGATGCACATATCTCTAATTCCCAAAATTGTGTACCTTATATAGTTACCAAGTATCTTTACCTAACTTGTTGTCTGCTTTTGTAGAAGCGCAAAGAAGTTCCAAAGGATACTATAGGTGGGCCTAAGAACCCGGGTGATAGCGAGCAACTTGACTTGGTAAGTTGTTAGTTTTTGGTGAGTTTCAATGCTAGATTAAAGGTGACTAGTTTGATGGCAATGTGCTCGAGTGTTTGAATGTTTTTGTGTTGCAATTAGGGTGAATTTGGGTGGTGCACAAGGGCTGACTTTTTCAATAAAGTGTTTGGTATGGGAGTGATGAAGTTTTATTGTTGAATGCCTTACATGGTAATTGTGAATGGTGCAACTTGTTTAGGGAATGTCAGAGCAGGTCTCTACTTGGCAGGTGGTTGTGGATAAAAAGCAAGACGGCTTTGAAGCAACCCTTGCAAAGATTTTGAAGGCCACGGCAACAAACGTTGCCAGTATTGCAGAGTTGAGGGCATTGATGACATCCTCTACTAGCTTCGTGGCCTTGGTCCTTTTAGGTGTGGTAGGTGGAAGCTTGACTAACGCAAGAGTTGCTGTGGTTGAGATACCCATGCAAGCACAAGGTGCTGAAGATCCTTATGATTTTCCTCAAAAGCCCCCCTTCAAACTCTGCCCAAGGAGGCACTGGCATTGTGACTAAAAAGAAGGGCTAGGAAGCTGTAGTGGAGGCCCCCAATGCTGCCCCTACTGCGGTTAGTGCAACTTCTGGCCTTTGGTAATTTGTGACTTAATGATGTACTTGGGTGTGCTTGTAGTCGTTGATAGTTGTTTTAAATACACCCCTATTGGGCCGTTGTTGCATTTTAGTAGTATTAATTGATAGCGAGTTGTATATGTTCAGTTTGAGTTGTGTTTGAGTTGAATTTGTGTTGAGTTTGAGTGGCTTTTGTTGGCATGAGTTGAGTTGATCTACAGTAGATTTGTGATTGCCATTTCATTTGTGTTTGAGTTGAACTTGTGTTGAGTTTGAGTAGTTTATTAGTTGGGGTTGTAGTTCACAGTAGTAGTTTTGCAATAGTTTCTTTGTTGCCATTTCAGTCGTGTTTGAGTTGAGCTTAAGTAGTTTAGCCTATTGAGGATGGTATGTTTGGATTGTGCATCAATAGTGTTTAGAAAATTTTCTTGTTGTACACTTATTTAGTGGTTTGTAACTATTGATTGTATCCATAGATGAGGGATGGAGGGACACCAACACAACGGAGGAAGAGTCTGCGAACTGTTGCAGCAACCACCTCCACTACAGTCGAGGTGAGATACAAAACGCAAAGGTGTGTATATTTGAGTCTTAGAGAGTATTGCAGAATGCAATGAAGACCTACTCTGACGATTTTTTTTTTACAGGTGAAGAGGAAGGATGTGAAGAAGAAGGCGATAGCTGCAACTCCCAAAAAGGGTGCTAAACCTTTGGCAAAGGTAATCCTTGCCCTAAATCATGATAGTAGTGATGAAATCAAATGTTCTCCACTCCATTAACCTTCTGTCATTGTTTATTTCAGATATCCATGGGAGAGAGGGTTTGGCTTCTAAACCCCAATGACTCAAACATGAAGGTAGCCGTGGGAACTGTCAGTGCCGTTGCAGGTGGACTTAGTCACTTTTGCAATATTGAGGAAGGGTGGTGCAAGGTGGACATCGCCGAGGCCCTTGCGCCAAATGTGAAACTCATGTGTCCCAACAGCATGGATGATCAGGTTTTCATTTGTGATGCTGTGAAGACCAGCACTGTGTGGAAGGTTAGACACGTTCTGACAAGAGCTTGAGGGCACACCATTTGATTTACTCTACGTAGGCACTAATTATGTAATGGTAGGGAAAGCTAGGATGCACACAAAGCGCAATCCTCTAATGTAATAGGTGTTTTTCTCTACTCCCATACAATTCCTACTCTAATATGTTGTTGATTCCCTTATGTGCTATTGATGCACAACTTCTTCACCACCCTTGTGCGGCTACCTTAAGACCTCTTGGCAATTGCATATCAACTAAATGTTGAATGTGAGAAGTCTTAATTGTGTTTGAATGACAAATCTATTGCAACTGAGGTGCAACTTTATGGCAATTGTAGCGCAACTCAACTGTTGACTGTTTGGCAACTAAGGTGCAACTCCAGTGCAGTTGCAACTTTTTTGCAACTGAAGTTCAACTCTATTGCAACTAAAGTTCAACTCTATTGCAACTAAAGTTCAACTCTATTGCAACAAACAACTCCATTGCAACTAAGGTGCAATTTTTTTGTAACTGAAGCTCAACTCTAGTGCAATTGAAGTACAACTTAATTGCAACTTAAGTGCTATTATATTGCAATTGAGCTTGAACCTAGATTTCAACTAGGATGCAACTCTATTTCAATTAAGGTTCAACAAAATGTCAACTGGATGTTATTAGGATGACCCTTAGCGTTGAGTAGGATACAAAAGCGTTGCAACTAGTTAGTAGTATCAAATCGTTGACATGCAACTAATTTGTAACCAAAATGCATGCTAGGAGAAATTCAAGTACAACTAAAATACAACTCTAACTCTGAAGCTACGCTATATTGTAGTTGTATTGTAGTACCTAAAAGTGTGAAGTGACATAGTTGTTGTGAAATTGACTATAAATCGAGTGCATTACGACTAAAGATCAACTAATGTATAACCGGTTTGACTTATAAGTGATTTTTTTCTACTGAAATAATATAAGCAACTGCAAAGCATCTACTTTACTACTAAATTACAACTACTTTGCAACTGCAAGGGACACATGTCATTGTGGATTATCAATTTCACATTTCACGAATTGCCTAAATATGACCGAAACCTCTAAAAAATATGTCAAGTGGCACCTTGTCATTTGTGTGTCAAATGTGCATTAATGGAGACATTGGGATTAGAGAGAAAGATGTCTTCTAACAAAGAAGAAAGAAAGGCAAAGGGGGCAGGTTATTACCAAAATTTAGGAGGGGCAATGGATGAAAAGGTCGCAATTGTTTTTGAGTAGATGACAAATGTGATTGGTTTACAATATCTAGCATGCAACTATGGTCAACTAAAGTACAACTGCAGCCCATCTAGTTGTATGGCAGCTCATCTAGGTGTACATGAGTAGTTTCATGCCATAAACCACTAAATTGCTATTGTTAATTGCAATCGTTTTTTTCCTCTTTTTTACTAGTGTAATGTTTTGAAATTGGGGCTAATGGGGTATTTTCGATCTTGCTTTTTTTACATCTCATTTGTGCCTTCAATTCCAACCAAGCATACCCAAACTCAACCTCAAAAAACCAAAATCCAAATTTTGAAAAATTTTCTTGTGTTTATAAATCAAGATTGTACAAGGTTTTACATGAAAAATGATTGCAAAACATTGATGATGAATTTTGGAGATTTGATTGCATTGTGTAAATGTAACATCCATATGCACATCCATATGCACATCTTTCACAGTAGAAAAAGCTCTTTAACTAAAAAGCAATTGATCTTCATAAAGTTTAGTGTAAAATGTAATATGTATGAATCATAGGTAAAAAAACGGGTCCAAAATGACTAAGTGACAATGACTGCAATGACTAAAAAACTACAAAATGACTGTAAAATGATTGTACAGTCATGGTTTAGTCATTGTCACTTAGTCATTGTAGACTTGTTTTTTAACTTGTGAATCTTGTCATATAGATATTTATAATATTTAGTTAGCTTTTCACCAAATAATCACAACATGTTCAAAGTTACAAACTTAGTCATTGCTATTTTACTCATACATTGTGACTAAGTTTGTAACTTTGAACATGTTGTGATTATTTGGTGAAAAGCTAACTAAATATTATAAACATCTATTTGACAAGATTCAGGCATATCACATGTTACACTAAACTTTATGAAAATCAATTACTTTTTAGTTAAAGAGCTTTTTCTCCCGTGAAAGATGTGCATATGGATGTGTATATGGATGTTACATTTACATCCATGCAATCAAATCTCCAAAATTCATCATCAATGTTTTGCAATCATTTTTCATGTAAAACCCTGTACAATCTTGATTTCTAACACAAGGAAATTTGTCAAAATTTGGATTTTAGTTTTTTGAGGTTGAATTTGGGTATGCTTGGTTGGAATTGAGGGCATGAATGAGATGTAAAAAAAGCAAGATAAAAAATGCCCCATTGGCCCCAATTTCAAAACATTACATGACATGACCTCTAAGTGCAAAAACAAATTGCCTCAAGGTATTTTCAAGGTCATTGTACAATACTAATGGGTAAATTATGATCCGTGTATTCATCTAAGGAGACCTTTGAGATACCAATGGTCAAGATACTTACCATACTATTTAAACTGCCAAATTTTTGAATTACCCCTCAATAGTGCCAGTAATCTTTCTTGGTTGTAGAAACAAATCCCTAGATCAGATTCTACCACGCATTGTTGTAAGATACTATTTTTAATGCTTGCATTGTTGTTGTCAGTGTTGTCCTCACTTGAACCTTAGTATCCCCCAACTTCAAGTTTTGGTTGGATATTCTCTAATCCATTGCTATTTTGTTGTTTTTGGTTGTTGCTAAGTTTGACAATGGCTTTTGTTCATGGCGATGGCGCTGCTATTCCCATTTTGTTTCCTTGTAGTGCAAGTGGTGTTGCTTGGGTTCTAGCCTCTGTTTTAAGCTTGCGTTTCCACCTTCATAAGAATGCAATTTGGGTAGAAGAAGATCTGTTTGATGCAGAAGGGGTTCAAGTCATTTCTACAATATTGCACTCGCAGATTGACACTCCTATTTGACAAGGGTGGGAGCTTAGTACATGCAACTACCATGCTTTTGGCACATCAATAGTAGTGCAGGACAGCACTTCTTTGAATTTGACACCTGGTTTGGCCACTTCTACCGTCCCAATGTTGTGTGGAGCTTGTGAATTTGTCCACCTTGCTGATTGCATCCATGTTCCTTTGGCTGAGTCATCATATGATGACTAAGTGATAACCAATGGTAGAAGTGGTTTCATATCTCCAATTACCAAACATAGCTCAATTCCTTGTTTTCCTACACAAAGCACTCCAAGTAGTTCCCTTCCACCATTGATCCATCCTAAAGTTGAGGGGTTCATTTCCATATAGTAATGTTTAAAAGATCTGCAAAACCATTCGTGTGCTAGAAACAAGCTCAAATTCCTAGATTTAGACACAGTTATGTGTGAATCAATACGGCACCTCCTCCAATCTTTCAATGGTGATATTATGTTTGAGTTGCCACCAATTTCATTGGCATCTACTTCCTCTGCTCCTTCTTTGAGATCAAACTCTAGCAGTCAAGTGGGTCGTCAACTAGATGGCATGGATAGGAAATATGATGCTCATAATTGGACCCATACCCACACCACAAATATTGCCAATGATTTTGGGATGAAGTTTTGGTACTCATTTTGCATTAGGCACCTAGTTTGCTTGAATGTATGGTGCCCACGTGTCTTGCTTGGAGGGCCGCCAAATGAGACTGAGTGGATAGGTTCCTCAACAATTGTATTTGCTATTGGTGCCATATGTCTAGAGAAGTCCAATTTAGTTTGCTGGATTTGTAACTATTCTCTCTTGCAAATCACCTTGTCTTTGTTGTATGTATAGGATTCTCAATTATTCAAGGTTACCTAGAGCGTGCATTCATGTGGGAACACATATCCATCTAGTTAGTATTGGTATTTGTTGAGAATCCATTGAGTTAACATCCAACCTAATAGAGCAGTAGGTCTCTTTGACACCAACCACCAAGAACTCAGCAATTGCACTTGGTGCATGTAAAGAGTTCATAGACATAGTGATGTTTTGTGAAGAGGGGCAGCACAATATTAGAGAACCATTGAGAGGTGAAGCACTAATTGATGTCATGGACAAGTTTTGAAAACTTAGCTCCCCTAGCATTAGAATGAGAATTTCCAAATTCAAAAATAGTACTAGCAATGGGCCCATAGATAACATTATCATGTTGAAGTTTAAAAGCACATATTCATTCATCTAAGATAGCGTGTTTTCGGGTCAAGGGAAGAATAAAGTACACTTATTCAAAACGTCAGAAGATGGTCCTAGGAGCGGTATTGATTTAGTTAGGCAAATGCAACCCGGAAGAGACTTGCAAAGTTTGTGGTATATATTCAACCACGTCAAGAGAGTTAAAGGGTGGACTACTATAGCTGCCCATATCTATGACACGGAATACAATCGTGCAATGACCATTTGTGTTTGCAATATGATGAGCAAAGATGCTCTCCTGCAAACACAAATGTGAATTTTCCTAAACTTTGTAATGGCGCGCCACGGTATTAGGAAGCCAAATTTCAAGGGTTTTATGGCAGATAATGCTATGGCCAATTGGCACAAAGTTTGAGTGGTGTATGGTAGCAAGAATCAATGATTGACTGCAAATGCTTGTGCTTGTTGCACTGGGCCTCGTCACTGAATTGGCATACTGATAAACTCATTTGAATAGAATTCTGCAAAACCCACAAACTATTATGTAAGCAATACAAAGATGCCAACACTATGCTACAAGCAGAGGAAAGGTATTTGGATATAAAAGCATGGTGGCTTTCTTTGGGAGCAACATCAAAAGAGTCTCTTTGTGAGTTGGACAATTGGCTGAGCTTTTGGCATTTTTGCTATCAATAGTGGGGAGGCTTCTTAAAGTTGGTACGTATGCATTTTGCCAAAATTTATGATCCTTCATGCAATCATTCCATCCAGCTCTATATTCCTCTTTCCAAATTGCGATCATTTATAAATAGAGTTCACTCTTGCCCTAAATTTATTGATGAATGTTGCATGTCTGTATTTCCCTTTCACTTTTGTTTGAATCAATTGTCCATACATTTCCAATGCAAAAACTGAACTTGGAAGAGCTCGCTGAGATGCCCATGTGTAACTTAGCTAAAACAATCCACAATAAATGGCAACAAATGTCTGACAAGCATGGAGAGTGCTTGTGTGTTGCTACAACGGATTTCATGGTGCACTCGATGCAGCAATCACCAAACTACTAGGCATTTTTGCAAGGATTTCCTTCCAGCACTGATCCGCAATTAGATGAGTTTTGTCTTTGTGCAACAAGAATTAGCAAAAATCCAGCTTTGTTTGCAAAAGCCGCAGCCAAGCTTCCCCACGCAGACCAATTTACAATATGTGCCCTCATCTTGAAGGCGAGGAGGTGTTTGGTTCGACCAAAAGTAAATTGGACATTCTCCTAGGATCAGATGGTAACTAGCATCACCACAACAAAGTCAACTTTTCTGCTCCAAAAGTCCAAACACAATCAATTAAAGAGCTGTTAGAAGCAACCACAACTCTTGTTGCTACAACAAAGATTGGAGAAGGAAGCAAGTTGCCTCCTCATGCAACAAAGGTACACGAATCAGATTGTAATCCAAAGTTATGGCATATGGCAAGATATATGAAGGAAACAAAGACATGCCGCAAAGTGCAGGTAGGGATGAAGAAAAAGTGTGGCGCTAAGATAAACAAATAGAAGAAAGGCGGGACTACAGCACCTACATACAACGGCCAAATGATGGAGTACAATTCAAGGGCCGTTGTCATTTTTGACTTTTGGTGCTACGCAGATGATCTCCAAAGGTGTGCCAGAGGAAGTAAAGTCAATTGGGTTCTAGATTGGCTAGCAATACCAAAAGTATGGCCAGCTGCATATGGAACTAAGCTTAGTGTGTCCGAGATCTTTTCTTTGGAGGAAGGTGGGTTTCAGTTGCAAACGGAACTTGCGGAAGGGTAAAAAAAAGTCTTTTTGAGGATTTTGCTAACTATGATGGCCCAACTCTATTTAACCCAAAGCCAATTGATGAAAATGTCAAATGTGTTGGTGGAAGTACTTACCCAACTCAGCGGTTTGGACGTACTATTAGAAAAAACCCTAATGCGCCAATTATTGAGCATTGAAACAAATGGAAGACTGCTTGTACTTTGAAAGCTACTATAGATTCTGTAGTTGTGATACCATATCCTAGATATGGTAGAGTTATTACATTGCAGTTAGGAATTTACCCATTCTAGAAGACTTATTGCATCACTATTTTGGATTTCTTGTCATGTACCTGTGAAGACTTCACTATTATGAAGATAGCGTCCCTTGGACGAAGGAAGTGCTGGGTAAGTAGTAAACATCTTTACTATGTATTTAGGTTTCTTTGTAAGGCCAATCATGAAGAAGATAAGTACATTCATGCGGCCAGCCTTATTTTATGATGAGGTGAAGCTGCTTCTAAATAATAGTAATCTGTATAGCATAAATAAACCTTATAGTTAAAGCCGTTCAACTGACATTTTTGGGGGGGCGCCGTAGCTTGCCCCCCTATTATATCATTCAAATGCTTATGTAATGCACTTTAGCCTCCTCAATATTTGAGAACGTGTGTTGCTTCTTCTTAAGTGCCCATAGGGGCCATCTTAGATTCCAAAGATAATACTTCAAATTTATATAATTAGCAATAGCGAACCTCCAAAAGTAGATCACTGCTTATTTATAAATTGGATCAAACCTCCCACTTGGCCTTCTTGGTTTTGAGGAGGGTTTCTTGGATACATAATGACTATGTGTATGACTAGTATTGTTGGGGTAAGCCTTCTCAGATTCCAAGGAGACTTACAACTAGCAATACCGGACCTCCAAAAGTGGGTCATTTCTTATATAAAAATTGGATTTTACCTCTCACATGACCTTCTAGGTTCCAAGGACAGTGTCTTGGCTACACAAATGAATTTGTGTATGATTAGAATTGTTGGGGTAAGCCTCTTCGAATTTTGAGGAGGCTTATAATTAGCAATAGTGGACACCCAAAAGTAGGACACAGCTTAAATACAAATTGGATCTAACCTAACACTTGACCTTCTTGGTTCCAAGGAGAGTGTTTTGGCTCCACAAATGAATTTGTGTATGAATGATATTGTTGGGATAAGCCTTCTTTCACTTCAAAGTGGGAGTGTACTTTTTTGAGTGGACCTCTGTAAGTAATTGACTAATCGAATTCAAATTCTGCGTCAACTCCCAAGTGCCTTCCTAGGTTCTAGTGCGGGTTCCCGGGGTACAAAAGTGAAATTGTTATTGTCTCACATTTTCCCTTATCAGATTCCAAGGAGGCTCATGTGTACCTAGTTTTGAACTTCTCATTCATTTGGACCTATGAATTTGCTAATATCATTCTTCATGAATTTTTAATCTTTTTATAGTAAGCATGAACATATAGGATATTATTAAAACTAATTGATCGAGGTGACAAATTATTGCCATTTTGGAATACAAGGAGGGTTGTTGTTTTTTTCATGCATATTGCCATATCAGATGTTTCAATATTTATGTCAAGTCAACATGTTAAGCAACTAACAATTGAGTTCCTCCTACCATTCATCAAAATGTTTGAGTGATTAAGGATATTTATATCTAAACTCTTTATGTTTATCATCCATTAGACAATTCTTAAATGAATAAAAGGATGAATGTCTTTAGATTGTGGATGAATGGTTTTTGTTCATGGATGTATGATTTCTATTTGTGGAGGAGTGGTTTTTGTTTGTGGATGAATTTTATCTGGCTCTCCTATGGTCACAGCACTTTTCATCCGTAAGCAAATTCCAATTTAGTACCTTTGCGTCTACTTATCATTTATGAACCTTGGATTTATAATCATTTGTGCTTTAGTTCTTAGTTCTTGCACAAAAAATTTCAAGCTTTATGAACCAATCATCAGATTTTCACATTACAATTGCAACATTTATTGCACGTGAATCCATTATTTCACAAAAATATTTAACATTGACTGCTCAAATCTGAACCACTCATTGCTTGTTGGTCAACGCTTATTGCTCCCAGCTCAGACCTTAGCATCACTGCACTCTACCCTAGAATTGTTAACTTCAAAATGGTAGCCTAGCCATAAATATATTTTTAATTTTTAACTAATTTTAAATAGAAAAACCAGTCATAAAGGTTAATCTGGGCTAACGTTTGGAGAAAAGCTCTAAATTGCAAATGAATAGCGCCACTGGCTCCAAAATGTCTAAATTAGTTGGTTATGATTTATAACTTTGATGATTTTTATTTTTTGGTCATATTTTATACAAAATTTCCAAAATTTGACAAAATAACAAAAAAAATTGGGATAAAGGGTTTTAACTCTAATTAAAAATCAAGTTGTACAAAGTTGTCAAGAAATGTAGTGAGAGTTGGAAAACTCCCCTCTCTTGCATGATATGGTTGCAACTACCTTTTGAAATCGTGGTCGACACATGTTGTTATGTTGTTTTTGGCTGTTAAAAAAGTATCTACCATTGTAAATTTTTGAAATTTGTTGGAAATGTATAGGCCCTTGTGCACTATTATTTGGAATGTTGGCAAGATCTTACCCTTGCCCACCTAATTTCCAAGGTTTTTAAATCCTAAATTCAATGCTTTGACTACTTGGATGAGGTCATCTGCTACTTGGATTGTCTTGAGAATTTTTCTAAAGCCTCCTACAAAGGTCCTTTTCTAAAACATGTTTTGGTCTACAAAAGTCAATGATGGATTTGCAAGAAATTGTTTGTTTGTCTTCTATTAGGATCAAATATGCGCAAAATCTTTGTTTTAAAACGGAATTTAGCCACACCGCTTGTACTACTAAAGTTTTGTCACCCTTTAGTGCCAATAACCTAAATCTAAAAAAAAAGTAAAATTGGATCTTTCTACACTAGATTCACTTGCAGCTCATTTGCCTGACCACAAATATAGTATGGAGTAGTCTATCCAATCCAAATGCAATATGGAACTTCATATCAAATTATAATAAAATCAAAATGGAATATATAGTCTAGATTCCTTCCGCTAATAGTGAAAAAAGCCCAGTTGAAATTTTTCTTCCCAAATGCTCTATATTATCTTAATTAACTAAAAGTCTATCCAAAGTAGTGCAAAATAGCTTAGGGTGTCTTATGTATTGCAAGCCAATTATAATATTTGATTTTAACTACATTTTTTATATCTTTTCTCAAAAAGAGACCTAAAGTTATCACATCTTACAGAATTTTACACTGAGAGACTCTAGTATATATCTAGGGGCTCATAATGCTATTCTCAAAGGAGCCCATATTGTGCCACATAGGCAAGTGATTGCAAGAAACACTTGTACTATTTTTTGTCCCCTTCACCTCTTATGGGTGGTTTTTGGCTCCTATATTTTGCTTACCAAGTCATTTTGACTTGGAATTTCAAAGTAATGTTCATTTCAAAGTTATAGACATCTCATGATTTTTTTGTTTTCTTTAAAATTACTTTACTATTTTTAAATAGCCCCCAAATAGGTATGGGTAGTTGCAAAAAACACTTCATTGTTTTGTCTCAAACACCCTTAAAACTGGTAGTACTACGTAATACATTGAGCTTTTGAAATAACTTTTTTTTGAACAAAACAAAGCATGGATAATGTGTAAACTACTTAAAATAGCATACTTATGAAAATTGAGACCTAGAAAAAATTTATTCTAAAATTTATGCACAAAAATAGAGGGACATAAATTACCCACAAAAAGATAATTTTCTTTTTTCTTTTTAGAAAAATGTAAAAACATTCAAAAAAATAAAACAAAAAATGGCCATTTTTGCTCTATTCAAGACACTTGTATTGATTGAATTGCTTTTTTGGAAAATGTTGTTTTCTTTTTCTAATCAATGACCAAAGGATGCCCACTTAAAGAGCATGTGGAAGGCAAAGAATTCATAATTTCCTAAAACCCTTCTTCAAATCCATATAATGTTCTATGGTGAAAAACTTCCCTAATTTATGGCATGAGATTTGCTTTTTTGGACCCAAAATAGTACTTAAAACCCCCAAAATGGCCAAGGTAGGCACCTATTCAATGGCTATTTAAAAATAATAAAATAAATTAAAAAAACCGCAAAATTTACAAAAGGCTTGTAACTATGACATGTATCTTTCTCTGAAATTTTAGCTCAAAGTAACTTTCTGAGCAAAAGTTACAAGCCAAAAAACACCCGCAAGAAGTGAAGAGGACAAAAAAAACTGCAAGTGTTTCTTGCAATCACCCATGTCTACCTTGCCATTTTGGAGGGTTTTAGTACTGTTTTGGGTTCAAAAAAGCAAATCTCATGCCACAAATCAATGAAGTTATTCATCATAGGGCATTACACGGATATCTAGAAGGGTTCTAGAAAATTGTGAATTCTCTGCCTTCCACATGCTCTCAAAGTGGGCATCCATTCTCCTTGCATTGATGAAATAAAAAAAAGTCCTTCAAAAGCCCCTTGCATCAAGTGAAGCTACTCAAAGAGATAAAAAATGGCCATTTTTTGTTTTATTTTTTTGAATCTGTTTATTGTTTTCTAAAAAGCAAAAAGGAAATTGTGTTTTTGTTGGGAATTTTTGTCCTTCTATTTTTGTGCAAAACTTTTAGAATAATTATTTTCTAAGTCTGAAGTTTCACAAGTATGCTATTTTAAGTGCTTTACAAATAGTCCATACATATACATATATATATGTATATATATGTGTATATATATATGTATATATATATGTATATATATATATATATATATATATATATATATATATATAAAATTATTTCAAACGCTCATAATATGACCTAGTACTACCAGTGTTAAGGGTGTTTGAGACAAAACCATGAAGTATTTCTTGCAACTACCTAAGTACATTATTGCAATCAGGCCAAGTCAAAGACCAGTATGGTATGATTGGCATGGAGCAAGATGGGTTTGCTCTAAGTGGCATGTAATTACAACTAAAGGTGGACAAATCTACTTCAAAGGAAGATAAAAAGAAAGCAGTGACTAAGGACACTTGGAAACCATTGGTAGGCCTAGAAGATAAAGTAGAGATGATTGAGGAGCGGGAGTTCTTCGATGAGTATGTAAATTGTTTTGCTTTTGGCGTTAAGGGCTTAGGAGTTGGAAATTGACAAGTAGAAATAGATTTTATAGATGATGCATTAATTTATTGCAAGTTGTACAACTATCGTGAGGTAGAATGCATGATGATTAAAGACAAGATCATTGAGTCATTGGAGGCAAGATTGATTGAGTTAGCACCACCAAATTGTGAGTACGCATTGGCGATAGTTATGCCATTTAAAAATGACGTTCTTGGTAATCAAACCGTGAAAAGGATACTTGGTGACTATTGAAAAATCAACAACTTTACAAAAGCAACCCGTTATGCAATGCCAACACTGGAGGAGAACTTTGACACAGTAGGCCACATTAAAGTATTTAGTACTTTGGATCTTTGGTCAAGCTACTATCAACTTAGTATTTGTAGAGGTGATAAGAATAAGACTATTTTTTAGAGAACTGACAAGGATGATAAAGACTGCGTTTATTAGTGGAGGTTCCTTCCACTTGGTTTGAAAAATGCACTTGTTGAGTTTCATAGAGTTATGGATTGCTTCTTCTTTGCGATGGACTTTGTGAAATGTTATATCAATGAAATTATTGTCTATAGCATGAACAAAAAGCAACATTGAGCTCATTTGCAAATAAACTTTGCTAGACTAAGACCTCATAGGTTGAAACTACACTCAAGCAAATGTAAATTTTATAATGACCACATAGAATACTTGAATCACATGATATATCCAAGAGGATTGAGAGTGGTTGCTAGTAAGCAGAGTTGTCTTGTTGGACAGATTTTGGGAACTGATTGTTGCGTTGTCTGTCTGACATCTAACATTGCTCATGACAAATGTCAAGCATGAATGATATTCTTTTTGTATAAGGCCATATTTAATAGCAGAGAGAATTTGAAAATCTACTTTAAATATATATGATCCAAAATGTAGAATCTAATAAGTGTATACTAAATTGAAATACTTCAACAAAATGAAATGTATATATTTTAAGATCAAAAATAGAAAGTGCTTTATTTAAAAGTCAACCTTAAAGTTGACTTTACTAGAGGAACACATGGTCTCTTATTTGTTTGTGACGTTGAGTTTGTCAAGTTGTTGCCATATTAAGGAAGACAACAATGCTAGCAAGGTGGCGGTGATGATGTCTATTCCAAGATCAAAAGATGTGAAGAGACTGTGGGCTTTTTTAGGATTGTGCAATTATTACTAAAAATTTGTGAAGACGTTCAACACATTGTAAGGCCATTGACTTTGTTGACAAGGATTGATCAACCTTGCATATGAGAAGATGAGCAAGAGGCCCCCTTTTAGCAATTGAAGGAATGTTTATCATTAGCGCCAATATTGAGGAGGCCAATTTTTGGTAGATCTTATCAAGTACACATCATTTGGAGCTCAGTGAGAATTGGCGTGGTGCTGACTCATATAGACAATAATGACAAGGAGTTTGTGGTAGCTTATGATAGTTGCTCCAACAACTACATAGATGCACAATACAGCTTGTACAAAGGTGATTGTTTAGCGCCAATATGATCCATTCTTCTTTTTCATTGCTATCTATATGGTTACAAATTTTTGCTAGTGACAAACCATCAATCGTTGAAGTGGTTGATGGATTCCAATAGGCTTATATACAAACTTGTACGAAGGGTCATTATGCTAATAGAGTATGATTTCAAAATTATATACCGTATCAATTTGGTCAATATGGATGCTGACAACCTAAACAGCAATCCAAATCTCAACCAAGTGGACATTGTAGGGGCTAGATGACACGTGGAGGAGGGTGAAGGCAAATTACCAAAGTAGCATTTTGCAGCCTACTTGAGCATACTTACAACAAATGGAGATATCACCAAAGAAGTCATCAAGGCTTCAGTGGATACGGATGGTGGTGAAGAATCTAGAGGCATTAAAGACATCTTTAACTATGTAGAGATGATGAAATACTTGAAGCATGGCAAATTAATGATCCACGCTTTAGCCAAGGAGAGAGATTGAATTCAATAGCGCGCACCAAACATTTTGTGTGGAAGGGGTCTCATTTACTTTTAATGTGGTTGGATGACAACAAGAAGGTGTTACCTACTCTTCATGAGAGAATGAAGTTGGTTATGCATGCACAAAAAGACTTAGGTTGGGGCACTTTTAAGTGTAGAGAACTAATAATTTGCTACAGCTGCACTATTGATGGTGAGGCAAATAAATGCAAGTCCAACAATTAGTAGCCAAATGCACAATATGCAATAGAGTGCGAGCATCATTTACTGCATCAATGCATTAGTTATAGCCATTGCCAATTACAAGATTGGGCTATAGGTGATTAGATGGAGTTTGGACTTTACAAGACTATTGCCGCTAACGTCACAACACAACAAATACGTATTGGTGATAATCAAGCACTTTTCCAAGTGGATTAAGTTAGTGGCCCTATCCAACAAGTTTAGTAAAAGGCCAGTGTGAGTGCTCAAACACCCCTCTATAGAGGTAAGCACAAGCACAGCTGGGTTTAGGGGTTTAATCCTAGGTAGATGAAAATGAACTAAAGTAAGAGAACAATAATATAATAGTTTGGTTTGTAGATTTCCAACTAAAGATGCCGCCCAAGCAATGGATCTTTTTAATAATTCTACAACAAAAAAATGATAAACAAAGTAAAGTAATTTACCTAATAAGCCATAGGCCAAATTTACATGGAGGCAGTTAAATGAGAAGTAAAAGTGATTGTATTTCATTGTGGGATTCTACATGATTGTCGTTGGCCTCCATTCTTCCTTGGACAGAGGTGTGTTTGACTCTAAATCAACTAAAATGTAACTCTAATTTGGCTATGAATAATCACACCATACTAATGGATTCTTTTATAAGAACGCACTATTGGACTAGTTTACCCCACATAGTTGTGACAAATAGTCATAATATAACATGAATACCGGAAAAGGGGCTAGAGACAATCTCAACCACCTCTAAACAACTCTAGTAGTAGCAAAGATGATGCAAAATAACTCCTTTGTCCACCTAACAGGCACAATATGACTGGTTCACTATCCAAAACACAAGGCTATGATGCAAACAGAAACTTCTTACTAAAGAAGCAATTTTGTGGTTCAAGGTAGCCTAGAATTGATATGCCAATCCCAATATTAATGGCAAATTGCTAAATAATATTTATCAAGGCCAAAAAAGTGGGTGGAAATATTGAAGTTTTTTCCCTTCTCCTCTTTTTTTCTTTTAGCTTATGAGCTCTTGAAGTCCAACCTTGGGTGGCTTGGAGAAGCACAAGGAACAAGGGACCGCAAGGAACTAGAGTTCCATAGATGCCCAGCAAGGTCTATGAGATATCCAAGAAGGTCCGGCAAAAAATTGCAAGATCTGGCAAAGACTGTTACAACTCAAGCTACAAAATTGCAAGAGAAAATGCTATAGCTCATGAGGCAAAATTGTGGGAAGCAACATTGCAGCTCAAGGGCAAAATTGAGAGAAAATGCTAATGCCTTGAGAGATTTACAAGAGAGAATGTTGCATCCCAAGAGGTAGAATTGCAAAGGAAAATGCTGCAGCTTGAGAGGGCAAAATTAGTGAGAGGAGAGGCTGGGATTGTGAGAGAGAGAAGGCTACTAGCTCAAGGGCATAATGGTGCAGCTCATGGGCAAAATTAGTGAGAAAAGAGGCTAGGATTGTGAGAGCAAATGTTGCAACTCAAGAAGTAGAATTGTGAGAGGGACTATTGCTAGCTCAAGGGCAAAATTAGCAAGAGGGGAGATTAGGATCCGTGAGAGAGAGAAGGCTACTAGCTCAAGGGCAGAATGCTACAACTCATGGCAAAATTTAGCAAAAGGGGAAGCAAGATCAGTGAGAGAATGCTTAGAAAAAGTTGGATCAGTGATAGAGAGAGAAGTCTACTAGCTCGCGGCAGAATCAGTGCGAGGAAAGCTAGGACCAATAGGAAGGGGAGTGCTACTAGTTTAAGAGGCAGAATTGTGAAAGGGAATGTTGCTAGCTAAGGGGCAGAAGGTTACAGCTCAAGGGCAAAACCAATGGGGGCAAGGCAATACCAAGCTAAGGCCAGTGAGAGAAAATATTGCCGCTTGAAAGGAAGGTAATACCACAAGCTGAAAGAAGTTGTTAGTAAAGGCAATGCCGCAAGCTGAGAGACTCTATGAGCATGGTGGCTTCTTAGAAAGCCACTAAAGGAACCAAGAGAGTTGGCTAAAGCTAAGCTAAAAGGATATTTGGTAGAGCTGCTATGAGGGATTGTTTTGGTACGGTGATGATATGAGAGTTGGAGTTTTGGTAACAGAAGTGGTAAGCAAAATCTACGAGGCAAGGTATCTCTTCTAACTAATGATGCTTGGACACACAATAGTTCCTACAATTAAAGAAAGGAAGAGAGACACAAGATGGAAAAAATGGCAAGAACTTTGCTAATGAAAGCAAATGTGAAGGACAAATGAGAGTGATGGACAAATAGTGATGACGGTGATGGTGATTGTTGATGAGAGAGGGAGTGGGACCCCTTTATACATTTTGAAGGGGCCACCTCAGCCTTTTATCTAGAAAATTTGTGAATCTCCCTAAATCTATCTAAAATCTAAAGGACAATCCAAAACAAATGAAATATGATGAAAAATTGATAACTTTTAGAGCGTGGCTACAAATGACAAAAAAACAATGCCATTGGATTCCTATGCTCCAAAATAGTTGGTTTTGATATGCTGCACTTCCAATTCCAATATACATGTCATTAGGAAAATAAATCACTAGTGGAGAATTGTGTTGAAGTCAACATAAACTACATGATGTTTCCATGCTTCTAACATAGAAATTTATGTTAGAAGCATGAAACTTCATGTAGTTTATGTTCAATTCAACACAATTTTCTACTAGTGACTAGAAAGGTTAGGAAGGAATGGATAAAATCCTAGAATTAGAACTTCATTCCCTTTCATGGATTTGACATTCCCAAGGTTCTCTGAATTTGTTGGGAGAGCAAAAAAGCACTCCTTGCTTTTGTCAAGCAGAGTCCAAATGGGTGATATCTTGCCATTTGTTGTTGCTTGAATTCTTGATTTTAGTTGACATATGTTATTTAAGCGCCTTGCCGCTATTGAAATGACTTTAGCTTTGGGGTTTGTTCTTGGATTCATGAGAAACTCATTCATGAATTTTAGTGGCATTTTACTGTCAAATGCCAAATTCCTTGGTTGTATTTGATTAGAAACTTAGCAAGTTTGATCGCTTAGAATTATGCCTTCCAAGAAGTAGAAGGCTTTGAGAATTTTGATATAGACGCACCATAATGTGTTAGGGATGTTTGATGAGTTGTGAGCTGTATAGTGTGGCTATTGGCCATTCATTAGTCTAATCTACTCCTAAATTAACCCTCTCTAAATAAACTAGCAAGGACATTGGAGGGGATTCCAAGCTCCAGTGGACATTTTTGATCTACTCTTAAACTAATCCTCTCTAATTAGGCTAGTGGGGACTTTTGAAGGGATCTCAAGCCTCTTTGGACATTTCTCACTAGTTAGAACAATCTAAAAGCTACTAATCTTCACTAAATCACTCTAGTAACTTGCCAAATGGAGTAGAGTAAATTGTGTACTATTAACCATTTGGCTTAAATAATCTAACATAAAATAAATGGCTACACTACAAGGAAACTATGATCAAATCTATAAAAAGTTGACAAAGATTGTGACCTAATCTACAACATAATGTAGGTTAGGTCACAATTTTTGTCAACTTTTTGTAGATTTGACCATGGTTTCCTTATAGTGTTATTCCATCTATATTAATACTAATTTTAAACCAAGTTTAGCAAAAAAACAATTCAAAACTTCTAGTGTTGAATTTGAGACTCATAAGCAGCTTGTTTATTTTTGGATTGTGTATTGAGTTGCTTTAAATTTCTAGCAAAAGTGGTTACTGACCAAGGGCAAGAGCTCCTTGGCAAGTTTAAAGCCTTATGTGAACAAGCAATGATTGACAATCGCACTACTTTGAGAGATCACCCTAAAGCAGATGGTTTGGCAATACGCATGGTGTAAATTGTAAAAAAGGGATTTTGGAAGTATAGCTTGAAGAAGGAGCATCATAGAGATTATGACTTGCAATTATAGTGGATTGCCATGGGCAATTGGTTAAGTAAGCAAGCCTCTCATGCTTCTTTTTCACCCTATTATTTATTGTGTGGACATCATCTATTTTTAGAAATGGCAATCAAGCAGGGTGCGCACAAGGCATTAGGTCACATGGATGATCCAAACATGTGGGATTGCCCATGCAAGCAATGAGCAAAACTATACAAGAGGGTAATGTCGATGGCTTTGGATAACCTCTCTATTGCGCAATATAGAAATACCATGTTTTATGCTATGATTCTAAGAGGAAGCTGTAGGCCCTCGGGGAGTGCACTCCTTTTTTTTGGATACTTGTGCAATCAAATGAAGTGTTATTTTAATTGCCTTGCTCCTAAATTTTTGACATGACTTGGAAATAAGTTAGCATTGTTGTAATGTGTTTGGAGTCTTTATAAATAATGAAGGGTATAGTTTATTAGTGAGATTTAGGTTTATTTCATTTTTACAATAGCTTAGCAAAAAAGAAATTAAAAAAATCAATGAATATAATAGTTGCATTACTTGGGTTTGTATTTCTTATTCAAGGTTTGTGGACTATCCAAAGCAGTATCCAATGCATGTGTACAACTAGGTATTGCAAAGCCTTAAAAATGGTTATGATACATGAAACGTGTCATGAGAGTAGGCTGATGAAGAACGGTAATTTGGACAGAGCTATATGTTCCTTGCACAACATCTCCACTTTGCAAGTGCATTTTACTGCAATGAGTTTTGAACCCTAAACAACAACATTTTTAGCATACAAATCAACACTCACATTTAGCATGTTTTAACCCTAAAACCAACTTTTGTTGGTATTTATTTAGGTGTATGAACTTGCTTTCACTAAACCATGTATTTATAATAAACATAAGGTATCCTAAATTATCACACAATTATTTTTCAAATAAAACATGGGGTACATTAAAATACCAAACTTTAGAAATTTAGGTAAATAAGACCTATTGAAATGACAAAAAATTACCTACATAGCCCCCTCTTAATAGGCCCTTGCACGCAGGCTACCCATGTAAACATTGTATAGTGCACTCCCCAAGTATAGGCTTTAAGTGCGGCGTTTTCTACCTAAAAATTATATTCATTTACAAGAATTGCTATCCACCACCCTCAACGCCATTGCAAGGCATATTATTCTACAAGTTTGCAAGGCGCCTAAGTTGTGAGTTTTGGTCTTGGAGGGTTGTGATGGCAAGATGTAGAAAGATCACACACGCAGCTGTGCGCCATGTCCTTTGCTACATACTGACAAAAGAACTGATTCTAGTGGATCACAAATTTCAATAGGGTTGAAATGCGTATTATGTGAGAGCACCAAGGGAGCTGCAAGCATGGTGTTGTGTAATGTTTGTTTAACTAGGTGGCACATGGATTGTTTGACTCTGCCGTTGCAAAAAATTCCAATGGGTCAATGAATTTGTTACAAGTGTATTGGGGCACTGACAAGCAGCTTCATCTAAATAGGATTCTCCATTGGTTTCCCATGGGTTCTTTGGAGAAGGCCATTGAATTTGCTAGTATGAAAGGCGTTTTAGCATTAACAAAGTAGGCAAGTAAAGGAGTAGTTATTAACCACTTTCTACACTTGGCTAGTAGTTATAGAGTATTTTTTTTTACTTGCTATGGTTGTCGCTACTATTTATTGTTTGAGATGGTACAATTTTTTTGCATTTTGTTCATCACTTGCAAGGTTCTACCATGATTGCGATACACATTGCAGCCACGTGGCATTTTCTATATGACCACGGTACCTATCATTGGTCAAGAACAATAGAGTCCTAGCATAGTTAGGTTTCTAGCTATTTATAGCACTTATTGTTACATGGCACACTAACTTACATGGTTAGCGTGATATTATCTTTGCAAGATGTGTTTGTGCACAACACCTACTGTGAGCATTTTTTCCTGCACCTTTGAAAAAAAAGTAAACACAATCAAGTTCTAAAATAGAAATAAAATTCAACATACAAGTAGGTAGAAATATGTTCATTTCAACAAGTGCCTTCTAAGCAAAGAACAAAACTTATAGTATAATATGTGTTAAAATATTATACAAATTTTTTAAAGAATTTTAAACCACTAGCAAACTAGAATTCAAAACAATCAAAAGTCAATATACAAAAAACAATCAATTAAGGTAAAAGTTGGAGAAGCATACCTTTGTCTCCACCACCTTTGAGATCAAATGCCCATTGCCATGCTGCCCAAGGTCCATGAAAACTTAAATCCAAATCAAACTCCACTTTTTTCTTTTTTTTTCTTTTTTTCTTTTTAGTAGCTTTTGCTTGTAAGTTCTAGTCATTTGACTACTTACTCAAGAAATGACTTGAATACATGAATACCTCACATGCATTTTACTATTTGATTTTGGTTTCACTTTGACTTCTTGAAAATAGTGGTGACTAAAGATACTGTGAGGACACTAGCTTTTGAAAACAACAGGTAAAACTTTTCCTAAAAAATTAGCATTCCAAATGGGTGCAATATCATTATAGAGAAAGTTCCTTTATGACACCTTGGTAAGTTTTATGATTAGCCAAGATGTCCTTGTTGTATAAATAAACTAGGAACTATTAGAGCCATAAAGCTACTAATTCTTCTTGTCTTACTAATAGCTTGTAGTGTGTTTTTTTACAAGAACACATGAGTTTAAGAGCTCTACTTCTAAAAAGTTACATGAGTAAAATAACCAAGTGGCTTTCAGTGTTTATGAGTACCCGGGATTACTAGTACGTTACTAGCCCTGACAACTCTCCCAACAAGGATGAGATCCTCCCACCTAGGCACAGATACAATTAAGCACCTGATCATTCTTCTTTTTTTATTACTAAAAGGCAAGGTAACACTCAGTTAAGCCAACAAAGCTGAGAATTGATGATAAGCAGTAAAAAATGGGTGGATTGCCCAATCACAAGTAAGGGCAGGTATTAATCTCTACCCTACCTATCAAGGCTCCTTGGAGCATTGGGTTTGCGGCTGTGATGGTTTGAATTAACCTGGCTCCTCATAGTTTTTCCCTTGTCCTACCTCTACAGTTGCAACCCTCATACTCTGATGCATGGTATTTGCAAGCTATAATGTACATTGAAGCTCTAAATGCTCACACGCAACCTACCAAGTTTGTGGATCAGAGTTTGCATGTTTTCATCATATCTTTGTCACAATGCAGCACACAAGTTTTGGAATTGCTTTGCTTAGCCTTGCTAACTATGCATGTTGTGCTTTGCTTTTTTCCTTGCAGGTTTTTGGTGTTGATGTATTGTAATTTGTCTCTAAGTTTTCCTTGCAAGAGCTATAACACATAGATAATTGAGCTGTTGACACTTGCTGTGTCCTCACTCAAATAACATTGGATTGTTGGGTTGTTTGGGATGGGCATAGGTGAGGCTCAATCCCTCTTGGAGTTTTTTTAACGATTTCAAGCACTCCTCCACCTACCTCTTTACTTGTTTAGGGTTTTTCACTCTTAATAATAGCACTACAAGGAAAAGGCCTTTTTATGACTAGGGCACTATGATTGTGTAGTCATATTTGGCTGAAATAGGCAACCCACTAGTCAAGTGGTTTTGGTCTCCTAGTCATAGTCATGCTCTAGTCATAAAATTGACTATGTGACTAAATTTTTTTAGGAACCTCAAGGGGAACATCATTGGGAACAAGTTCTTGGATTTAGGGAGCGAATATGACTAAGTCTCTTGACTACATGACTACCACTAGTCATATAAATTTTTGGGTGAGGGAGGGCCCAAGCCACATTGGATTCAAGGACCTTCTAATTTTCCTCTTTCATTTATTTATTGTTTTTAGGGATTTTTAAAGGGTTGTGTGATGTTTTTGATATATGATAATCATTTATATTTAGAAGCCATTGCTTTGTATATACCAAATATTTGTGGGATACAATTGCATTTCTATTTTATTGATGTTCTTTACTTTTCATTAGGTTTGTATATTTGCCTTTCTTCTCAACATGTTCTTCTAATTGTGGGTTTTTGGTTGACTATTTGTTTTTCTACTTGGATTGTTTCTTATATTTTGATTGCAAATTCTAAGTTATGCTTTACAATCTTTTAACATTTGAACAACATCCATTCCTCTTATTTGGGTTTCTCTTGTACTTGTTTATTTGAACAAATCTCAGTGCCCATGCACCTTGCAATATTCATAAGTTTTCTTCCCAATTATAATTGTTTACTTTTTCTAAGTTGTTAACCCCTAAATGCCTAAAACACCCAATTGAGGTGTTTACAAATCTTTGAAGATGAATAGAACCTTATCAAATCACTGTTTTAATTTTAAAAAATTCAACACAATTTTTTTTGAAGTTTGTTTTCAACATCAAAAATTTGATTTAAAAAATGAATTATGATGATTTTTCTACTCATGATTTTGTACAAGGGTGTCCATTGCAATCTTGTGTTCTCTAATATAAAAAATTCTTGAAAATGAGCCTTAAATACACCATAACTTGGAAAAAAATCCACTTAAAAAATTCTTTATAAAAAATGTATAATAATAGATTTTGAAAGTTGTGAAATGATTATAGCTAGAACACTATATTTGTTAAATTGGGGAAAGCAAGGTACCATTTTGTACTCCACCTTAAACCCCAAAAGTCACCTTAATCCTTTAACGATTGTGGTCAATTCTGGGGTGGGCAATCTTTTGTATGGCCATTTGGTGGAAATTTTAAAACTTTTGAATATAGGTGTCTACCACAGTTCTAACCATACAGATGGAAGTATCTTGCAAGGTTTTAGTGTTATGCATCATGAATTATGCTCACTATTTAGTTGTAATGGCCATCTTTTTGCATTTATTGGTGTATTTTTAGTTGGTACTCTTTTAGTTTTTTCAACCCTCTAGCCACATGCCACATGAAATATGGCCTGGTTTTTGTCCTAAACTCTTTACTTTCCAATTCCCTAGACCCATCCCATTTGCCTCGTCATCAAATTCCTTGACATTCTCTTTCTACAAATTGAAAATAGTCAAAATCGACCAGGAACTGGTTGACCAGACGTTAATGGATTAAACCACATTTAAAGGTATCAGGTTTAGTCTGAGCCACTAAGATTTTTTCTCTTGCAAATTCCTCCTCTCAAGTGAGGGCACATGTATCCAAAAAAAAGCTGCAAGCTTAGTTTTTGGTGATCACCTAAAACCTTTAGAAGTCCCAAAATGTACTCTTTTTCCCAATTTAACAAATATTATGTTTTAGACAAATAAATATGACCTTAAACCTCATCTTTTATTGGTACCAAATTTCTAGATTTTACATGTGAAATGATGATTGGAAGACTTCTAGTCACTTTTGCAATTTCCCACTTTCATGTTCAAACATTCTAACCTATCAAATTATAAGTGATATTGTTGTAATTTCTTTTTGCAGATACTCTTCAACATGTTT
Source organism: Ulota crispa (assembly GCA_963920765.1). Taxonomy (NCBI): domain Eukaryota; kingdom Viridiplantae; phylum Streptophyta; class Bryopsida; order Orthotrichales; family Orthotrichaceae; genus Ulota; species Ulota crispa. The sequence goes on along the minus strand of OY987252.1, from coordinate 3,872,621 downwards.
AGTTTAAATTTGTACAATTACAATAAAAAAACTTGACAAAATTTATGAAAATGTTGAGTGACTATTGAGTTTCATGAAAAGTCCAAGAAATTTAGAAAGGCCTCTAGTATTTAGAGATTAATGTTTATTCTTTAAACTTTTAAGAGTTTGTGAAATGCTAATAAGGGAAATGCCTACTCTATTGTTCCATTCCTCTTTGCATCCAAAATCAAGGGAGTCATGCGTGAGTATTTACTATTACAAAGTACTATTTACGTCTTGAAATATTTTGAAATTCATGCAAGGGCATGTAAGGATACAGCCTCATTTGTTATGATGGTGTGTATTACAGTGTATGACTAGAGCCAATCAAATGTACATAACAAATGACTGCTCTTAGTCATCCCAAAACTCAATAATGACTATGCGCAGTGGTATTGCTATCCTACATGACTCATATTACACATTTGTTTTTATTATTATACTTGTGTATGACCAAAATATGTCAAATTTATATAATACATGACTACCCTTAGTCATCCAACAAATTAGTTAAGACCACAAGCAGTTTCTCCAATTATCATTGGGCCTTTATTCAAAAAAAAAAATTCAAAAGCTACAATACAACAAATGCTATGGTTATAATATCATTTTAGAAATACATGAATCAAGGTTTTGTATCAAGTTTCAAAATCTTAAATGAGTGCAATGTACATTGATTATCAAGGTCTCAACAAGGTATGGTTAAATTCTAACTGAAACTTGAAATTCCCTCTTATTATTTCTTTGGAGAATTTGGTCATCATACATGATTAGAATTTGTCATTTTCATCTTTCAATTGGCCTTCTTCTTCTTTTCCTTGCCCTTTGTGATCTTTCATAAGTGCTAGCTAAATTGACAAATTTCAACCATTCTTGGTGTTTTACAATTGACAATGCTATAGCTAAGGCATTGAAGCAATAGTGCAATACATTGTATGTCAAATTGAGGTTTCCATAGCTAATACGCTCTATCTTCAGCATATTCTGGTCAAATGGAACAAAATGGCATGATTAAAAAAAGATCTTTGAGAACTTTCTTGCAATACTAATAAATCCAAATTCAAAATAAATACCCAAAAGATATGGATTCTTGAAAATAGAAAAGTGATAATAGGAGCATAGTGATAATAGAGTAAAATACATTTACATGTAATCAAATTAGTGTCTTGTATGACTCATCTTGAACATCAAATTCATCTTGTATGAATGTTTGTGACTAAAATCAGTCAAATGTATATAAAAAATAACTATGTTTAGTTGTCTAAGAGATTGGATATGACTATATATAGTCAATTTTGTATATTACAATAGTTACATTTTAATAAATCATGACCTTGCTAGTCATACAAATTGCAGTTGCTGTTATCAAGGATTAGTATTCTTGCACGTGTGCTGGAATTGACTACTAACAAATAGAACTCTACTATCTCTCTTTTTAGTATGCGTACATCATACAGTAACTACAAAATCCTTATATTTAAATAGTACTTGCCAATACCAAAGTTCATATATAAAAGGTTGCCAATTGTTTTATATTAATTGAATGAAATAGATCATTTTCTATACTTGGTTTATTTGCCAATAGAGCATTGAATTAGTTGGTGTTTTTTAATGTGTACTTGTTGATGTTTATATGCCTTTCATAATCACAAAAAGTGAGCTTGTCTCCTAGCCTTGAGCTTGTTTCTTTGGTTTTATTATAGTTGTTCTCATGTATTGATATGGATGATTCTTTTTGAGGTACCTACAATGCTACACATTCTTCTCCAAAGCAAATAATTTTTGACTTCAATCAAACCCACACTTTGAATTTTGTTTATAACCTCAACCCCTAAAGGACCAAATTATGTTTTTTGGCAACATATAATGATTTTAGGCAGGTACTTGTGATTGGAGATTCCATATTTTAGGCTAAAATTTTAATAGGTGTGTACAAGGAATATCTTTCATATGCACTAAATTTCAATGTGTATGGAATTATGAGCAAAAAGTTATGCCCTTATATGTTGCTTTTTCCTTAGCCATGCAATTTGGTCAAATTAGAAAAAATTAGTTTTCTCAAAAATACAAATTTGAATTTGCGTTTAGGAGATTTAGGTTTGTGTGAAAAACTCTAAATCCCTCCAATCTATTCAATGTGACAAAAACCATGATGAATTTTTGTTTGTGGGCACTTATGGATTCTCTTCTCTAAAATAAAATTTGAAGTATTTTATTATACTCAATTTTCAAGATTTTGGAAAGGAAAAAAAAAGTAAAGCATGCAAATTGTTTATCACAACTGCTAAACCTTTTGGATTGGTGTTTTTCATTTTTACAATGAAATTCTTAACAATTTAGTATTTTCAATCATTCCTGTACTTCTTTCTACTTACTATTACTCTCCAATGTGCTGTACAATTCCAAATAATTTGAAAATTTTCAAGTATGTATCCAACTTGCATGCCTTGAAGAATGAATCCAAAGAATTGCAACCATTTTGTAAAGAGTTCATACAAATGTGACCTTGTGAAGTGCAGCTGCCAAAGGTTTTGCAAGGACAAAAAATGGCTTTTTTTAATTTAGACTCAAATATCTTACAATTTGCATGGCAAAGTTTTTTAATTTTCTTTTTATCTTTTGAAATTAGTGTACTACAGTATCTTGCAGTTTTGTATATCCAAAAATGTTTTTTTCTAAAATTTGATTGTGGTATTAGAAATGGCTATTTTGGAGCAATTTTGATGAAAACTTAGATTGGTGCTTTAGGGGTTTACTTGTAGTTGGCGCTTGCTACATTTGACATTTACCATTAGAATTTTATCAATATTCTCATATGCTACATAGAATGCAAAGTAAAAATTTATGTAAGTTTTCAAATTGTATCTATGTGATATTATCAAAAGAGGCTAAAGTTGTGATATTATAGAGGTCTTTGTGATTTTAGTAGCATGATGATTTTATTACCTATTTTCAACCCATTCCTTTGACCTTTGAAGAAAATTTGGGCACTCAATCCCACGGCTTCTCTACTTAGTTGGCCATAATGTGAAGTGGCCACTATAGGTTTAATCTTCAAGGACACCATAAGTTGTTGGAAATTTACTTTACAATTCTATATGCTTATAATTAGCAACTTTGTCAACTCCAAAAATAGGGGAATTTTTTAAAGTGTAAACCCTATATGCAAGTATAAAATTTTCAACCAAAACAAATATGAGTTGAAAAATAAAAAGGTAAAGAGAAAAGAGACACCTTGGAAACTTTCAAATTATTGGCAGCGTAAAAATTTCTTTAAAAATTACATTTTTTGAATTTTGTTTTTTGAAATTGGTTGTTTAGATTTTTTTATATGTGAGCAGCTTTGAATCATTCAATTTCAATCAATGAGATGAAAGTTATGAGGAGTTTTTGATTGAAGGTAGTTAAGGATTCTCTACTCTAAAATAAACTTTGAAGTCCTTTATTTTACTCAATTTTCATTATTTTGGAAAAAAAACTAAACCAAAAGAAGTAGATTGTTTATGGCAACATTACAACCATTGAGATTTGCATATTTCATTTCAATAATTAAATTCTTAACAATTTAGTATTTTGACTCATTTTCTACTTCTTTATACTTACTATTTTTTTCCCATGTGTTGTATAGTTCCAATTGATTTGAAAATTCTCCAACATATAACTAACTTGATCTCCTACATGGAAAAAATAAACCTCAACTTTGCGTAGAGTTTTTTTTTGATATAAGAGTGGTCAAAGACTTCTAAAATTTCTGGGCAGTAGGGAAAAAACTTTTTCTTTTGAACTTTAAATGTAAATATCTCACTCCTCTACATCTAAATTGACATTGTTTTTTCCCACAAGTTCCTCTGATAGTCTAGAGTAAGATCCTATGGTTGGATTTTAAAAAGAAAAAATTCCTACTTTTCTATTCATTCCCCTAGAAGTGGTAGTTATCAGTGACTTCAACTTGAAGAAAAGGCTTAGTCCTTTAGGGGTTAAAAAATGATAAAAAAAACTCTAGTCTCTTCCCCGCCCTTCTCTCCAGCTGCTCCCGCCAACCTTCTCTCCGGTTGTTGCTCCACCTGCTCTTCTCTCCGGCTGCTCCCATGCCCTTCTCTTTGGCTGCTCCCCACGCCCTTCTCTCCAACTGCTACCCCCCTATCCTTCTCTTCGGCTCTCTACTCTGGTATTCTTGCTACCATAGCCCCAACCTTCTCCATAACCATTGGTGCTATATTCTTGTCCCTTCCCAATAACCCAAATTGGCTCCTTCTTGGCATTGCATTAGCATTGCAATATTTGTAGCAGCTCTTTGCACTTGTCTTCTTTCTCACAGTTCATTTCCATTTTTGTATTGCTTCTTTCTTACAAAATTGGGTTTTTGGTCAACTACCTTTTAACTCAATATGCTCTCTCCTGCCTTAAAACGTGGCAATGTTGGCTAACTTGCTTTGAACTTGATATACTTTCTCTTACTATTGTTCTTGCTTTCAAAGGTGCTAGCTTGAAGCTTTTTACATGTTTTGTTGTATCTTAGTTCATGCGCATTGGAATTGCTTTTTAGGATTTGATGTGTTTTAGTTCAAATTGCTTCTCAGGGTTTGTTGTGTCTTAGTTCAAGCGCATTGGAATTGCTTCTTAGGGTTTGTTGTGTCTTAGTTCAAACGCATTGGAATTGCTTCTTAGGGTTTGTTGTGTCTTGGTTCAAGCGCATTGGAATTGCTTCTTAGGGTTTGTTGTGTCTTAGTTCAAGCGCTTTGGAATTGCTTCTTAGGGTTTGTTGTGTCTTAGTTGAAGCGCGTTGGGATTGATTCTTAGAGTTTGTTGTGTCTTAGTTCAAGCTCATTGGAATTGCTTCTTACAATTTGTTGTGCTTTAGTTCAAGTGCATTGGAAATGCTTGACTACTGGTATATGAAGCCATTAAACATAATAAAAGCATTGACTTTTGGCATCTTGCATTGTGATTTCTCTTTAAATAATAGAGTTCCTATTGTCCTTAAGATTATCATTGGTTGTGAGTGTGCAATTTTTTATGGAAGAATTTTATTTGTTTTCTATTACCAAACATGTGTTTTGAATTCAGGCAAGATTGATTGACATTTGAATAGTTTTGGTGCCTTCTTAAGGCGTATGATTGGTACATTATACAATTTGAAGGACTTGAGTTTTGATGGTAAAAATTAGAGATGGTGTGCAATATTACATAGGTGATTTTGTGATATTGCAAAGGACTTTGTGATTTTAGTAGTATGATTTACATCTTTCTCATTGAATGTTGTATTCTATGTTGGTTAGAAATTAGGGAACTATGTAAGCATTTTGTCCAACATGCAAGAAGAGCTAAATGAAAAGATCACTTCCATTTTTGTACTAAAAATTCTCTGTGATGTTTTAGAGTTTTCTTATGGGTGTTTTGCAGTTGCAATGTTCATGGGATGACAACCATCTTTTTGTGGATATTTTGCACTTGCAACGTTCATAAAATGGAGACTACTTTTCTTCATGTAAATTATTACTTTTTCTTTTTAGTTCAAAGCTTTTATTTTAATTATACTTTGTAGTTACAACCATGTTCTGAAAATTTTGAAAGGGATTCTAGATCATTTTCTTTTGAAAAATTGGGACCTATTCAATTATTTTTATGTCTTTTATTTAGGCAGTAATGTTATGCACAATAATTCCATGTATTTTAAACACCTAGATTGTTATTTTAGACATGTTTAGGTGTTTGATGTTTAATTTTATTAGGATCCTGCTTGTACTTTGGACTTGTATGGATTGGATGAAACAAAATAATGTATTGTACATATTTTGCATGTTTGCACTAGTTTTTTTACATAAGTGCATCCTTTGTTTTGAATTTCTGGAAAGAGTAAAAAATGGCTCTATGCATATTCTCTACTTAGTTACATACTTTGTGTAATAGCTATGTCCCTATTTTGGTAATGTAGAAGCCCTTTAATGCTATCTACACTAGATTACATAGGTATAATTCTAGCCTCACTAAAATGGGTAAAGTTCAAGCTCTTATGGATATGTTCCAATATTTTTGTGTATAGTAATCAAGGTTTGGTATACAAAAGCATTAGAACTTCACGTTGTGTGCAAAGTTTAGACATGTGAATTCTTGCATTTGTAGATTTTGAAATTATACTTATCTTTAGAGGTGGTGGTTGTATTAGAAGATTTTGTGTACTTTCAAAATTCACAAATGTTTGTGACTATGTTTTCAAGTGACATCACCATTTGAAGAATTTCTCCATTTTAATTTTGGTTCATTGTTTATTTTTCTAGTTTCTTGTCCTACATTCTAGCAAACCAATAGAATGTATCTTATTGAAATTCAAAATCAGAAATTGTGACATCTTTTTGTATAGTATTATAACCTATGATTCATGTTTTTGATTTCAGGTTCAACTATGGAAAATGGACTAATGTGCTAAAAGCACTTGGCAATCATGGGTACATGGAGATGTAGGCAATAATAAAGGAGACTCTAGAACAATATTTGCACTTGTTGCTTCACTAGTAGTTGCATTCTTTACATGACTAGTGGTAGTCATTCAAACACCTCTTTATGATTCTATATAGTCAAAGATGATAAACTAGATGGCTTTAGTCTTAGAATGTGACTACTTGTAGACTACAATTGCATTTGTCAAGACTTGTTAAGAAATTTATATGACTAATAGTAGTCATTGAATATTCAAAGTTGACTACATGTAGTCATTGATTTGAAATAAAAGTGCTTGCAAAAATGTATGATTCTTATCAAAGTTGACTGAGCATAGTCACATGTGATAGTTATTGTTGACTATGTGCAAACATAATTCAACCTACATAATTCATTATCAATTTTAGTCATAATTTATACACAAATGACTAAACAAAGTCATATTGTCTAAAATTATGACTATGACTAGTCATTGCTAATCATAACTAGCCTAAATCCAAAATTCTATATAAATTTGACTAGGGTGAGTCACAAAACATTTAAAAAATTACTTACTATAGTCATAATTCAAAAAGAAAAAAGTCAAGTATATGACTAAAGAGAGTTAAACTACATCACCTAAACCACTAGAAATGACTACGTGTAGTCATATATTATGACTGTAGATAGTCATATCAATCAAAAAACATGACTACGCAAAGTCACAAGATTGAAAATCCCAAGCCAAGTCTCCATGGAGGTCCCTAAACTCCATTGGGAACATCTCATTGGGAACAACTAGCCACCCAAATGACTGCCTGTCATCTATGACATATGACTTGACCACGATGACTACAGAATGACTGCGGAGAGTCTAGACAACTCTTGGTTTTTCTGACTTTTTGGAGTCAAAAGTCTAGTCATAAAAAGGCCTTTTCCTTGTACTGTACCTCAATCATTGGTTTAGATATGTGTATGAGTTTGATTATGGCAAATACCTTATTCCCTTAGAAAAAATAATCAATTACACCTCTGTTTATAAACAAAGGGCTCTTTTAGTTCAAAAGTTGAATTTTATCATTGAAATGCTTGCTTGTGGTCTTGTATTCTTTCCAAAAAGATCTGATTCATTGATCTTCAAATCAAAACCCGGCATATAAGTAACCTTCAGTCACTAAGTGTACAATGAAGGGCTTAGTCCTAGACCCACGTCTCTAATGACTAGGTTAACTAATCTTGTTTCTTAAAAGAGCTTTACACTATAATAGCCTCAGTCTTGTATTTAATGACTAGAGGATGGACTAGTGCCTCTAAGTTGTGCTGCTCTCTATAGTCTCTCCATAAAATTTTGAGTTTTTTTGAATAGTACTGTGAATTTGACTACAAAAGCTGCTTTATCATACCATGCTTACAACCGTGCTTGGAGTATTGAATTGTTTACCCACACATGCTAACATATATAGCAGCATAGATGGTTGCTACTTTCCAAAAAAAATCCATTATTCTGGATAATATAAAACTATTGGTTTGTAATTAAATCCTACATACTTAGGGTATTGCATGTGTTGTAAATATAGTACAGCTCAAAGATTCTATAGAATTGCCTTGGTTTCTGATGCATGCCAACTTGGAATTTCAAAATAAATAAGAAGATAACCTTTACTAATTTCTTGCTAAGGGTCTTGTAAAAATTGATTTTTTATAACCTGAAAAAGGTCAAGTAGGTGCTTAAAAATTGGAATGTCTATAGAAAAACGTCATTTTTTTATTTTTTTATTTTTTTATTTTTTATTTTTTTCTAGATTTCTAATCAAGGTTAAGTCTCATGACTCCTTGCAAGACATGTCTAGGATACAAGCATTATGCATGTAGCAATATATTTTCTTAAAACAAAATCTTCTTATAGCTTTATGTTTGGCAAAGAGAAATGCCAATATGACTAGCATCACGCCAAATTTCTCCGCTTGATTACCCTCAAGCCACTTTCTAAATATAGTGGTTCTATGGTTCCTTAATAAAAATACTAAAGGTTCTTATACCTTGCTTTAGTAAGGGATTCACTACATATAAGCACTATATACTAGCCTCCTCAAACCATTTGCTAAGATGAGCTAGTATTCATAATAATGAGATTTTTTTAAAATTTGAGCTTTTGTAGGTATATAAGACCTTAGTCTACTATATACATACTCATACACTCAATTCTCCTATCTTAAATAACACTTCTTTGGGATACATGTGATAGTTCCTTTTGGATCTAAGTCCTAACTATCCAAGGCTTGAAGTTCCTCAATGCTTTTTTATGATAATTCTATATACATGCCGCATAGTGGCACTATTTCTTGATTCAGTCTAATCTAACCATTAGTAGAATTGCCTCTTTGACTAGCTAAAATGACTATATGAGCTTATAGCATATAGTTGTTAATACAATTTATTATACTCTAATTTCATGTAGATTAGACTCGTTGCTTTATTGCATGTAATTTTAGAATCAAAGCATATTTCCATTATTATATGGTTTGTTTTATTCTTACCAGAGGTAAATGCCCCCTTGCTTGTTGACCAAGGTTATACATAAGGCATGTAGCCAATTTTTATACCTAACCGACATGATCAGATTAGAACACAGTACTTGATTTGGTATTGGCACCCAAGGATACAGTTAGGTGAATCACTAAGCCTTTGTGCTTTTCCTTGAATTAAACAAAAATTAAGGGCAGTAAGTAGTTACGGCTACTATCAGCCCAGGCTCTGTTTCAAAAAAAAAATTACAGGCCCTTTGGTACATCAGCCCTTGTTCTTCATATGGCTGCATGTTGCTTGACATTTTGTGCAGTGCAAGTCTCTTTTGGGCTACACAAAACCCTCATTGATCTGCTCTCAAGCCGTCATTGTTTCTTTTTTTGGTAGACTCTAGACTTCAAACTTGCACGTATTGGAGTGGTCCGTGTACACGCACTGATATTTGCTATGGATTGGAGTTCCCTCTATAATCTCAGAGTGTGTGAGCACAAACTAGTTACCATGAGCTCCTCTCAAACAAATGCTACACATGTCCTATTGACTTTTGTTTAAATTTTTTATATAGAGATGGTAGTTGTCTTGCTTTGTAATATTTTCTCCTTGCGAAAGCATTAACACGCATATTAGGCTGAAGACACCTAGTGTATCCTCACTAACTCAAAATTGACTTGTTTTGTTTTTGGGATGGGCACAAGTGAGGCCCAATTCCTTTTGGAGATTTTGGCAACTCATGCTTTTCACTACTCTACTCTTCTTTCCTATTTTTCTATGATCATGCTCTAAGATTAGTAGTTGTATGTCTTGACCTTTGAGTTTTCATGATTAAAAATATCAGATTTTTGTGGAATATATGTTTCTTGTTTGGATTACAATACACTTGATTTGTATAAATTTGACATTCTATATCCAATTCAAAAATTAGAGCCAAAATATACAACTTCCTAGGCCTATATAGAGACAATTTTGGTAAAGTTCATGAATTGCCTTGCTTTTTTTTGCCTTGCAAAAACCATGAACTTTCATTGCTTTTTGGGGTATGCACTTCATAAAGTGACATATAATAAGCTTTATCTCTTACAAAGAAATAAATGCTTTTTAAAAAAGGACTTGGAGCTTGACTCATTTTGGATGCTAAGACTAGATCCTTTTAACATAATTTGTGGGCTTATAAAAGAACAAGTGCCCAAGATTCCTTGGGATGTTCCAGAAAAGCATTGTTTTTTTATTTTTTATTTTTTCCAAATTTCTATGCAAGTATTAGCTTTTGATACTTTAACTATAGAATCTTGGATGCAAGTATTATTAGTGCAGTTAACCTAAATTACTTCTCTATAAGGCTTGATAACAATTAAATGACTCCATGATATTAAAACTTTCTTGAACCACCTTGTTGGTACTTGATTGGAACTCTTGAAAGTAATACACCCTAGACTCCACTATATACAGCAAGATACTATGTGACATGCATAGCGGTTCATATACCTTATATAAATAAGTCTAAAAGTATCACATAAGTTGGAACTTAGATCACACAACCTACTTTAAAGGTCATGAAGTATTCTTACATACTTTTATGTACAATTATGGCAACTTTCCCATAATATCTTGACAATGCATTATTTTTATATATATCTTATATCTATGTGCATAAGGGTTTGAAGGGTTTTTTTGGAGCTTTTTTCATATATCTCTTATATATATTATACTCTTCTAAAAATATGCTTTCTTTAAGTAATTACTTGAAAAGGGAATGAGTTAAGCTAAGTACATATGCAAATCTCAGATAGACTGCAACATTTTACAATTGAGATCTAGCTTAAACAATTGAACAAGCTAAATTACTACGTCTTCCTTTGACTTCCTCTTGAGGGATGACGTGGTACTCTAGTATTAGGCACTATGAGTTATGAAGCAAAAGCTATATTACGGCTGGTAAGCTGGCGGGATAATTCTATTGTTTTTTCAAAAAAAATCAGCAGGACGCGACGCTTTGCGTGGCTCTAAATGTCACTCTTCTCTCCTAATCTAGCTCTCAGTCTGCTTGCTTGTTTGCTCAGAACGCACGCTTAATCATGGACTTGCTCCACGCTTCTTACTACCAGCATACACATATGACTTATGACCTTTCCGTATACACTGTTGCACTGGTATTTCCGGCAGCTTTTCACAGGAGCGTGGTCTCACTGCTTACGCAAACATGGGTTCATCACAGAATACTTCATAGGTTCAGTATTTTCTAAGGTTTTGAGTTATTGTATTTTTTGTTGCATTGTTTCCATGTGAAAGCTATAACACGCGTCAAGGGTTGAAGACACCTTGTGCTTCTTCACTCAACTAACATTGGATTGTTGGGTTGTTTGGGATGGGCACAAGTGAGGCCCTTGACCTCTTGGTGATCATGCCAACTCCAGATACTTTCAACTCTACCTCATTCAACTCTTGTTTTCTACAAAAACAAGTTCTCTAATTTTAGAAAAGTCTCTTAGTACCATGGTTTTGTTTTGTCTGGCCAAAAAATTAGCTTGTTTATAAACACTAAAGATGGAATACAAAAGGATGTGAGTAGCTTTCTTACATGCTCAAGATGCTAGACTTGGTGCATGCTCAAAATAAGCCTATTAGCTGGCTTATACTACTTTTGTTATTACTCTATTACATGCAGACTTTTTTTGATGCTTAAAGCACTAATACAATCTGTGTTTTTGTTCTCTACAAATAAACATACCTAATGTATAAAACACATACTGATTTGGAGTAAAATTTGACCATTGCTTGCAATGCTTTTTTTGCTATACTAAAATACTAACACAACTCTGAAAAAAGCTCAATGCACAGAGCCAATACTTGATCAATGTGTACTCTTTAGTACCAGCAAGCTTTCTAGAGAAATTTCATGTTCAAAATATGAAAAAGTGTAGACAAGTGCCCAAAAATTTGCTGTACCAAAAAACAACTTTTCTTATTTTTCAAGATTTCTATACAAAATGTAATCACTTGATCATTTTTAGAAATTTGACTGCAAGACATACTATTGTAGCTTGAGGTTATATTCTTCTAGACACGTTGAATGTCCTCTTTATGCTACTGAGCATACATGTACATATATCAATGTGTATGAATATTAGAAACTAGATGCGTAAAATACCATCATTTTATGGAAAAGTACTCTAGACTCTCTAGTTCTCTCTTAGCGGGATACCACGTTTACTATGATTATACTTGCAGTAAAAAGGAAGAAAGGACTTGATCTTATTCTAGTCCTATGTCCTATGGTAAAATAAAATCCCTAGTATAGTAGAAATATAAGGGACAAAACACTTTATTATACTAAAAGATATGGATTTTTTATCTTTTTAGTACTCACATCAAAAGATACTAAAGGCCAAATTTTACAAATTTGTGCTTTTACCTGTCTATGAGAATTTTTGACCTACTATTACAAGACTATCTAGGGTGGAATAGCTATCACAATACTACAATTGGAATCTACCATTCTACTTTAGAGACAGTAGTCTCAATTAGTGGGCATTAGAAGCACTCATGCTTTTATAATACAAGGGATAAAATGACCATGATACCCTAGGTTACGATCAATACTTGGCATTCAAAAAACCTTAGTTCAAAATTCTCCTTAATTAGATTGAGCAAACATTATTGCTAGAGTTCACCTACCATCTCTCTCCTTGCGGCTCCTGCCGCTGCAAACTAAACCCTCTTTCAAAAGCAAACCATGAAGGGAATATGGGACGCTGCTTTTATTCTTCCTGAGAGCACATGAAGAAAGTGACCAGTGAGCTCTTCTTGCAATACACTGCCAATTCCATAAGTAATTATACAAGCAGAGTATAGTATCATTGACATTCCGAGAGTACTAGACCAGTAGCGACAACCCCAAACTACTATTTTGTCTTCTGGTTTTTACAACATGTCTTCTTCTCAAGCATCCTCTACATAGGTCTTTTTGATGCATGGATACTTTTGTAGAAATTTTTGCATTTGTCTCTTGTAATCCTTGTGAAAGCGATAACAAGAGTTATGGGCTAGAGACACCTAGTGTATCCTCACTAACACTACATTTGTTTGTTTTGTTATTGGGATGGGCACAAGTGAGGTCTATAAACTATTGAAAATTGGGCAAATTTTCAAGCAAACTTCTCCTCAACCCTAAAACCTTTTTTGTCTTTTTTTGAAACTATGTTTTAGAATGCTATACAATGTATGCTAGAGATACCTAGGAAAGTGACAATTTTTTTTATGAAGAGAGAAAAGCATTCTATACTTTGGCTTTCATATAGGTGATATCTTATTAAAAAAATGATATTTACTAGTATTCTCTTTTGGAACTAGAGTTATACCAATTGATATGACACTATTGTGATGCAAAATATATACCATAAGCAATCATTTCCATAAAACTTTAGGGTGCATCTAGCCTTGTTTTTTGACAAATATTCTTTCCCTCTCCAAAGTAGTGGCACATTTGCATGCTGCACACACCCTTATAGATCACATTATAGTGATAGATACTTGAATACAAGGATTTGCCACTTGGGCATGGTATCTCAAGAATGCCTTTCTAAAAAATACTTTTTTTGTATAGGTTGCAGACGCTTGAGCTACAGTACTAATGTTACCAAAAATAGTAAGCATGTCTAGTAAGAAAACTGGCATTTTTCACTGGTAGTTTTGTTTAGTAAAAACAAGTGGTCATCTCACGATACAAACCTACTCAGCCTTCCATTCTGCTATTAGTACTTATAGTTCCATACATCATACCCACAAGTAGATGTAGGAAATTGGTTCTTGTTTTTTCTAAAAAAGTTTGCTGTAATTAAAAAATTGCTTATGGGCCAACTTGCTTGATTCAAAATTTTGATGCTATGCTGCATATACTACAAAATCCTTCTCATGACCTAGACCAAAGAATTTATTTAAACTTGTACAAGAAACTTTTTAGCCTCTAAAAGAGTAGATAAGTGCCCAAAAATGCTTGGGATATACCAAAAACTCCTTTTTTAAGATCTAACTATGCAAGGGTCAATCCCTAAACTAAAAGTGCATACATAGATAGTCACAAGAACTACTATAGTTGCTCTATGAACAAGATTTCTTACAAGCTTTCCTAAGTAGATTTTTACATAGTGGAGATGCAAAAGTTCTTGACAAGCATAGATGGATTAGCCATTATTTTAATTAGTCTTTGACTACTCTAGTTGCTATATAATTTTTTGAGATACTCCTTTTTATGCTAAATTTAGCTACATAAATGATTAATTATATGGTTGTGATACCATGACATCATTAGGGCATAACATTTGACCTTTGACCGCAAAAATACTCTTATGTGTTTGCGTCATATACTATTATATTTGGTTAAAATGCAACAAGCAACCTACTAGATGAGATATAGAATTATACAATATACACAAGATGATGTTTCTACAGATCTTTTGAACTGACAAAATGATCTACTTTTTTCATATGCTCATAATGAAAAAAACCAGATCTACTTTGAGGATAAAAATCTAGACATTGATCTTACTTTTTAGTATCAATGGAGACATGTATTCTTACATGTATTTAAATAGCACATTAAGCTTACAATTAGTGTGACTACAATTATCCACTACACTATTGTGTAAAATGGCCAGCAATTACATTAAGCTGATGCTGCGATGCTAATTGTAGTGATTACCCAGTCAAACAATTAAGAAGGAGGTTACCTTCCTATTGTCTCTCCCAAACAAGACTTTCTATTACTCAAAGCACATTGAAATAGAAACTCTCTTATTTCCCACATACCCAGGTTCTTAGGGACTCATGTTGCCAATACAAGAAGCTGAAGCAATTTTCTGCCACACTTGACTGACTTAACATTGGCAGCACTTCCCTGAAGCTAACCTACATTGCACCAGAGAATTACGAAGTTCTAAATACAGTAGCACTTAGCATAGCAAGACTCTTGTTTACATCATGGCTTTGTTTGCAAATTCCACATAAATTTTGACTTTTATGAGGTTTTTTGTTCTGAAGTAGTTATGATGCTTTATGTTGCTTCTTCTCTCTTTGTAAAAACTATAACACGTGGCTTGGTTTGTTGACACCTAGTGCAGCCTCTCCCAACTAACATTAGTTTGTTGGGTTGTTTGGGATGGGCACAAGTGAGGCCCAAGCCCTCTTGGAGTTTTTTGCAAATACCAAGCGCTCTACTTTCTACTTCTTAAACCTCCTATCTTCTATAACTTTGCTTTTTAGATGATATTATACTCTTGAATATACATCTAGAGTAATGCTTGCAAAGTGTTATATTAGGTGTTTTGGTTTTATTTTGTTGCGGTATGCTTGTCTACGGATTGAATCCAAGACTTCAAGTTGTCATAAAGCTTACTGTTAAGACATGAGTATGTTCTCACAAAGCTTTTGGTAACAATGCACCCTTTTACTAAATGTATCCAACCTGGAAAACTTTTTTTGAACAAAACTCTTGCTCTCAAACACTAGTCCAACACTAGTCTAGCTTCAATATGAGGCTTGATAGCAGTAGAAACGGTTGTATATCACTAGTGCACACTGTGACCAAAAAATACAATAAGGGTTGCGAGGGTGATAATTATAGCTTGGAATTTTTGACTAGTATGATGCATAAAACATTTCACATATTGGAATGTAAAACCTCTACTACTAAGAGAGTTCTATCCTTATCTTGTCTATTGACACGGAATGCAATATTAGTTTACAAAAGAATAAGTAGAGAAAAATGAAAAAGTGACAAAAGTAGAAATAGCAAAAGACGCAAAAAGGTAATGGAAAAACTTTACAATATAATGCAAATATCTCTAAAATGATTTTAATGAGGAGTAGATGCATGGTCGGCTAGACCAAAATGAGTGTCCCATTCAATTTTCAAGAACATTTTTGATTGCATGGCTTAATTCTTATAGAAGAAAGAGCTTGGAAACATCTTAAATTAGTGAATATATTCTATACTTGTTTATAAAACAAAATATGTAATCAATGTTTGTTAAAATTGAAAATATTAGAAATTAGGGACTTTTCAATGCATATATTTGGACTGTCCCATAAACACCATTTTATGAAAATGATAGACATGATGTATCAAATTAGCTATAATGCATACATAGGAACTACATATGTGATCTAGCATCTTTTAAGTATTTCAAAAACGTGTTATAATTTTAAACAAGTGATATGCAATAAAAGCTATGGACTTTTCAGTGCCCAAATTAAGGCTAAATGTTTAGGTGGCAATATCTTAATGAGTTTAACATTTTTTTAGTTTTTTTCTTTTCTTTTACAAAAGCCTTCATAATGGCTACATGGGCTTGGACTTTTTCTTAATAATGCAAGTATTTGTATAAAGGAAAACAAACACTTTATGATCCATATTTGCAAAAATCTCAAAATTATGAACTTTTTATGAGGTTTTATCCGCCAATTTTGGTCCACTCAACCATGCAAATGCCCTAAGCCTTTAAAAGCTCAAATAAGCGCCTAGCTTTGCTTGGAATTTATCAAAAATAGCTTTTTTATTTCTTTGGTTTTTCAAGGAATTTATGAACCTTGGTTAGTAACCCTTACTTGGGTTTATCATTGAGCAATTAGCAAATTTTCTAGCCCAACAAGCTGGAACATTTTTCAGGTGGTTGAATTGCTTGTGCAAGCCTGTGGCTTCCTAGTTGGCTCTAGATAGATTATGTTATTGGTGTTCTAGTGGCTTTGTTTTTGAGTGGCGTTTCCAAAGTGCCCTGCTCCCCTGCA
Organism: Ulota crispa; assembly: GCA_963920765.1. Classification (NCBI taxonomy): domain Eukaryota; kingdom Viridiplantae; phylum Streptophyta; class Bryopsida; order Orthotrichales; family Orthotrichaceae; genus Ulota; species Ulota crispa. The sequence continues at coordinate 3,855,878 of OY987252.1, read as the reverse complement.
TTCTAGGGCTGCTAGCTGTTTGTCACTAACCGCGACCCCAATCCGCTTGTTTTCTAGTTCCTGTGGTTGCCTTCACTTGACCACGCCTCGTCATGTTGCTGAGCTAGCCAGCCGATCGCTCTTTGATCTCAACACCGCCCTATATTGCTGTGGCCTTGACTCCTGCTAATCTTGACCTTCTCTATAATGTTGACTTGCACCTCTCTATTGTAGCCATTGCCTATTGCAGTCATGCTAGCTCTTGCATGGTTAGAGGGGAGGAGGGGAAGAATCAATGATTGTGTGTATAAATACATTATTGATTTCCCTCCTCTCAATAATTTCTAATTTGATTTACTAGATACTGAAATTTGAACAAACTTAGCTAGGCTTTTGGACCACGTGCCAAGAGATTGTGGATTTGAACTTTGCAACCTCCAACAATCATTATTCTATCAAATCTCAATTTGTTTTTATTCATTTTAGTTAGCTTTCTTATTCTAAACTATCACTACATGCATGGCTTTGAAAACAAAGCTTTCAATGATGATACTCTCTTCAAGATACTTTCAATGCTAACACACTTTTCAAAATTCTTTGAATGCTTTTTAGATAAAAATCTTAAAGCTTACAATTAAATTTTCAAAGTTTCCTCTTAAGCTTTTGAAATTTCTCAAAAAACTCTCGAAGATGCTAAGATTTATAAATTTGGGCACAGATTTTCATTTTATTCTAAACTCAAAACTCTAAAACAACTAAAGGAGAGGAGTTCAACTTACTCTTCTAAATTTAAATGACTTAGAATGAGAAAGTTTAAAATTTGCCAAAGGTATCCCTTTAAATTACTATTCCGTAATTTTTAAAACAATTAAAAGAAAGGGGGTTACTTCACTATCTTCACCAAAAAACCTACTTTTACAATAAAACTCTCTAAAATTAGTATACCAACAAAACAAGACAAATACAAAAGACTCTAGGAGTTTTTAGACATTGGCATAGCCAGGGCATGGCCAAAATCTCCTTAGGTTTAGTTTAGACATCTCAAAACTTTAAAACTAGCAATTATTGGGCTTGATTATCCTACAAAGCTTTAATAATAAGAACAAAGCAAGAATTGACTTCAAAAACATTAGATTAGTGTATTTGAAGAGATTCCTAAGTTCTTGAAAGAGCAAACAATTTAAATAGACTTCAAAGTACAAACATTGACACAATAATTACAAAAGGAAGCATACATATGCAATTTATAAATGAAATAAGGTACAAGAAGAAAAGAAGAGAGGTTTTACCTACAAAATTTCTCTAAAAAACAACCCTCATCATTTTTATGAATAGTATTTGAGTTCTCAACTCAATTCTAATCTCTATCTTTGGACTTATTTAATAATAGTAATTTGTGATAAAGGGCTAACTTTTGATGAAAAGCTCCAAATCACAATGGTGCCCTTGGAATTCTAAGGTCAATAGTAGTATGTTGAGATGTTTTACACTTTTTTATCCAATCTCTAAAGCTTAAAGAACCTAAAAATAGTCAAAATAAAGAAGGTAAAACTTCAAATGGAAGAATTTAATTTTTTTCCAAAACTTTAAATTCATTAACTTGTTCAAAATGGATGTGGGAATGAAGAAACTCTCCTCTTTTGCCAAATTTGAACGTCAGACTTTTCTAGAATCTTGGTCAAAGCGTTGCTCAGCCTCAAAGCTAATGAAGTTGTTTGTTGAAGCGATTCCTGCGCTCAAAATGATTTCAAGTTTGTCAAAGTGTATTATTAAAACAAAATAACCCATTCTAATTTATGTAATATTTTATCAAAAAATTTGAAATTAGTAGGAATATTCTATCAACAATTCTAGTGAATGAGGGTCCAAATGTCACATTATGACAACTGGGAAATTCCAAAACTTTTTGTGGAATCTTCCATGAAATTCAACAATAGCTTTGTAGAATAATAATTTACAGTTTGCTTTTTATAACATTGTCGCAAAATTAAGGTTAAACCTAATTCTAGCTTGTTATTTAGAGTTTTACCTTTTTAACTACTTTTAATTTACAAGAAGTAAAATTTAAATAGGAGAAGACATAGTAAATTTCTATGTACATTTAACTATTTCTCAAAATTAGCTTTAACTACTATTTACAATTTTTTGGCATTTATCCTACTATAAATTGCAAAATAAAATTAAAGTTGAGCTTTTTACTCAAGGTGCTAACCTTGGGGCTCACACTTGCAACAAAGAGAACTAAAGAAAAGCCATTGCTAACAAGAATTGATAAATGTTGGGGCTTCAGGTTGCATGGTTGAAACAATAAAAGAAGCACGTTTTATATGTCATTCACTATGTCATAGTAGATGTTAAGGTCTATGTCAATTATAAGTAATGCGAGTGTATAGAGCAATTGCATATTTGGTGGGATGTTGTTGAGCATGCTTTTGTCAACATAGCATTGTAGCTTGTTTTTCTTTGCAATTGAAACTGCATTCACGAAAATGTTCAAGTGGAACTTGATAGTAGCATGGTTTGTGTCTATGTAGATACTGCATGTTTAACTTACCTGAAATGCTCCCTTGCAAATTAAACGTCATATGAAATCTAAACTGCGTTTACTAGGATGTCAAAAAGGATGTCCTTCTTAGTGAAATGGGGCATGGATACATTGATGTGTAACTAAATCTCTCATAAAACGTCATCTTTTTTGGAAATTGTGGTTTTTACAATGGGCACTATTTTTTACTTGTTCTACATAATAACTTACAAAAAGTTAACCACCACAAAATTGATCCACACCTGTCAACATGGCAAGCATGTCTAGCTTGACGTCAAAATGGATATGTTGTTGCATGTCTAGTTTTCAATAAAAATATAATTTTTGAAATAGCTTGCGTAGATTGTTTTAGGATTGTCCCCGTCATATCATGTCCAAACGTCCGGATGTCCATCTAGGCATCAAGATCCAACCCTGGCGTCCATCAGGATGAAATTTGTCAACAGACTTTCAAAAATGGATGAAAAATAGCAATGGACGGATGAATCTATCAACAAAACCGTCGGCAGCGATTGCGTAATCCACTGGATGGACGTCGAGATGCACACGTTGGACGGCTTCAGTCAACAATAAACCTTGTTGGACGGCCGGGTCGACAGTCCGCAACTCCACGTTGACTGTTGATATGGACGGCCAAATGGACGGCTTGGTTTGATGGCCAAATGGACATCTCGGTTGAACGACAAGATGGACGGCCTAATGTGATGGCATTCTTGGACAGCCAGATGGACGGCCTAGTTTGACGGCCTTCTTGAACGGCCAGATGGGCGGCCTAGTTTGATGGTTTAGGGGACGGCCACGTGGACAGCCACATGGACGGCCTTGTTTAACGCCCTAGTGGACGGCCTGGTTGGACGATCCCCTTCAACACCTTATAAAATTCATACATAACTTCTTGAATAAATGTGTTGACTAAATCTTTACCAAAATCAAATTCAAACACTAAATATAACCTTGTACATAAAAATTACTCCCAAAATTTACAACCTTAACAATTAGTATATACCTTCACATTTAGTGTTGGCAACATTTTGTTGACATTTAGTTTCAAGGTTTGTAATGAGTGTTGCCAACAATATTTGACAATACAAGTGTAGTGCTGGGTAGAGTGGTGAAAATACAAGTGTGCTTCCAACTAAATTTGCAATTGACACGCCTCTAGCAATTTGTTGTTTGGTGAAGCCACGCACGGAGAAGAACACAGAGAAGTAGATCCGGCAAATTTAGAGCGCCATAGAGGCCACTTTATTTCAAATTTGCAATTGTTATTGGTTGTATGGAGTTCGCGTTTCCTCTATAATGATCCACAACGACTAGTGCAAGAGGTGTGGTTTGTGAGGGAAGCTTTTCTCACTAATAGTAGTACGCTGATTCATTGTTGGGTGTTTGAAGTGGTTGTCAATCAGGTTGTGAGTAGGCAATCTAGCAACTGACTTGGTGATGTGGAGTCAGCAACCAAAACATTGAATAGAGGGAACAAACTAATTCACAACGATGGCTTAGGAAAAACAAATGAAAACCCAAATCACCTCTCCTAGAGAAATTGACCTAAGAAATGGGGTAAAATATGATGATTTAGAATAAACTTGCAAAGTCTTGAAGAGCCACAAAAGAGGTTTAGGAGATTCCTTCCACTAGGCCCTTCAACCACACGATCCTCCCAAGTCCCAGCTCAATTACATGGAGCACGATGCAGCAAAATCCGAATCCACCCTAACATGCAAAAGCCAATTAGAATTGCTAGTATGTGAATGCAAACTTGTTATTTTTGATACATGCGATCTCTTGCCTACAACCATGAATGCCTATTAACTATAGTTGTCTAAGTCTTTCCATCAAGGCCAGCAATTTCTGTAAGTGATATGATAGTTGCAATCAATGGACAAACAAGTGTGTGGGTAAGGTTGCGCAAGGAATGAGCACGCTATAGCCTACAAGTTGCTTTGCACTTGAGACCATGAAATCCAAGAAAATGTAAAAGATTGTGTTGGCCAATGCTACTGTGAGGAGTTGCAATCGCTAGATGGTTTAGGATTTAGGGCAAGATTGCAACAACAAAGGAAACATGCATGCACATGCCCTTCAAGGTATGCATCGATGTACTACAAGCACGTAGATGCGGACCCTGAACGGCAGGCACTTGCACAATTCATATGTTGACACAATTTTGCCACACCGGAACTTCCTTTGGTCCTCCCCCTTGCAAGGAAGTGCAAGGGCAAGGAATTGAACCTAGGGCCTCATGGATTACAACCCATGGGCCTTCACCAACACACCTTATGCTAGGCCAGATGTCCAATAGAGAATTAATACTGTACTTGTATTGTAAATCACAATACTACCTTTATTTTGCAAGTTTTGAAGTTTTGAGGCTATTTTAGCACACTAAAGTATTTGTTTTCAAGAATCTTTGAACAGAGAAAAGTTGGCTAATGTAGTTTAGTTTTGCCTCCAATTTTTTTCAGATTTCAATTCTTAATTTAAAAGTTGTACTGATGAAAGGGTAGAAAATGCAAAAAGTTTGCAAATCATGCTGTGTTGGCTGGTGCTGATGCAAGGGTTCTTGGCAGCTACAATCAATGGATGGACAACCACGGTTGGGGGCAAGATCTTATCAAGATATACAACTCCTCAAAGTCAACAAATGGTCCACATGCAAATTTATCCGGATGTGATTGCAAAATTCAACCACATCCGGATAGGTCTGCATGAGAACCATGCGTTGATATCTAGGACCAGTATATCTTGACAAGACCTCACCCACAACCGTGGTCATCTGCCGCCGGGAGGACTTGAACCCCAAACCCCTTGGATACCAGCCCATGGACCTTCAGCAACACACCAAGTGCTAGGCTAGATGTCCAATAGTGAATTAATACTGTACTTGTATTGTAAATCACAGCACTACCTTTATTTTGCAAGTTTGGAGGCTATTTCAGTGACTAGGCCTTGAAGAACCAAGGTATTTATTTTTTCAAAAGACACTCAAACTTGTCACTTCTACGGGAAAGGATAAAAAACTTTGAAGATTAGTATTCTTGCATATCTGACTGTAGGATCTTGTACTAGACTTGTATAAGAATGTGTCATTCAAAACTTAAAAACTTTGATTGCATAGATTACAATATATTAACATTTACACAATAAAAAACAAGCTTTTTGCACCTTGCACGACTAGTTTACTTGACTTTGAGCTCTTTTAACTTCAAATTTTTGCACCATGGAGTTCTAAGGTTTATTTTTTTAGGGTGGAGAATTGAGTTGAGAGTCTTTGGAAAAAAATTGGTACAAAAAATACTTAATTTTCATTATTAAAAAAAAAACTAAATAGAAGATGGTTTCAAATTGAACAAAATGTTACATTACTCATTATCTAGCAATGGAATTGGGTCACAAGAATCCCAATGGTGAGATTGTCCTAGGAAGTACCAAGCAATCTTCATCCTTTGGTCCCTTTCTGTTTTCAATATTTTTTTTAGGGTTTCATATTAAATTTATATTCAAAAATGACATTCAATAGTTCATAAGTCATTTTTCCAAAGCACAACCACACCTACTTGTAAACTAAAACTTCTCATAACTTTCATCTCATCAATCAAAATTGAATGATTCAAAGCTCTCCACATCTATATAAGTCTAAAGAACCTACTTCAAATTCTTATTTGAAAAAAAAGAAAATTTTAAAGAAGTTATTGACTGCCCAGGGAGCAACACTTCATAGGTTTTAATTTCTAACATCTTCAATAACCATTGGAATGAAGGGAGAATGGCAAATCCACGTAGATCTTTGATCTTCTGACCTTTAATAAAAGTTTCATAAATCACGCAAAGTGATTTAGCCATAAGAATTTGCCCAAAATCCCATTTGTCCCTGGACGAGACAATGGTCCTTTAGGCCTTAGGGGCTGCAGTATTTGTTTTGAAGAACTACAAAATAAAGAAAAGTTCAACATTGCAATTGAGTTTCACCTCCACCATTTTATTCCATATTACTCTGCCATAATTAAAAGTTATAGGCATGAATAACAACTTCTAAATAATTGCAACGTCAAGGGTTTGAACCAATGACTTCCTAGTTACTAGGCCGTGGGCCATTGGGCCTTCACCAACACACCGCATTTTAGCACAGATGTCCAAGGGAGATTTAAAATTGCATTTGTGTTTTAAATGTCATTGTTGTATTGTTGTCATTTTTTTCCAAGTGTAGAGGCCATTCCAGCATACTTAAGTATTTCTTATGAAGGAACAATAAACCAAGAGAACATGGCTACAAACTATTGAAGTTTGTTTAGGCCTCCAATTAATTATTCTAGACTTCACTTCATCACTTATAATTTACAAGAGAAATGCAAATATAGTTTACATAAATTGTATGTAGTAAAAAAAATTGGCTTTGACCTCTGCATACATATTCTGCTTGGATTATAACAATCTCAATTCTCAATAGTTTGTTGCAACTCAAGTTTTGCTTTATATCTAAATCTCTTTTAGTTATGGCTTCTAACTTCTCCTTCTATTTTAAAACTCTTATTATGGTCTAAATTGAGATGTGGGTTCAAGCCTTGCTAGTGTCTACAAAAAAACAAATTGCAAACTTTGCCATTAAAAAAATCTTGCAATCAAAAATTACCTATATATTTTATGTACTCTGAATTGTTTTAGTTGTTTTGGTTTTTAGGGGTTTAGCACAATGTTATTAGGACTGTAAGCATTTCCATACCCTAGATAATTTACTTGGTTATTTTGATATAGGGTTTGAATCTTAGAGGTTTCAAGTCCTATCTTACATAAATATGTAATGTACAATTCAATGTTAAATTCTAGGATTTTACATTTGGGCAACAAAAATTATGCTCTGTGCACATGTACGTCAATGTGAAACCAAATTCTCTATATGATGGCCCCTATTTTAGTACGCAAATAATTATATGATGCATTTCTTATAACGTTGGAAAAATTGTGTCTTTCACCATATTCTATTAGTTACATCTGTAAAAAAGGGTGGAAAAGGAGTGGTTCATCATGTTATATTTTATTCAATTACAAAGAAAGTACAAAAATTGGTTTGGTCACTAGGTGATGTAGTAAAATGCTTGTAATACATGTAGTCATTCCAAATCACATTATGCAGTTGTTTAACAAAAGTGTTTATTTCCATGGGTTTACTACACTAATCTGTGGTTTAGGAATATACTCTACTTGTGTTACGCAAGCAACCATAATACAAATGCACAATACAATATGTAGAGAAGACATTATGAATTGTAAATGCTTCATTTCATACCAAATTTTGCAAGTGCAACAACAATTGCTAAGCCTTTTTGGATTTTTGTTTTGAACAAATTCCTGTATAAATTTACATCCATGTAGACTACTTGCACACATTTCCCAAAAAAAATTCACTCATCTCCTCATATTACAATGTCTTGTGCTATGGTATATATCAAAAATACTTCAAAAATGTAATATCTAGGCATCTCCTAGATCTATAAAATTTGGCGCTAAATCTACGCCATTTCTCAAAAACCTTTGCAACTTGTTCTGAGATTGCAAAGTGGTCAATAGAGCTACTATTGGCCTATTGTATTAATTATGAATGTAGTTGTACATGGAACTCAACAATTGAACCTTGTGAAATGTATTGTCTTCAACAAAGGCTGATTGTTGTTCAAAAGTCATGTTGGCGATCAATCCCACATTGCAACCTTTGTTGTCATATTGTATAGACTGTGAGTGGGGTTGTCGTGAAAAGACGTCGCCAATTGTGTCTCAATGTCCACTAGCAAGCTAACCTGCATACAATCGGCGCTCATGATCTCCATCTCTAATCACCCCCTTGATGATGTTGGTGACGCTCTCCACACTTTCAAACCGTATAGCCTTGTCCATGGTTTGTGTCAGTAGATGACGGAAGTTGAAGGACCACTTCCACAGCCATGACAAATCCTTCCCTCAATGAACCCTATTGCCGGGCCTTGGTAAATTGTCTTTGTCATGTTTGCAATGAATTGGCATGTTGTTTTGGAGGCCAAACATTTTGTAAAGCCGGTCATGAAAGGGGGCCTTGTAAATAACACATCTCTTTTTGGTCACCATGTGGGCAATGAGACACCCAAGATGGTACATATGTGGGCATGTGTCAAGGCTCCATCCACCCCCGGGGCCAAAAGGCGCTTGACACATATTGCATACCGTGCCGTCCTTTATATCATCTTGAACTTCAGGCCACAATAATGAGGGTTTGCCTACTTGGCCTTGCGCAAATGCCTACATTGTGAACTGTTCTATTCAAATTGTAAACTTGGATCCATGTTCCAATCAATGCTTGTGTTCAAGCGGTTTGTTGGCAACGTCGCGGGGAACATCTCTTCAATGCAAGGCCACAAGGTCAAGCCAAAATAACAATGACCTCCATCATTGAATTTTGCAGCTACTCTCTCCACTTCTCGTTGCATTTGCAAAGCCTTGTTCTCTAAAATGTTGCCTACGAACTTCATGCTGAGCAACGACAGCAACATTCCCTTCTTTTCAAGGCTTTGGACCAATCTTGTAATCAAGGCCTTTAGAATGTCCAATCTTTGTTGCAGCTCTGAGTTTGATGTGGTGAGAACCACAACATTATCCTTAGCTGCCACGGAGCAAAGTTCAAGAGCGCTCAAGGAGTTTGTGAGTTCTTCCATGTTTGTCTTTGTACTTGCTACCTCTACTTTTGCTTGCTCTGCACGTGCACGCATGGTGTTGAAATCAAGTGTAAGCCCGCTAAGCCTGCCAAGGTTTTGCACCACTTGGATTGCTTCAGCCCCGGTCGCATTTGAACTTTCACCCTTGAAAGTTTGAGGTAGGAATGATAAATGAGGTCGTACCACAAATTCATTTGCATGAGTGGTGGCTAGTGGGCTGTCATCTGCAACACATGAGACGCTCGCCACAACATTGTCTAGCAATGGAATGTTGTCCATGCTCAATAGTCCTTCGCAAGCTAGAAGGGTGGCGTGGCTTCTAACTAACGTGTCATTCTCATCCATGAGGCATTGCACCCTTACTCTATGGAATTCCACATCTGTTACATGTGCCCTTATTGCCTTGTCCTTCTTTGCTAGCAGTGTTAACACTAAGCCGCGCAAGTGCTGAAGTTCCTCATCATTGGCGGTCGCTCCAAGAATTAGATTGGAGACAATATTCTCTTGTTGCGGCGGAACAATTGCGGTTACATGCTCTACAGTTGCCGCTGGAACCACAATCTCGTTTGCTACATTTGGTACATGCAACTCGCGTTCCTCCAGTGGTTCAGCCTCCACTGCCGCATCGTGAACTTCCACTCCGTGAAGGACTTCCACATGGCCTCCACCATCATTTGCCGGAATATTTTGTGCCATTGGTTCAACCTCTTCCATGTGCACTGGCATATTCACCAAGGGCATGTCATCATTTGCAAAAATACTGCAAAGTACATTTGGAAATCAGTTTTTCCATTTAGTGGCTTGGTAGATAGTCCAATCTACATCCTTCCCAACAAAAACCTCTGCATACACTATTTGGCTCTGTGAGAGCGTTGCATCCTTCTTTGCGACTTCCCTCTAAAGTGCCAATGTCACTTTTGTCAACCTCTTCTTGAACGCAGCGTGCTTGCAAATCTTGATGTTTGCTACTTTAGATTTCACGTGTATTTCATACAATATAAGATCCCAGTGGCGATTTATGTGGGCTCAGTCAATGTACTTCCGACATGTCATTTTTGTCTGCGGTTCCACCTCCTATTCCCAACCATGACGTGCCAAAATCCCCACATCATGATATGTGTTCCAATCCACCACCGACCTGTTCCCCCTTGTGTTCCTTGAGAGTTCACCTTCATTTCTTAAGTGAACTAGGGAGCTTGGAGTAACCATACTCTTTACCTGCACAGGGAAAAAACACAATTTGTAGGAGGATACAAATGGTAAATTGCTTTGCCTTCTATTGCATGGAGGCAACTGAAATTTGGCAAAGCAATGCCATGTGTATGACACCAATTCTCAAATTGCAATGCAAAGCTTTTTCAAGCCAAGACAAAGCAACTCAAAAGAGGAAGCACGGTAATGAAGGGATTTTGCAAGTTTATACACTCCAATTACCCAAGCTAATTGGGTTGGTAATTGGGGTCAAATCGGCATTAAAAATCCAAATCTGGACCATTGATGTGGATGAACACGCCCCTCTATCGATGGCCAGGGCGTCCACGGAGCGTCCACAGAGGTTCAGTAGCTTGTCAACAGGTTTGAAGGGCCGTCTGCAGTCTTGTATTGCCATCATGAAAAGTTTAGGGCCATCTGTATTAGTCAACGGGCTGCGTGTCAACGGGGAGTCCGTCGGCAGGTTTGGAGGACTGTTCACCGCTTTGATGGACCGTCCGCCACCTCAATGGTCTGTCTAAAGGTTTGGCAGTTAGTCCACAAGGTCAAGGCGCCTTCTTGAGCCTCATGTTCTCATCTTCAAAATTCAAAGGCCATTGCGGCCCATGGACGGCCTACACGAACGGACAAGTCAACATCATCAACAGCCACCATCGCTCCTCAACAACCTCAACGGCTTGGAGTGACCGTCAAGGCTTGGATGGCCTACGCCACCTATCGACGGCTTTGGCGGATGGATGGTCCATCCTGTTGGACGGCTACAATTGAACGTTGATGGCCCATTGTTTCAGGGCGACGGCCCCTGAACCTCCCATCCATCACTCCGTCTGCAGCAGGGTTTGATTTTCTGGTGATTTGGGGCAGAATTGCACCTATTTTTTTTACTAGCAACAATCCTATAGAAGAAAAACACTAATATTTGGATGAAATCGTCGAGAAATTTAAGACTTTAAAAAAACTTGGATGAAATTGCCAAATAATGAATGAAAACCAAATTATAGACATGTAACACGTGCTAATGTGATATTTTATATCCAATTTGTGGATGAATGTTGAAATATGGAGTAGCACTATAACATTTTAATTGCCACTTTGGCACTATTTAAAAAAAAAAAAAAAAAAAAAACAAACTCTACTCTCCATTGGATGGCGGCCCGTCCATTTCAACGGTCTTGAGTTCTCATGGATGGCATGTACAACTGTACATAAAAAGGGTACCCTAACTTCTAAACCCTAAATCCTTTTTATCGGGATAAAAAAATTAAATCCTAAACCCAAAAATATCAAGAGCCTTTAAGCACTCTTATAACAAAAAAGATGATGTACCCCAAGTTGCATTCTTTTTTTGCATGTAGGAGATCAATCTAGGTATATGTGGGAGAATTTTCAAATCAATTCGAACTATATAGCACAAGCACATGGGAAAAAATAGTAAGCAAAAAGAAGTAGAAAATGAGTCAAAACATTAAATTGTTTAGCATTTACTTATTGAATTGAAAAATGCAAATCCTAATGATTATAATGTTGTAATAAAAAATCTATTTCCTTTGGTTTAATTTTTATCCAAAAATAGAAAAATTTAGTAAAACGAATGACTTCAAAGTTTAAAGTTTTTTTTAGAGTGGAGAATCCAAAATGGACCGCAATCAAAAGCTCCTCATAACCACCATGTCATTGATAGAAATTGAATGATTTAATGCCTCTCACGGTTGACCTATTACAAAAACATAAAGAACAAGTTTAAAATGTGAATTTAAAAAAAGAAAATGAATTAAAGAAGTTTTTGGATTGTCCGGAGTCTTGGACAGGAAGTCCTCCCCAAGTTTTCATAAAATCATGCATATGTTCTTCATGGAATGTCAGTTTGAAGAAAAAAGTAGATTTCCACATAGATCTTTGAATTCCCCACCTTCCACAAATGTTTCAAAAAATCACACAAAATAGTTTAGCCATACATACAGGCCCAAAGTCCAACATGTCCCCTGAAGGGACTACGGTCCCTTAGAGGATCCCTAAACTAACATAATTTGCCACTCAAAGCTCCAAGCCTCCAAGTGATAAGACCCTACTAGTATGCTTTAGGATTTGTTTTTAATTCTAACTTTGTACTCTTCAACAACAAGAGGACCAAGCCCTTTTTTTATTTGAAACGCATTGGAAATATTTACTTCTAGGGGAATGACCTAACAAGTGACAAATAACTTTTTGTGGAATTAATTGACGCTAATTCTTTGGCCTTAGGATTCAAACTTTCATGTAATTGCTCAAAGATGGGAAGGCAAGTATATGTCCATAGCAAAAACACATGCTACATGGCTTAAACTTGAAGTACGTGTACTTATTAGTTATTACAATACTGTGACATTTCAACTTTATTTAGAAGCGTAAGGGGTTAGGGTCATGATTGTGACTCCCTTTGCAGTTTAGGGTTTTCTCAACACTAGTAGAAAATTTAGCACAAAATCAACAGAATTTCAATTGAAAACTGTTGATTTTTTTTGTTGATTTGGTCAAGTTGATTTGGGTACTTTTCAAAAAGAGTATGTTGATTTTTTGTTGATTTTATGTTGTTTTTCGTTAATTTTCTGTTGATTTTTTGTTAATTTTCACTTATTTCATATTATCTAGTTCTTTTAAAAAAAATTTAAACGTGATTTTTTTTGTAAAATTTTCTTTTTTTTAATAAAAAAATCAAATTTTTTTAGGGGCCAAGTTGTTGCCCACGGCACCAAGCACGAGTGCCGGCAGTGGAATTCAAACCTCCTACCACTAGGTTTACAAACCACAAGACTACCACATCATTCACAACCACTAGCACACATGCACTCATACATGTGCACAACATAATCATGATTGTATTTGTACATTAAATGTTCATGTTTTTAGTAAGCCAATAGACTTTGGAGGCTATTTTGGCCCATTAAAGGACTTTTTTTCAAAAAACTTAGAACTAAAAAAAGTTGGTGAATGTATTTTACTTTCACTTTTTATAGTTGTTTTTGGATTTCAATCTTTTTATCAAAAGTTATGAGCTAAAATCAGAGAAGGAGTTTAGAAATTTTAAATAAATTGTTTATTTACATCCTTTTGATTTTGGTTATAAACTTTTATTAGAATTCACAAATCTCAATAGGATTGCTGCAGGAAAAGTTTGGATTCATTAACAAGTATTATTTAGTGCTAGTTTTTTTGTAAAAAAAACCTTATTTTGTTAAAATAGCCTCCATAGTTTGATAGCTTCAAATAACATGAAATTGTGAAAAGTTACGGAATTAAATCCTTGCAATTATAAAATCATAATTCTATTGACTTTTGAATAGTTTTGGATATTTTTTAAGGGCATTAATATGTGAACCACACCCTTTGAACTACTGTACCACACCCTTGGGATAAATTTTAGATTTCTACCATCAAAAATTTGAGTTTGAGAATTTTGAATTCAAATTTGGACTTAGAGACCATGATATTGTCTAGGACCATAAAAAAAGTTGCAATTCAACAACACTCAATGAAAAAGCTTATCTTTTTTTACAAAAAAAGTAAAAATAATAATTTTCTCCCTCACTAAACTTTTTCATTGGGTGTTATTGAATTGCAATTTTTTTTTATGGCTCTAGACAATACCATGATCTCTAAGTCCAAATTTAAATTTAAAATTTTCAAATGCAGCTTTTTGATGGTAGAAATCTCAAATTTACCACATGGTGTGGTATAGTAATTGGAAGGGTGTGGTACACATATCAATTCCCATCTTTTAAAGCTTAGAAAAATATTTTATAAGATTGTTTTTTTTTAATTCATTTGGTTAGTGATAGAAGGAAAAACATATCAAGCATATGCCAAAAATATTTGAAACATAAAAAATGGTCCTTATTTTTTGTAGGAATATCAAGTATACTCCTACTATTATGGAGAAATAATAAAAAAGCTCTTCTATTTTGAAATGTTAATATGTCCTTGTGTTATTTGAAATGTAAAAATCACCTTTGGTTTCTTGTAAGAATTTGCATTAAACTATGCACTTGGTTATCATATAACACAAAGAAATTAATAATTAAAAATAGTTGAGGAGCATTTTTAATATTTTCCAAATACAGTAGAAGCATTGTTGATATTTATACAAAAAGGAAAGATATTATTTGATACTTTTAATCCTTCAGGGACATACATGATTTTTTCAAAGAACTGAGGAGCATGTTTAACGTTTGTTTGTAAAGAAATTTTGGTATCTATAACAAGAAAGTGTTGCACTTTCTATATAAAATTCTGTTGAATTAGTGAAGTTGTGTCCAAAAGTGTCTAGATCAACAAGAAACTGTTGATTTTTTTGTTATTATGGTCATGTTTTTGCTTGACTTAAAGGTTGCTAATTTAAATCTAACCAAATTGTAAAAAATAAGGAAAATATAACTAGTTAATGTATACTCAAACGTCTAAAAGATTCTATTTTTATTGAAAACTTCTTTTATTTTTTAAATCTTCAAAACATTTTAATGAAGTCCAAAAAGATTCTAGAAAGATTTCAAAAACAAACCTAAACTACTGTAATAGCTTTTTTATTAAATTTATTTTAAAGTATTTTGATGAATTACAAAAAGATTCCTAAAGGACTCTAATTCACTCTAAGAGATTCTATTTCAATAAATAATTTGAAATATTTTAACAAATTTCATAAAGATTTTAAAAAGATTCTCATAGATTCCAAAAAGGTTCTTGAAAATTCTCAAAGATTTTCAAAGATTCTTAAAATTTCCAAAAAGATTCTCAAAATATTCTCAAAGCTTCTCAAAGCTTCCGAGAAGATTCCAAGAAGATTCTTAAAGAATTTCAAAAATTCTCAAAAAAATTCAAAATTTTTAGAACATTTCCAAGGATTCTCAAATATTCCAAACTATTCTCAAAGATTCTCAAGAATTCTCAAATATTCCTAAAAGGTTATCAAAGATTCCAAGAAGAATCTCAAAGATTTCCAAAGATTCTCAAACATTCTCAAACATTCTCAAAGATTCTAGAAAAACATGAAAAGATTTCCAAAGATTTCCAAAGATTCTCAAAGATTCCTAAACGATTTACAAAGATTCCAAGAAGATTTTGAAAGATTCTCAAATGTTCTCAAATATTCTCAAAGATTCTAAAATCTTGAAATGATTCTTAAATATTCTTAAAAATCATGAAAAGATTCTCAAGGATTTCCAAAAGATACTTAAAGATTCTTAAAGATTCCCAAAAAATTCCTAAAAGATTTCCATAAGATTCTCAAACATTCCAAAATTTCTGTTGATTTAGATAATGGTGTCCAAATCAATAGAATGTATTTAGTTTTTTACATAATTCTATTAAATTAGTAAATTAGTGGGAGCAAGTGCCCAAAACAACAAGAAACTGTTGGTTTTCTGTTGTTTTGGACAGAGTTTTCTACTAGTGCAAATGTGCGATAGAGATGGTTAGTCAGGGTCAATGATGAACCTTAACTAAAAAGTGAGAAGCTTTGGATTGTTTAAACCTTTAACCCTTTAAATGCCCAAGCCCTTTCTTAAGTTCTTCGCATTTTTAGGAAATTGAACAACCAACCAAGCTTCACTCTACAGTACCATTTGTTGTTTGAAAGATTATAACATTTCAACGTGAGGGTGTTAAGGCTGCAAAAGATGCTTGAATTTTCCTAATCCGCATTTCACAAGTCAAATCTGAACAAATTGTCATCAATACAAAATGAGGTTCAAGATTATTACATGTTTAACTTTAGTCAATTTACAGTGTTCAAAGTATACTCTTATATTTTTTTTGAATGGATTTCTAATGCGGATTTTTCTCCAAGCTCTAGAGTATTCCAGGCTCATTCCAAGATGTTCCAACACTAAAAAACTAAACATTGCATTGGACACCCTTGTACAACATCTTGAGTAGAAAATTAGCAATATTCAATTTTTAAATCAAGTTTTTGATGTTGAAAGTAGACTTTTGAACCAGCTTCTGCTAAAAAGATATTACTAGAAAAATATGATTTGATAAGGATATATTCATCTTCAAAATTTTGTAAACACCCAAATAGGGTGCCTTGGGCATTTAGGAGTTAATGGAGCATAGGGTTCCATGAGCTTGTTAGTTCTATAGGAATATTCTTGGGATTAAATGACCGAATGTTAATTCTCACCCAAGTCCAACCAGTTCTTGCAGCCAGGGCAACACATGTACAAATTCCTTCAGAGTTGCAATTTATAGGGAATTTCCATGGATACTTTGACCCTTGGTTGCTCCAATTGACTTTGCAGGGTATCCAATGGATGGCCTGCCTATTCATTGGACGGCTTCCACATCCATTCTCCAAATGGCCTTGATTGCGGACTAAATTGTCGCCTACTTGGCGTGCCCGTCGCCTAGACGGCATGTCCATTGCCTGGATGGCTAGACTATTGTTTGGACGGACAGCCCGTTGTGTGGACGCCCCCCCCCCTCAATCACCTTGTTGGCATGGACGTCGCCAAGACGGCCCGTCCATTGCCTTGTTTGCCTACTCGTCGCTTGGACGGCCAGCCGTCTCCTGAGGATAGATTGCCCGTCCCTTTGATGGCCAGCCGTCTTCTTAGGACAAACTGCCCGTCCCTTTGACAAACTGCCCGTCCCTTTAACAAACTGCTCGTCCCTTCAACGGATTGCCCATCCCCTCGATAGACTTCTCGTCGCTTCAACGGACTTGCTGTTCACAAGAATTGCCTACTTATACATCACTTTTTGTTCGATTTACACGAGTCCCTCGTGCTCTGACAGTACTTCCTTGTCCTCAATTGTCTTCAATCCTTACTTAAGAGCGCGGGTGTTTAGATAAGGGCTTGGGTGAAGGAGGGGAGGGGGAAAGTTTTGCAACTTTTGCAACCTCTAAACCCTAAATCCTTTGTTCTTTATACTTCATTTATATTTTGATGGCAGGGCGTGATTTTTTGAAGGAGAAGGTGGATGCCGGTTCACAGGCATTGTGGATCCAGTTGTGCAAATATCTCCAGAGTCAATAGATGGCGTTTCAGAGGCCGTGGTTGCAGGACCAAATGGGGTCAATCTTGTGGGTGCTGGGGAATCTTCAATGGGGAAGAAACAAAAGCAACAAATGAAGCACAAAGCTACAAACATTGAGGAGTATCCAAGGAAGATTGCAATGAGGAGGTTGCAAAAAGTGGCAATGAATTTTTTTGATCATTTCTCCACCTTGCAGCTGAATACGGCATACATCTTGCACGGAATGCAAGGAGTGGATATCGTTAAGAAAAAGCTCCACCACTTTGTTCTAGACAGCAATGAATAAGGACAAGTGGCTAGAGGACTGGACAAAAGTGAACTTCCAGGCATGGCTAGATGATCAAGTGTAGACTTATGTCTTCAACCTGGTCCAAGTCGCCTACAACATAAAAGACTTCAAGTGTGATGATGAGCCAAAAAAAAGAGCGTTGAAGCTGCTGCACAAGAAGGTGTATTGGTGGCACGATGTAATTCGTGGATTCTCCTCAAGCAATATTTGCTCTGCTCTATAGTATCAAAAGAGTCAAAACTTGGCCATAGGTCAAGGGACAGCAAGAGGGGTGGTTTTCCTTGAGCGAGGGGTGGTGGTGAACGCCTATTCTAGTAGCAACAAACAAAGGGGGCATGAAAGGGTGCGTAGAATTACTGTCCAAAATTCTAAACTTATTTTTGATACGGTGGAATTAGTGGAGAAGACATCTTTGCATGTTGATGATTTGAAGAAGGCTAGGGAGAAGTTGTCCATCGAGGCATTGGTTTGCCCATGCAAGCATCCAAGAGTCATTACATTCTTTGCTGTGAATGATACAACTACGGAATGTTATTCATAGTGGTGGAATGGAGGTATCCTAGGTGCCATGTTTCATTTGGATCGCATGAACAAAGATTATGAAGAAATTGGAGAGCTTGTATATCATGCAACTCCACAAGTGATGGAAGAAGCCAAATGAATTATGGCATGTAGACGCAACCGCACTGAACTTGCATGGGCGTTGATTTGCATCTTTGAGGCAATGCAGCAATATTTTGTACTACACAACAACATCAATCCAGATAACATCATGCTGCACTTTCTGAACAATGATGGAAGAACTGTGTGGATCAGGCTATGCGATTGGGGAATGGGCAATTGCCTAAATGAAATAACCCCGTCGTTGTACCAATTCCAAGACCTTGGACAATTGCAGGCAACAAGAAAAAAACTTTGGTGGATGACACTGGAATTGATGTACTTGACTGGAGGGGTAGGACCTTCCGTATCTCCCACTAGGGTGGTGAAGCCACCATGTGTAGATATACACACAAATGGATATGCTATAGGAAAAATTGCGGCAAAGGTATGGAAGGAAGATAGAAGAAATGAAGTGATGATACCTGATAATACTGCATTTATGGTGTTCCAAGCAATATTGGAGGAACTGTGCAAGGAGGATCCACTGCAACAACGCTCAGTGACACACGTCGTGCAACAACTGAGTGGGGCTCCAACAAACTAAATACCACCTCTAGGTTCCTATTGCAAAGCTCAAAAAGAACAAGAATTATAGGACAAAGAAGCAAAGAAGGAAGGCTAGTTATCAGTATATTACATGTCAAGTGCAAATTTTGGGTTGTATTACTTAGCACTAGCATCCCTTGTGATAGTGGAGAAACTTATGTCTAGCAATGCTTGCATTCTTTTATGAATGTAATGTTCTCTATTCTTTTTTTAATATAAATAAATAATTGTTTTGCATACCCTTTTCAGGATGTTTGTAATGAATGGTTTTGTGGTATGTTATTCAATTTATTCCAACTGTGAAGTGTACCTTGCAGGGTCAAAGTTTGTATGGTAATATGCAAAATTCAACAAAAACATTAGAAGTATAATGTGTGCTTTGATCTTTTACAAACTAACCCTAAACCCTTGAAGGACATTTATCTATTTGAGGGAAAGGCTTGGCTTTGGCATTTGGAAATGTACGTGTGTGTGATTGGTTTTGTTTGATTTTTTGAGAGTTTTACTAAAGGTTGGTGAAATAAAGTCCTATCCTATGTGGGCATATACTTCTTTCTTAATTTTGTGATTTTGTCCTTTGATGATAAAGTTATGCATGGACTCATGGGCATTTGCTTAAGATTTAGGTTATAATTGTACCCTCAACTATAAATCCAAATGGTCAAATTCTTTCTAACAAACATTGTTCCAATATTATAATTTGAAATTGGGTATCCAGAGTCTTTTGTAAAGGAGACACATAGAATAATTTAGTCTCAATTGATGAGGTGAAGGTTTTAGGGAGTTTTTCTTTGTAGTTAATGAGGGGTTGTATACTCCAAAATAATCTTAGAAGTGAATTCTTGTAATAAATTTTATATATTTTAGAAAATCAATCAAGCCAAATTATGTAGATTGTGTATCACAACTTTGTAATTGTCAGGATTAGCATATTTCACCTTAGTATTTAAAAACATACCCATTTATTAATTTTAGTCATTCTAAACCCTTTATGTACACACTAATATTCCCACCTCTTGTATTTATGGTAACAATTGATTTGAAAATGTACCCTAAACCCAAAATCCTAAACTTCCTAGAAGTGGCATTTTGCATTGATTTTGACATAGAAAAATTTTTGGTCCTTTAGGGAGTTCAGTGGTAAACCCTAAACCCTAAACTGCCTCTACATTTTATGACTACCTCACAGGCCTAAACAAAATGATGCACTACAAAGTTGAACTTCAACCCATTGTGTCTTATGTAAAGAATGAAATATTTCAAAGGTAGTGTTTGTTTTGAATTTTAAGGAAGAAAATTTGTTATGGACTACAATAAAAACACATGGACATAATGTGCAAAAAGAATGTACAACATAATTATGCAAGTCCCCCATTTAATTGATGAGATGAGACTGATGAGAGTGAAAGAAGCAAGAATGATCCTTCATATTAATGCCGAAATTGGCATGTCAGGTGATGAACAATGAGCACCCTAAACCCTTGCACATGAGAGCATAAAGACGTCGTTCTCTTCCACATAGAATCACTCAACAATTTTCGTGCCTAAGGTTGCGCCTAGAAATAACTACATTACCCTCTTTGGTAGGAGTTTGAATGTTGCCAAGTCTCGGTATCAGAATTTGTCGCGGCACTTTATAATTACTATCTCCTGGAACCTTGCTCGAGTCACCAAACACAGCCCCAACGGATTCAGAATCATCATCATCGTTGGATCTAACACTGCCATTTTGACTTGATGCATCAGGAAGGGAGACGGGGTTAGTAGAAGGAGAAGGACAAAAAATGGAGGACACTGTCCAAATAGGTCTTTGCTTGGTTGCATCCATAACCCCTATATAGGGCATCCCTACAAAGTCAAATGGTTGGATTGCCGCATGTTCTCTTGCAACCTTTGCCGTCCTCTTTTACTCACATGTTTACTAGTAGTACCTTGTTGATGAAGACGCTTAGTTGGATTGTTAAGACGTACAACTAGGCGTGATGAAGCTCGGTTTGAAGTCCTACACTCTGGCATATTCAAAGTTGGAAAGAGATTAGTCAACCGTGTGCCTATCAACAAAGATGGTGCAGCAAGATGAACCTCGGAAGAAGACGGCCTTGACAAATTTTGAATTGGTGGATTGTCCAATATGGGCATTTTGTGCAGCACTCCAATTGAGACTTCATGTGGAGGGGGCATATCATCCATAGGGGTACAAGAGAGTCCTTTTGTACGAGCATTTTCAGCAGGCAATGTTGGTGCTACCACCTCATCATGTTTGCATTCTCTTTGAACATGAATACCACCTGGTAATGTTAAAGTGGCCACTCGTTCATCATGAGTGTCTAGACTTGGCAGAGTTTCTGCCACAACGTCCCCTTCTATATTTTGCATGCTTGGTACAACAGTCCGTGTATGTGGAATCTGCGGTGGTCTTTGTTCAAGTCCCTTGTGGCCATTGCCAATGGTATCCCCCTCATCGAAGTCAAATACGGACTTGTCAATGAAGGTACGCCTTCCCTACCCCCCACTGTCCCTACGGAATGGGTCTCCGTCTTTGTTGGAGTCGTCATTGTTGGGGTTGGAGAGAATAGATCCACAGTCCAGACCATCAGATTCTTCTGTCATGGAGTCTTTTGATATCATGTTCTTGGTATACCACCTTGTTGGATCAGCTTCAGCCCTGTCCTTCAGGGTCCTAGAATTTGTATAAATATAAACCAACTACTTTGCGCGCTCTCATGTCAATCTATTGTGGGCCTTGTTGTGAACAAGGGAGTACATGCTCCAATTGCGTTTGCATGATGATGCAGAGCACACTTGAGTGAGGATCCTTTTAGCAATTGGTGCAATAGTACAGGCACCTGCTCCAAAAAGATCCCACCATTCATGGGGCTCTAAACTTAAAGCGCAAACGCATGGGAGTCCACCAAAATGGCCTTGTCCCTCTTGGAAAGCTTGGAACTCAAACAAAGCTTAGGCAAACGCTTGGTCTCCAACTGACATTCTGCACAATACTCTCAATATGGCATGTTTTGCTTCATCGTGGTCCATTAGCATGACTTCATTAGGTAAGAAGGGATTCAATAGAGCACGCATAGTGCAGATCTATTTTCATCATATCCCATCTTGCAAAAAATTTGTCTTCAGCGCAATCCGCATAATGAACTAGTAAAAAAAAGAGGGGATCCCAAAAAGATAAAACCGTCTTCTCCACGTTCTTCATCACAAGCCATGCCTTCTCCATACACGGATGCTTCCCATCAAACTCTCAAAGGGCAACCAAGACAGGCTCCACCATGCGCACAAAGTTCAAACATGACCTCCAAAAGGCATCTGGTCACACATGTTGTTGAACAGAGTCTGCCTTTTTTTGCATTTTGTTTGTTGTCAATTTCCTCATGTACTCATTCCAATGCGGATCATGGATAGTCAATTCCACAACCTCCCTTACTTCCACCAATTGCTCAATCATGAAGAACATGGTCGCAAAGCGCGTCTCATTTGGATTTTTTAGTATGTGATTAGGAGAATGCCAACAAAAGATTGCAAGTGCCATGTGATGCTTGCAAATGTAATTTACAGTGACCCTTGCTTTCCCCACAATGTTAGTTATCCAATCTTGATTTCCCCAATCCTCAAGTAAAAAGTCTAGCACATGCGCTGCACAACTTTGGAAGTAAATGTGTAGAAACTGTCCAATTATTTGAGCATACGTAGTACGCATGCTCCCTGCATTGTCTGTGCAAACCTGTACTACATTCTAATCCCCCACCTCTTTGATGAAATCAAGCATACAATTAGCCACATAGGTAGCATCTTTGCTTTCTCCTGTGATATCTATTGATCCAAGAAATATCTCTCTGCTTGTACATGCCAACATGATATTGATCAATGACCGATGTGAGACATTGTCCCAAATATCAGAGCATATTGTCACACCATACTTATGGATTGGTTCCTTTATCTTTTCTACCATTGTTGCTACCAATTTGTCCTTTGCAAATTCTAGGAGCTTTGTATGAAGTGCATGGTAAGCTAGAGGTTTGTACAGAACTTTTGCCTCTGATGTTGATCTCATTGCATCGACAAAAGCAAGGTGCCTTGCTACATTGAATGGTATGTTAGCTTCATAAAAAAACTTAGCCCATTTCTTGTCTAGCAACTGTTTCTTTGAGGAGTTCATTCCTTCTTGTACAAATAATTGCTTCAAAGGTTGATTGGGGGTTAAACTAGGGCCGAACGCCTCTAACAATTGTATTTGGAAGCATTGTCCCTTGTACGGTTCCGCATTGTCATTTGCTGAGACTAAAGTAGTATGCTACTGCTCGCCTTGTACGGCACTTGTTGGAGTTGTTGACGGCAATGTCACTTCCACATTATTTTCAGTTTCGCCCAAAGAGACAACAGGTACATTTCCTCCACAACTGTAAAACATGGCCTTCACAGTTGCAACAACTTTGTTGCATGGCTTCACGCCAGGGAGGCTATTATTTCCTTTGTACCCCTAATGGAAAAGCAAGTGATCTTTTTGATAACTTATGAAATTCTTGCAGTAACTGCATGCACTTTTTCCATCTGATTGTTGCGTGTACTGTGCGTCCCATTGAGTCCTCCCTCCTCCCATTGCCACTATTTATTCTTCTACCGGACCCTGCAAAGAAGAGAGCAAGATTAGTATTTTGAATGAAATGTGATGAAGAAATAACAATTGTTGCTCTCACAACAAGTGCTCACCACATACACCCGTCTTGGACTTCCTTCCAATGCAATGGTTGTAAACTAACCAAGTCATAGGAGCAAAGATGAACAAGGAAAAGTGACCTTCAATACGAGGGAACCCTTCTTATGGTCTCTAAACCCTAAAACTTTTGTGGACGGCCACTCTTGCTCAACGAGCTGGAAACATCGTTGAGCTGTCCATTGGACAGCCTATGTGTCCAATTGACGGAGAGTACGTCCACTGGACGGCTTGTATGTTCACTCAACAAATAGTGCATTCAGTCAATGGATTTGGCGTGTTGTCAACAGGCTTGTGGACGGACTTCATCCATGGCCTGGATGGCTTGTCGGCATTGCAAACAGATCCTGCCGAGTTTGGACACGTCATGACGGATGCGTAATGACATCCGGACGTAAAAACCCAATGTCACATTGGTTTAGACAACCCTGCACTTGCATTCCCATGCACAAAACACCAAGTGATCAATTCAAAGTTCTACACTAAGAAACTTAGCTTGCATTAAGAAAATTAGAGATATAAAATTGCCTGAGGCAATCAAGATCAATTCTGCCTCTAATAGCTAATCATGAACCGACCCCAAAAGGTACTCTTCCGGGTAGCTACTGATCAGGGAATGACACGTTTCATTCCCTGATCCAAAAAGTGGTGGTTCTCCCTCCCTCGTGCAAAGTTCAGGTAATAGCGGATCTCAAATCTTGAAATTCTGGATCCGTGCGTCTAGGTTCATCTCATCAAGAAGCAGCTACTCTTGATTTCTTGAAGTAAATAATCTTTATTCTATTTATCCTAGCACTACCGTTATTACTACCACAATATTACTAGGCATCCTTTCTTTCCTTTGGTGCAACAGGCACTTCCTTTCGGGTCAATCGCTTCTTGCCAGTTGGAGCTCAAGTTCCCTTTGCGGTCTTTCCTTTTTTTTGGCTGGGCTTCTTCCTCCCTCTTTGTAACAGAGCCACCGCTCTAGGATTGGAATCTCCAAATTCTTCTTGCGACTCTCCAGAATCACTTTTCCTTCCTATTCTGGAGGCGGATGGCTTGTCATCTAGGTTGATCAAGACTGGTGAAGTCGACTCTTGCCGGCGCTTTTTTGTTGTCTGCCTCTTTCTTGGGCTTGGCCCTTTTGCTGGGCCTTTGCTGTTAGGTGTCACTTGAGTTTGGCTTCTAGTTCGGGATTTGGGCGCTGACGTTTCTTCCGGTCCAAAATCAACCTTACAAGGTAGCTGAGTAGATCGTGGAGTTCTAACCTCCTCGGCTTCCTTCTGCTCAGTGGGACAAGGTGACAAAGGTGGAGGAGTTTTCATGACATAGGTGGCTCCTTTAGCTTTTCCGGATCCTTCCCCTCCTTCTGATCTTACTTTGGGGCCTTGCAAGATATCCTTCATCTGCTATAGGACTGACTCCATCCTCTTTGCATACTCCTCCAAGATCCTAACCAATTTTGGCACCAACTGCAATCCTACTTTCAAGACTTTAGCATCAAATAATATGGACTTATTTACCACGGAATTACCACAAAACTCTGGAGGCTAGTAATGTCTCAAAATGCCTTGTTGGCCAATTTGTCCTCCTCTGTGTCCTGTCTCACTTGGTTTTGGAGGTCGGCCACTTGTTCGGATAACCTTTCAACCTCTACTTAACTGGCTTTCTTGAACTGGCGCAGAATCTTCACCTTATTGAATATTTCATAAGGATGAAAGACGTCCACCAGCACACATAACTTATCAAGTATTTCCCGCTCCGACAAAACCCTCAATTGAATCACCTCCAACTAATTTTATAATCTCAGCAAAGGGTCGGGTCACTCAAGATTCCGTCACGCCTGGTCTGTTTGACGCTCCAGTTCTCTCAACCGGCTCCTTACCTTCCCCTTTGGCTCCCCTCTTCTTCTCCTGATTGTAGATCTCCACCTTCTTCTCTTTCTTCTTCTCATCGTTCTTCTCCTCTTCAAATTCCTCTTCCGATTGCCTTGCCGGGACAAGGTCATGCTTTAGTATTACTAAGGCTAACCTATAGGCTATCCTCTTGTTCTTCCCTAGCAAATCCGGTGAATGATATAAACGGTACAGAATGGGGCTACGCTCGGAGGCTATAGTATTCCCTAACCTTCTGATCATCTTCAAAACCTGATCCTACATTACTACACCCTAATTCACTGGTCTGTCCCTTGACAATGAACCAAAGATGGTATTGGCAAGGGTGATAGTCAAGTAATCTGGTTGCTCTAGATATAAAATCAGGATCAAAAACTTAAGCAATTTCTTCTTGCGAGGGCTCCTACTATTCGCAACCAAATAACCATTCTTTGAATGGGGTTCAGCAGCAAATTTACCTGAGTCAAACTCATTGTTTTTGAAGGCCAACCCCTCTACGACAAGATCGAAGTGGTAAACCGCGTACTAGTCCTCTTTCGTCCACAAACCCGGTTGAGCTTGCTTTGTGCAATCCCACTAGCTATGTGGCTCCTCCAACAATTCTCGGACCATGTCTCCATTCTTTAGACTCCACGCCATCCCCAACAATCCTTGACAGCCCATCTGCCGCAAATCCTCCTCTAGAATCATCGGCTTGTTGTGCTTCTTAGGTACACTTGGGGCTATAAATTGGAGGGTTATATGTGGCAATTCCTTCTCTTTCCCCATCGTTCCGAAAGTGCTACAATCCAAGAGCTACAGAAACTTGTACAATCCCACGGCTACACTTTGACAACACTCTAACTTGCTCAATCACTACCCCAATGTAGGAAGAAGGAAGTGAGGGCAAGAAGATAATTGAGGAACTCATTTGCTCTTCCCTCCTAATTTCAATTCCAACGGTTGATTAGACCGTTGCGGTCGTTGGCATGTGATGATTAGAAGTTTAAACTACCTTTCCCTAAACATTGTTTAGGAATGTGACGGAAACCGTTGAGGTACCGGGTCAATCTTGATATTGAGTCTGGTACAGCTTCTATGAGCTTCTTGACTATTTTGGTACCATCGTCGCTATTGGAATTACTTGTATCCGGATTCAGGGATGCATTCCGGATTCCTATCTGGATTAAAAGATGATCCACAATGTCTTTCCTTAACCAATTTTATCTAATCTAAGATTTCAATATTACGCCAAATCTTTGTTTCAGTCAATCTCACATTTCTTGTAAAGAAATCAACAAGTTTCAACTGGAAATGAGTAGTTTATCCGGATTTCTCTAAAATATGTATATTTACTAAATCATAGATTGCCACAAAATCCTAACACTGCCAAATCTATCATATACAACAATTTTTCAACCACGATCTTGAGTCTGTAAGTGTAACCGTGCTTACCTTGATACATGAAAAATAGAGCTTGCTTGAGCCTTCCCATTGCTGCCCATGGGATGGATGCATGGTTGGCTGGACCAAAATGCGTGCTGCATTCAATTTTCAAGAACATGTTTTGATTGCATGGCCTATTTCTTATAGAAGAAAGAGCTTGGAAACATCTTAAATTAGCAAATATATTCTATACTTGTTCATAAAACAAAATATGTAATCAATGTTTGTTAAAATTGAAAATATTAGAAATTAGGGACTTTTCAATGCATATATTTGGACTGTCCCATTCACAGCATTCTATGAAAATGATAGACATGATGTATCAAATTAGCTATAATGCTTACATAGGGACTACATACGTAATCTAGCATCTTTTAAGTATTTCAAAAATGTGCTATAATTTTAGACAAGTGATATGCAATAAAAGCTATGGACTTTTCAGTGCCTAAATTAAAGCTGAATGTTTAGGTGGCAATTTCTTAATGAGTTTAACATTTTTTTAGTTTTTTTCTTTTCTTTTACAAAAGCCTTCATAATGGCTACATGGGCTTGGTCTTTTTCTTAATAATGCACATATTTGTATAAAGAAAAGCAAACACTTTGTGATCCATATTTGCAGAAATCTCAAAATTATGAACGTTTTATGAAGTTTTATCTGCCATTTTTGGTCCACTTGACCATGCAAACGCCCCATGACCACTCTGCAGGATCCCATCAAAGGCTTGCTATAGTATCGCCGAGGTATACCCACACCCTGTCCTTACCTTTTGGGCTCAATGAAGGATTACACTTGGTACACCATTTGTGCTTCAAATCCTTGAACACCACCCTGGCTTGTTGAATGAGAGCATTGGAGAGGTGGCAAGTTCCTCACTGTTGTTTGAGCACTCTTGTGTTTCCTTTCCTATTATACTTCAATGTTCAAGTTTTGTCTCTTCCCACAAACATGATCAGATAGAATGCCTCTTTGAGTTCATTGTACATCCAGTCTCCAGTCTTCCATCGTACTTCACACTCCCATGGATCCCAAGAAATGTGCTAGATAGACTTTCAGTGTTTCCCCTCTGTATTTCTTGTGGCAATGCTGCGTATTGATAGCTTTTGCTTTATCGCGCGTGACAAAATCTAGTCATTGCCCTCCTTGTGCCAAAAGTCCATGATATGTTGAAAGCCGGCCTTTGCCCAAAGGTGGAGCCTCAGCTGATCACCAAAACCTACTGGCATGTTTGGGGCTTCTACGATCAAGGGATTTCTATAAATGGATTGATGGAGGATTTGATCTTTACCAACCGGCTCCAACCAGATCAAGTTTTTCTTGATATTTGCAAAGGCTCTAAAGCACACTTGCATCATAGAGGATAACTCATTATCTTTCTTGACCCCCTTATCCACAAACAGCTAGTCCGGTGCGCAGTGCCATTGGGCATCCTCTAGCGGCCTACAGCTGAAAATCTTGTCCTTCATCAAGATCTTCTAGGGCTTGTTTCCAAGCGCTAATCTCTTGACTACCGACTTAGTAATTAGCGCTTGGGATTGCAAGAAGGGGTCTAGCAGCTTTATGTCATTGAGTTGGAGAGGGAGGATTGTCATGTTCCACTTAACCTTGGAATATGCTCTCCCTACGTCTTGTCCTGACCATACATATGTGCGCAGTAAGGACCGTATTTTGTCACATATGCTCCTATCTAAGCTACAGCTAGTTGCCGTGTACCAGCACGTGGCAAGTATAACTTGATTGAATACTTGAACCCCCCCAGGGAGCTGCAGTTTCTTTGTTGCCCATGAGCACAGTTTGTTTTGAAGTAATATCATAAGGGGCTGTGTATTGGCTCCTTGGTCAAGTCTGCAGCCTACGAGGGGTCCCAGGTCATGTACACCCTCACCCTCCACAGCCCAATTCAATCTAATATGATTGCCCCAGTCAAAGGATCTTGGTCTTGCGGAAGCCCACACTGCATGTGGTTTATTCCAGTAAATCTTAAAGCTTGATGCCGTACAGAAGCGCTCCAACAGTGCATGAGCACAATCCAAGTTTCTAGGCGTTCCCTATAAATATACTGCTATATTGTCAACATATGACAAGTCTCTTAGTATGTAGCCACCTAGGAGCACAAATCCCTCAATCTAGTGCCTAGGATCTCCAAGCATATAGCCTAATGAGTCTAGGGTAACTATGAAAAGTAAAGGCGCCAAAAGGCAGTCGTGCGTAACAAAACTTGTCAGCTCAAAAAACTCTCTTTGTGCACCATTCACAAGGACTACTGAGGTTGCATTCTTGTAAATTGCCCTTACGCTACAAATGAAGTCCTCATGGAAACTGAATTTTTCCAATGTTACTTCCATGAAGTCCCAATTAATCCTATCATAATTAGGCCTTTTCAAAGTCAAGCAGGAATAATGCAAGGTCATGGTTCGAGTACTCCATGTAGTGAATTGATTATTGCGCCAGAAAAATATTAGTGACTATACATCTACCCTGCACAAACCCAATTTGATTCCGCCGAGTGATCTTTGCTAGAATCCTTTGCAGTTGCCATGCTAGCACCTTTGCTACGAGTTTGTAAAAGGAGCCTAGTAATGTAATGGGACAATATATAGTTGGAAATGTTGCTAGATTCACCACCCTTATGGATCAAGGTGATGAATCCTCTGCTAAGCAATTCTCCCAGATTGCCTATTTCTAGGACTTTTGAAACAATTTGAAGGATATCCTGGTCCAGGTCACCTATTATACCAGCATACACCTTGGACAGTACCCGTCAACTCCCAAAGCATGCCTTGTGGAGAGAGCTTTCATGGCTCCTTTGAGTTCCGGCATTGTCACAGGCTTGATTAGTTTCTGGTTGTGTATGGCCTTGAGCACCAGTAGCACACTCCTAACACTTCTCTCTGAGCTACTAGGACGTCTTCGCTGATCTAGTCTTTAGTGTATAGAGTCTTGTAAAACTTGGTTACTGTGGCCAGTTTTTCATGCTGCATTATGTAGAGGGCTTTGTTCACCTCCAACTGCGGAATGTAGGTTTGACCCCTCTTATCTTTGAATGCACTAAAGAAACCTTTGGTACACCGGTTTCCCTTACGTGACCAATTTGCTGCCGCATTGTGATACCAATTGTTGATGATGGCCAGTGAAACCTAATGAAATGCCAACTTTGCTGCGTTCCATGAGGCCACCACTCTTGTATCCTTTGGATACCTGATCAAGTAGAATTTTGTGTCCTTCATGCGCTTAAGAGCATCTTGCTCTTTTTGGAACCTTGCATTACGTCTATTGTTTCCAAGAATCTTAGCATCTACGACGACCATTTCCTAAACCGATCCGATTCTCTCAAGCCAGGTAATACCCTCCTCTTGATCATGACTATTCTAGGCATTGAGCAAGCAGTTCTTGTAATTCTTGCAAATCCATATGGTTGCTTACATGCAGCTGCAATTGATCGTTTTGTGGTGAAGGAGGAGTAACTTAAGGAATATCAAGGCTTCGTCAAATCCTAGTATGCAGATGTGTGTGGAATACCCCTCCTTGATCCCTTAGGCACTAGGACACATAAACTCTATCCATTTTTGCACTCCTTTGTTGAGCACCATCTTGTCCATTATCCCACGTGAACTATTTTTGCGATGCTGCCCAAATGCTATCCAACATGGCCACATCCTTCACATTGTAATGGTCGAGTAGCCTTGCCTAATCTGCCTTCTCACCGCGTGCCACATGACGACTAACCCTTGAATGACTTTGCTTGTCGTTGGGATCTTCTATCATGTTTAAATCTCCTGCAAGTAAAAATTCATCACACAAGTAAATAAACAATGTCCTATATGACCGCTTGTTTTATGACTTGTCATCCTAAATGACTTTAAACTGACCATGATGTGACTAAACAATGATTGACATTGAAATAGTTGTTTTTTAGTCATTCTTTTGAACGATTCATTTGAAACTCTACATAGAATCGTATTCTCCTAAATTCTTAAGTACATTCACATCCATAAGCGGATGAGGTTGTTGTTGTGTCTGACATGTTTTAGCTGGAGTTGTGATTTAGTCGTATGCCCAAAACATGAGTTTATAGTACTACTAAGGTGTTACTAATGAACTCCTAAAGAGTTATAACTTTCATTCCACCTCATTTTCATGCTGAAACACCTCTTTCACGGTTCTCTCTCAAAATTTGGGACTGCCCAATAGCATTGGTTTTAGCTCTTTTTTGTTTTCTTGAGACTATGTGCACGCTGTCCATTGTAAGAGTCATTTTTTAGTTGTTTAGCACATTCTATGGCACTACTAATCTACTACTAGAATATGATTTTTGTAATTAAACTAGTTTAGGATAGGTAGACTATTTAAGTAGTTAGGGGAATAAGTGCTTTAGGGATTGAACATTGCTAGGTACCTGTTCTTTACCTACTATTGTATGACTAATTTTTGACTAATTATATGACTTTCATGTGATTTTTATGTGCAACTAATTAAAGACTAATAAATGACTTCTACATGGTTTTGCCTCTCTTATTGAGTTGTTATTGTTCCTTCTATTGCATTAATTTCTTGATTGGGGTTTGATCTTATTTCATGGGTCATGGGTGAAGAGCAAAGAATGTTCTAGGATTTAGGATATAGGTGATTAGGGGTTTAGGGTTTAATAGGAGTTAAGAAAAGTGGTCATAGACTGTATGTCATAACATCAATTAAATGACTACATAATGACTTTATAATGATTACATAATGACTTTATAATGACTACATAATGACTTTATAATGACTACATAATGACTTTATAATGACTACATAATGACAATAAGATGAGTATAAAAGAACCCAACTATAGTCATGCATTTGTTGTCACTTAGTAGTTCATGAGCTTTTTTTTCTTCTACTATTATTTTTAGAATATAACTTGAGCAAATTAATTTGGGATCTACGGTGAAATTTTCTTTTTGGGTCCAAGTATCTTGGCTTTCTAAACAAGAAAGGTCTTGCTCTACCTATTCCAATTCCAATCAATTATTTGAAAGGGGTGTAGTTTGGTTAGCTCATTCAATTGTAGGTTTAGGAGTTTAGTCAAATTTTTGTTTTACAAGAGTTGTAGTTAGGTTACTATAATCTTCTCCAAGCATGTGCTAGTCGTATATTAGTTGTATTTGAGTCATATATTCAATACATTGTTATTATTTATGTTATTGTTATTATTATTACTATTATTATTGTTATTCTAATTATTTGATAGTAATTAACAATATAAAAGCTACAACTAAAGCTCTTCAAAAGCTTTAAAAAATTCATAAATATGAACATGTTATTCATCATGATTTTGATTTTTTTTTATAGATACAAGCCATACAAATTTTAAAAAGAAATCATTTTTTTAAAGAAAATTTAATACATTCAAATATTAAAAATTAGAACTTTAAAATTTGCAAAAAAGTTTGTTTCTAATGCTTTACAATTAAGATTTTAGCATGTAAATAGTCTATTTTGATGCAAATTTAAGTTTTAAACACATTGTTATGATAACTTTGCCAAAAATATATACATGAAAGTTTTAATAGCAGTTACTCCTAAAATCATGTTGTAGTTTTCATTGAGATTAGGGTTGGTAGTTTGTAAGGTGAAGATGCGGCCGCCACCTTTGAGTTTAGGGTTTAGCTTTGTGGACTTTGATTTGTTGGCTCTCTGCTCTTTGGAGAGTTTGTTGACTTTGTGCACTTGTTTAGGTCTTTTGGCTCTGCGCTCTTCTCAGGTTTGCTTACTCCTCACTTTTCTTAGGTTTTGTTTGCTTTGCGCTCTTCAATCTCAGGTTTGCTTGCTCCGCCATTTTCTCAAGTTTGTTTGCTTTGTTCACTTATCAAAGTTTGTTGGCTCCGTGCACTTCTCTAGTTTTGTTGGCTCTATGTTCTTTGCATGTTTGTTTGCTTTGCGCACTACTACATTGTAACTCATTTTTAGGTTGTGCTTTCATTGTTTATATGAAATTGCAGGCGTGTGCAAAGGATGTTGACTGGGTTTAGAAAGCAGTGTGTAGGATAGTGAGTGCTAAATAAACAGTGGATACACTTTGAGGTTTTGAAAGCCTTGAACCGTATACTAAATTTTACGTGGAGTTTGCACTGAATTGTGACTGCATAGCAATTGTGAATCGACCAGATTGTGATTGCATGATGACTATTCCTTGACTGCATTGCAACTGAATTGTGATTGTAACACAATTGTATTGGGACTTCATAGGGAATGTATAATGACTGTATCGTGACTATAACATAACCTCAGTTTGATTGTGTGATTAGACTACATTGTGACATTGTTATCTCTAAATGGTGTCTGCATTTGTGACTAGTTTGTAACTAAGTTTTGTGTGCTTCTGTGAATGGTTGGTGATTGTATTCTGCTTGAAGAGTTACTGCATTGTGAACCCCAAACCTCATGCAGCTATATGACAACTAAGTTGCCACTTCAAGTTTGCTTCAACTCCACTCTATAGTGACTGGGCTGAGATTGCTTTATAATAATTAAACGGCCAACATTGGAATTGAAAATGACAACTACGTGGTGACTAATATAGAACTACCCACTACCATTACAAGTGAACCGCACTATTCTTATACAACATGTAGTTACTCTTATCTCTAAATACCCAAAACCAAATAGTAATCAACTTAAGAACAACTAAAATATGACTAAGTGAAATGTGTAAATGACTATGTTAGTTTAGCATAACTTACTATTTCCTAAATCCAAACAGTGTAATATAATTAGAAAACGACTAATCTAGCACTACAAAATGAATTTACGTGCTTGTTGGAGCACCGTAACACTTTGATTCAAAACTAATAAACAACAAATACATGACTAATAAAGAATATGTGGTCACTTATCCGTTGTTGATACATGATTAATGAAAACTATGTGGTCACTTATCTGTTATTGATATATGACTAAATGAGAACTGTGTTGTCACTTATCCATTTCTGAATGTGGATATACGCTTTGATAACAAATGTGGATTTTATAAAACAATTACTATGATCAACACACATTGCACATGATAGTTTGATTATATCAATAGAAACGTAATAGCACCTTTGGGAATTGGGAAAATTTAAATGCCCGCAAGAAAGAAGGGACAGTTGGATTCAAGAGATAACATTTCTTTCTCCCTAATAAAGACAAATTTCACAGGATGTAAAGGATGAGATACTCTAATGTTCTAAATGACTGAATGACAAAGACTTCTAAACAATTGAAATAAATTATGACCAAATGAGACCAATCATGATCACTAGTGGAATTTGGCGTTAGGAATTTTGAGTTTCTAACACAAATTCCTTGTTCTTTGATACAATATTTACTAACAAAACGATATCAGGTAGATTATGTTGAGGTTTACGTTACTGATGTAGTCAACTTAACGTGATTTCATGGCGGGATTGGAGTGTCCCTGTCTTATTTTTTGAATTTTGACATTTGACATCTTGCCATGTCTGTTTACACGTGTATGCATTTCAAGCTTCAAACCATTATAAGCAATTACATGGCCACGTGTTGGTAATTGTAACATGGCCAGTAAATTTGTAAAATGACATGGGTTTGCCATGTTAGTAATTACATCCTACTACCATGTTAGCAATGACAGAAATAAAGACAGTCATTGACAACGTCGCTAATAATTTGGTTTGTACATGGATAAGGGATCGTGTGACGGGTGTTGTCTCTGTATGTGTTCTACTAGCTTTCCGCATTCAGGGGTTTGAAGGCACATGCTTTGCTTATTTTACTGACAATGTTCTCTTTAAGTAGTTTCAACGTTGCAAGCAACCTTGTTCTATTCATTGATATAGAAATTCATGTTACATAACGGAAATTCTTGTAAGAAAATGTAGTCATGTCTTGCGGTTGACAGTGCATATGATTCCTTCTAACATAAAACTAACACCATCATAACTGCAACCATTGTTTTTGACGTAAATATAACGCACATCCTCAACATCATCCCTCTCTTCTGACATTCATTCCAAATGTCCAACATGCTTTCAAATTTTAACCTATTTTATGAGAGGCAATTATTCTTTGCCTATGCTTTGAGGTTGTTTGTTGGATTTAAAAGAGCACATTCTAGCCTTTGTACTGCCTCCTCTCTTCACATTAATCCATGTATGTGAAGATAACAATCCCTTACCGCTAGATTCATGCATTTAGGCCAAAACATTCAAAGACACCCGTCAAACCCTAATAAAGATTACATATTCATAGCAATTCACTCTTAATATTAATAAGATGAACCTCAACTGATAGAAACAGATTCCAATAAGTACAATGGGATAGCAACAAACTTTAAATGAAATCTGCCATCCTCTTCAGTTCCACCTCATTGTAGAATAGATTAGACACACTAATTTAACAAGACAGTACAATGTTATGGACTAGTCATATAAAAAAGAGGTACTTCAAAAAAGGGCAAATAGCCGTATACATACATGGGAAATTTTTGATATTCCAATCTTCCCGTATTGAGACTTTACAACAAATTTTGTCACTACCAACGTCTTGATTTCTCCTATCAAAGTACTTCACTTGTGGAAGAACAAAACTTTGACTACACTTTAACACACACATCAATTTTTCTACAGTCTATACCTCCCATACTGCTGATATTGAGGTTTGCAGTACTATAATCCTTTCAGCATCCCTCCCACCACTTGTTTCACACCTATCACATCCCACATAGCATTATTAGTTTCTAAACTTTGACATGCTTGCAATCATGAATAAAACTAGTAGAAGCAAATCACCCCAACATTTTAGGATAAAACTCTTTATTCTTTAACTGTATACGCCAAACTAGGTCAACTATAAGGTAGTACTGAAGGAAATATATTTACCACTCCCACTTTCTGTTTGAGATGCTATCATCCTATTTGAATGCCAACAAACTCTCTTCCTGATGTCAACCTAGCATAAAAGATAAGCTTCCATGTTAGACTACCTTGGAGAACAAAATCTTGTTTATATAAAAGCTTATTCAGTTGAGG
This sequence comes from Ulota crispa, assembly GCA_963920765.1. NCBI lineage: Eukaryota > Viridiplantae > Streptophyta > Bryopsida > Orthotrichales > Orthotrichaceae > Ulota > Ulota crispa. The sequence continues at coordinate 3,819,901 of OY987252.1, read as the reverse complement.
TACTAACAGTGTGCCACGTTCTAAATGGTTACAAGTACTACGTTCAATCCTTAAGCGTAATCATTTCTTTTAATACATCTGTAAAACTAATACTGAAGTGATGAAGACTTGTCATTCAAAATTATTTTCATTAACATAGTCACTGACATTAACAACAACTTCATAAATTCAATAATACCTGTACAAGAATGATGGTTCCATGAGTCATTGTTGACGAACCTGTCTGTGGTTTATAACTACACATCCTTTGCTATTATTTATGAATTTGAAGTGCATTTGATGTTCTCTTAGCTTAGGTTGTTCAATCTTATAATACCCCTTACATTCAAAACAACCACGGCTATATAAAAGGAACATCTGCAAGAAATGTCCATGTCATCCAACATACATAAAGCCTTCAATCATTTCCCTAAAACATACTGAGCTATTCCTTGTAACATTTGTAGATTCATAATTTAACACACATGTGTAGAACATGATATCACATTCATTATGTAGATAAATCTAAGCACATCTTCACACCTACTACAGTCACCACTATGTTACTGAACATGTTTTATAACATCTAATTGGATGGCAGTATTTTATTTTCATTGATCATTATTTTAATATATTCATGCCAAGAAACATTGTCTATTCTGCTACTTCAATTCACTTACATCATTTTAGCACAATCAACACAATTTCATTGCATACTATCATCTCAATATTTATAGAATTTCAAATTGCTCTTGACTTTTTGAAATTTCCATTCTACATGAACTCAGACCTATTAAACAAATCCATCACCGACAATATAGGGAAGTCCACCGTTTCATTTAAAGACAGAAGACAGGATAACTCAAAGTCACAAACTACTGATGTTGTTTGGTTGCACAAGCATCAACATATAGTCCTCCCAATTCAAGGACATCGAACTTTACATAAGATAACACACTACAATATGACCTTCCCATTACCTACACCATTTAATTGTCCACTATAATCAAAACATGCAATTTTGATTGTAATATATCACATTTAACTATAATGACGTTGACATTTTCTGAATAAGGAACTACTACTACATCAGGATTCATTGTTATTACAACATTATGTTAGTGAGGCAGGTTCTTCAATCCCTACAAAACTAAGATGAGTTCATTCATAAATTCTGCGTTGTCTCTCATTAACCAAGTCTCTGTAAAACATCTAACACCGTAACACATACTCAACAACTCTACTTGTATATTAACAAACTTATCTTATAATCATGCATTACTATCTTTGCCAGCATCACATTCCAAATCTCAGCTACCTTTCACATGATAATAGTCTCATTGAAACAAAGCCTATGCGCAGTCATTAAACATGCTAAAGTATCAACACATTAATTTACACTTACTACTAGGGCTTATGTTGGAAGATACATCTATCTCATTGACCTTTGTAATTTTGCAATCTAAAAGAATATACAAACAAATATACCACAACAAGAACTCCTTAAGTGGAATGTATTATAATTCTACTAGAGCAGGCCACCAAATTGTTGAGTTCTTACAAAATGCCTCCTCCGGAGTTTCACATTCCACGCCTCCTGTATCTTCTAATTCCTCAAAAAGAAGGACAAATGCTGGCAACATAACCTTGAGTAATTTGATGTGAAACAACTTCACATGAATGTCAATAGGAACAACAAAGTGCCTTTGTCAAAATTAGGTGCAACTACTATACTAAATCCTAAAAGCTTGCGTGGAATTGACTTGTCCCACAATACCAAATCGTCAAGCTGGATTCTTTGCCCATGCAACACATACTCAAATGTCAGTGTCATTGCAAGGTTAAACAATGCAATATATGTTTAATTACTGACAATATTAACATATGTGTAGGAACGAATTTGCTTGCACGGTATCCATATTTGTCGTCATGTAAACTTAAATATTTGTTAATGTCAAAACAATTCAAGTTATATTAATAATCAGTAGGCGGCAACTTACAAGCCAGTACTCTGTCACTTGTACTGCAATTGCAGCTCACTTTCCTTTTTGTGAAACAACAAATATATTGTCAGAAGATGGAATTACATCCAAAACATATTGTTTGTGTTCTAAAGTTTAAGTGCAGTTTACGTGACCACATTGATTTAGGTGTTCTGATTTTGCACAGTGATATAGATTTTTCTATATGTGAAAACAATACTTCTTACAAACTCACTACAAAGTCACAAATCATTACCCTAAGTTCCACAAGGCCATAAACGTCATGGACGCATAAGATAACTATTCCACTAAAAATTAACATAAACATGTTTTGTAGACAAAGAAAACTAATTGGGTCATTCACAAAACATAGAGATCCGGCTTTATTCATGTCATGTTGTAAGGCAAAACTGAGAGTTATAAAATTGCTAACCGTGTTTGACTTCTTGTTCTTCTTATGCAGTACTTGCCTATCAGTATTTCTGGTATTCCTAGTACTCTTGCCGGCATTGTTTGTTTTGGTCTGCTCTGAAAGACTCGTTTCCCCATCAATCAGCAAAGGTATCTCCGTAGAGTTTGGCAATGTCTTTCACTTTTTCCCTTTGTGTTTCTCTTCATCAAACGTTCCTTGTTCTATAGCCATTGAATCTTGAAGTTGTAGTTCATTACAGAAATAATTAAGTGAAATCAAGTACTTATACAATGACCATACCACAGGTTGTACGTACAATTCACACTATAAACAATATTTACTCAGCAGTATACATCTAACGTGTGTAACAAAAGTTAATGAGTTGTTTGGTAATCCAATGTTCATTGAGAAAAATGTTATCTTTTTACTGTTACGATTTTATCAACTTGTTATGAAGACAAAACTTACAACCGACAGTAACAACCAAAATAACATAAACTATACCACTGACGCAACTCTAACATGTCAAAATGACTATCTGCAATATCTATAATTCTAGAGCTGTCATTATGAAGGAACCATACCTCTTTTTGTTTCCCCTTCTTCATCAATGATTCAAGAACGGTTCGGACATGCACTGATTTAGCATTTACTCCAACATTGCTATTGTCATCAGCGGGTTTTGGCAAAACCTCTGCGTGTGCTGCTGTGTTCTACACGGTTCTTGAAGCGGGATTAGACGGCACAAGTGTAACAACTGAGTTCACAACGGGCATTGCCTTCATACCTGCTGATTTGGGTGGCACTTTCTGTCCCACGACAGCAGCATGTTCCGCTCCTTCTTGCAATTTGTCCTTGGGTTTGGACAAGTTGCTCTTGGTACTAGATTTGGAGGTACCCTCGCTAGAGCTGTTGGAATCATCACTCGATTCTTCCTTGCTGCTTGAAGATTTTGGGAGGTTCTTCTCCCAGTCGTCCTTGTCCCCTTCCTTCTCTAATAGAAGTACAACAGCAATTGCGCTTTCAACAACTTTTGACTTATCGTCTAGTAGCTGCTAAAGTTTTTTCAATTGTTGGCTGGAGAAAAAGTCCTTCAATAGTTTCATGTCCCCAACACATTCCTCCATGAAGCCTTCTAGCACTCCCACACGGACTGTCAATTCCTTGTTTGCCAATAAAGCTAAATTCGATGAACTTGCTGCCGCTCTTGCCTTTCTCTTTTGTATTGCTTCTTCTTGCACCACAGCCTACTCCTTGTTGAGCCTCTCTCTTATCTCACTGTCAGGTGGGTCGCATCTAAGCTAGGTTGCCTAACACCATGTTGTTCACAAATGTGTCAAACTCAATTGTGTCATTACATGATTCATAAATACAATTAGTCACATACATGTCATCAGCACTACCACATAATGTTTTACGGGAACTTCAAGTAACACCTTTATGTTATTGAATATACCCTGACCACAAAGATGTAAGTGTTTTATATCAAAACATGCACATAATGATCGGCAGCATTAAACGCCAAACTTGAATGACTCCTCACTCTAACTAATAAACCTACGTTTTGTTAAGATAACATAGACAACAAACCAAGACAAATAGTAATGATTGTTAAAAACGTGTCATAACATTCATTACTGTGTCTTACACAAAACACTTGACAACCATTAGTGCCCAATTTATATAATGATCTTAATCCTTTGGCAGCAAGTAACCTACAACGGGTTTGAAACAATTAAATATACTTCATTGCTTTGTTATATAGTACTGCATCTACTCTTTTTGATTTAATATTTCTCTACATTATTTATGACCTACGGCATGAAATAACAACAAACCTTCGAAACATAGACAAAAATTCCTATTCATAGACAAGTATGAGCACGAACTAGTTCAAGAGTGATTTTCTCCTTGAGAGCCTTTTTGGTTGTGTTCTTGTTTCCACGTCCTATAGCAATCTCAAACATTTTGGCGGACTTCTCCCTCCGCTCCTTGCTGTTCCATTTCTCTACCAAAATATCCCAGTATACTTGATTTAGGTCAGGCGGTTTTGGTAAACCGTTATTTGTCATTTGGTTCAATGAATGACGGTAATAGATTAGTGCTCCCCTTGCCTTTATTTTCAGGTACTTTTTGCTAATTTTTGTGGCGTTGCCATGGACTTTGTAAGCCTGTGCAATGTGATCCTTAAGTCTGTCCTTTGCTAAAGGTGTTTGCTTCTCATAGCCTTTAGCGAGATTCATATCCTTGGCAAATTTTACTAGATCACAATGAAAATGTTTGGCCAGTTCACTTGTTGGTTCACCATATTGATCCAACTGCAGTGGTTGGTGTGTATCTAGTTGTGGTTGGACACTGTGGGCTACATTTCTTGGTGGAAACAGAGGGGGACTTTGCAGACGTGTATTGCCTCTCCTATGAGAGGTACTTACTGGTGTAGCCAACGTGCCCTGTGAATCTGCACCTACTTCTTAAGGAATCCCTCTGTCAAACGGCGAAGCTCGTTTTTTTTGCCCTCCTCTTCTTGTCAATCATGGTAATCAAACTCCCTACCTTGCAAGTTGTACAAATCTGGAAATGGAATTGAGTTATCCAAAAATCATTCAAGAGAGTTCATGTAGATTCACATGACTCTACAATCATGGCATTGAAGTCATATGTTATTAACATCTTCATTGCTACTATTTGTATTCAACATAATGAGAACATTTAGAAAAACTACCTCAAAATTAACTATTCACTGTATGTATAGGTCAAAGTATTTCATTAATCCTTTATATATGTTAAGTACAATGGAACTACAACGTAATCGGTTTGTTAGTAATACGTTCAACTCTTACTATGGTCAATAATAGTATGTGTTAGAAGGTACCTATGTTGTTGTCAAGGATTGCGCGTCTGTTGAGTAGATATTGTCAGTAACATGCATGTCTTTCAAATTTATAACGCAATACAGCTGTCTTGAATGTGTTAAATCATTTTAAAACCTCCTCTAAATAATGACATTTTAACATCATTTAGCATGAACGTAACATTTCTAACGTATAAGTGTGACGCAAAATTAAACCAACCCTGCAATATCTTCACTATATAAACATGAACAAATGTAAAAAAAGTAAACAATACCTTGGCGATTGTAACGGTCCTCTCTGTTGTTGTAATGTTTGCTTTGACCTCCATAACTCCTAGCACCTCCAAAACTTCCTGGACCTCCATAATTCCCAGGACCCCCATAACTCCCATGACCCCCATAACTCCTAGGACATCCGTCAAGGTCTCTAGGACCATCATATTGCAAAAAAAATTAGGGGCATCTGAAATTGGCGGAGTAAGAACCGCTTGTGCCTGAAGCGTATTGATTCTTGTTCTTGTCATCCCAATTTGACGTAGGTCTTTTGCTAGATTGATTGCCTTGGTACCCACCCCCTTGTGGGCGTGGAGCCCCTTCCACAATTGACTGGCGCCTACCGTCGTCATTGCCCCTGATGTCACGATCCTCAAAGTGCGGCTGCATCTCCTGAGAAGGAAGTGTTCCATTCTCTCCTAAGTTAGTAATGCCCAATAATTGGACATCCTCATCTAACTCCATGTCATTCACCTCTTCATCTAAATCTTGTAATTGCATCTTCTTAGATGGCTCTTTCATAGTCTTCAAAGCACGTGTTAGTGGTTTCCCTGGCCACTTGCAAAATATCTTGGCCACTTATTCAACACAATAAATTAATAGCCCCAAAAGATAATCTAGTTCATTATACTATTCAGCTTAAATTTCATACTTGGACATACTTACAACACAAATACATCTAAAGTGTGAACATAAAAAAACTTGGACACTCTTGGACATAAGTATTTCTTTATAAAGAATGTTCTAGAAACAATTTATTGCAATATTGGACAACGGATTTTGTAAGAAATGTGATTGGAAAGTTACAAACACCTGCGAACGCTTCCAAACATGGAAGTTTATAATGACTACATACAGATTTTTAGGTCTTGACCCAAAATCAAAATTTACAACATGATTTACCACATTCTCTAAAAATAATGAATGAACAGACAACGTAAACAACTAAGCAAGTGTATGCACAGATGCACCATAAGTCATGTATTATATGTAAAATGAGGTTATTGTCCTCCTCCTTATTTCTATCACACATACCTAACATAGAACGAGTTCATACAAAACAGAAACTAGAGTCACATTTCATTTTCACGAACGTCAACTGTAATAAACAAAAAATCTTACCTCCATGTCAGAAATGTTGATGCCCACAACCAATATTTTTGCAAGATTCAATTCAATGATCTGTAAAGTACTTTGCTGAATTGAGTCTTAAAAGATGATGCAAACACAAATTATACCAAAACAATAGTGCACATGGATCACGCAATACAAAAATACAACAAATTTCTATGCACAACACCTCCTTTTTCATTGACAACACTCAAAACGGTAGGGATCTTTGAATCGTTTTTGTTCGTAACACATGACAAGCATTCTTTTCTAAAAATATCAAAAAAGCCGCAATTGCCCTAACTATAATTTTGCACAAAAAAGTGTTCTTACTAAACCTATAATGCTTTTAATGTCGGATGCCGTCGTGGAGCAAAAATTTCGCCCACTCAGTTCTCAAATTAGGGTGTTCATTGGCGGCACCTTGTGCTCTCTTCACTAATACCTAATTTTGGAAGTTTGAATAGCAAATACACAAACGCAAAATCTATTGTACCTACGCAACTAGTGAATCTGCAAATCAATTGGTTTCTCCACTGATCAATACAAGTGCAGCCGCCTTCTATCTCCTCGTCCTTCTCACGGCAATTGAATCCTCCAAAGGTTGTTTCTATACTCTTTGTCGTCTCTAGCATGGATGTTTCTTTTGCAAGGTTGTTGACGGAGTTGCCTCACATGCAAATAAGGGGCAAAGTGCGGCAGCGTCAACAAAACCAACGATAAGTAAGCAAAGTTCTATTGCATTGTGCAACTCCTTTCTAGTCTGATTTCTCTGCCACTCATAATCAGTGACTAGACTATCTTCGTTCGGAGAAGTAATTGTACTCATATCTGCAGCCGCCAGCGTGAGAATGAAATCTCGTCTAATTGCTCTGCGTATCCTTGAGATGTACATTTCAAGTGTAACTCACAACGGAACATGGCAATGATGCTAGATTCAAAATGTATAAGGCCACACGTGTCACAGTCTTATAGGTAGTTCTTTAAAAAGCTAATCATAGGGATGAACAGAACTAATAGTTTTGGACGCAGCTCTTGACATAGCACTTTACATTCAAAACAATGATCACTTATTTGTTTAAATCATACATTCTACCCTTATCACCTTAATGCAGTAAATATTATTTGAATTAAAAAATCTCTATGTAATTGTTGTGGAATGAATTGTTTATTAATCAATAAAAATGCTAGACCATTGCCTTCCAATATGTCATAAATTAGGATGTTCAAGAGGTAATGACTTCTTTTAATAAACTGAAGTGTGAAAGAACTGATTATGTTTCAGGATATGTGGTTCACAATGTCATAAAGATTTTGTGAGCACAACTATTTGAATTTCAATGTCAGTCAAGCACTTACATATTACCCATATCAGGTATATTTATGTGGCATCCGCAATTATAAATGAGTGACAATCACTTTTGCATCTCATAGTATTCCAAATTATGTCATGGCTCTCTATGATGATACAGTATTTATAGTGCTTTGTAAAATATGGGGAGGTTTAATTTTATCCACAAAAGTTATGCTCCCATTACAAAAACTAGTTTGAGCGACCACACATGATGTGATGATCTCAATATTATATGTTAAAGACTACAAAGATAGAATATGGTCACAAGTAAACACTAATGAAGTGTTGCAGCACAAATTATACAATTTGTGGGTTGTATTAGTATTTATAATCCACCAATGAGTTGTGTAAGTAACATGAATTTGTTTTACAATTTTTGCTTGTCAATCACAAATGCATTCATCATTTTTTCTACAGTACATACAAAGCTAACAATTTACAAAAAAAGTGTTTATGACTATAATTTTTTTGCATATGAAGCTTAGAAACTTACAAACCTATCAATATATGTAGGTTCCTTAATTACATCATGTGACCACATTGAAAGCAAAGTTTTTTTATAAATAACAATTATAATTTAAGTATGAAGATCTATTAAGTAGTTTGGATAATGTAATGCTACAATGTAGAAATTTTATGATTTTTAAAAAAGGGATAATAATAACCCTAAACCACGCACCAGTTGTTTTGTCTAAGTGTATCAAGTAAAAAGTAATTATGAAACTCGGAATTTGAATGTTTCATAGTGAACGTTTTTCAGTGGCAGCACTATATCTTTTAATTATAATTCAAATTACGCTGGCATTTAATATAATTGTGAATTGAAACAATGACATTTTGCATAAACAAATTCAGTTTTATGTAGTGTTTTTTGATTGAAATGTTTTGTTTATAAGGTTAGGATAGACATGCTTGTAAAAGTAGGCATTTAAACTATTTGTAACTGTCTATGCAGTTTGGTATGGATAATTTTGTTGTGTATGATAGTTTATGTGGTCTTATTGAAATTCAATTTAACACTACCTATCTTATGTGAAGAAGTCGTTATCTGTAGCATGAAATGAAGTATACTCACTACACTAAAAATGCTGGAATGTCTATGGTTATTCAAATGCAAAACCTATACAACAAGTTTGTGTTACAAGTCTATGTGTATTTTAGAGATGTTTTGTGTCAGAACTTTTCCTATGTGTGCTAGACCACTAGTAGAAAACTGTGTTGAAGTCAACATAAACTACATGATATTTTCATGCTTCTAACTCAAAAATTTGCATTAGAAACATGAAAACATCATGTAGTTTGTATTGACTTCAACATAGTTTTCTACTAGTGGACCAACCCATTTCATAAATGAACAGCCTGTAAGCTAATTTGAGTGGTTCTAACCCTTCACAAAGTTGTTATTTAATATCTAATTATTGTTGAACAAAATTTGAAGACTTTGGTGCAATACACTAAATTTTGGGAATGAATGTGAAGAATAAAGGCTGGGCTAGTTCTTCATACACAAATACATTTCATTGAATATGAAACAACAGTATTTTGTTGATGGATTTGTTGCTCATGGACAAGTTATACTTTATCCAATGTCAACGCGGGAGTTGACACACATTTCAAAAGAAGAATTAATTCTAGAAATAGAATTGAGGGTGGCAAGGGAAAATCAGTACACCACATTTCGATGTCCATGTATGAAGTGCCACGGAGGTAGAAGGTACAATTTGAGAGCAATACAAGATCACTTATGGATGAATAGATGGAACCCTTTCCTGATATACTCTATGTTAGGGGGAGACCCTAAAGGCGGGTACCCTGAATACTGTGTTTGGTTGAACACACACGGTGATGTTGTGGTAGAAGACCATGCTCGTGAGTATTATAACAAGGAATGTCATTACAAAGAACAATTGGATCCATTCCACGACATACAATAGCATGTTTTTGATGCTTTTGACATAGGTGACCGCTTACGAGAAGACCTTACTGACGTTGACAAACAAGGCATAGAAGAAGAGTTACTATCAGAGTTAATGGACACAACAAACACCTTATACAAGGAGGCTATTAGACCCGTATACCATGGTGTCAAAGTCAGTGTCATATCCTCTACTATCATGTTATTAAACATGGCAATCATTCATGGAGTGAGCAATACTTTTGTTGATGAAATTCTGAAGTACCTGGCCACTACACTTTTGCCGGCTGACAACATCGTTCCAAGCAATTATTATGAGGCCAAAAAAATGGTAAAGAAACTGGGGTTGCATTACAACATTATACATGCTTGCCCTGATGGGTGTGTGTTGTTTTGCAATGCAATAGAAAATGCAACGCATTGTCTAGCTGCTAGTTGTGGGAAGTCACAATTCATTTGGGGATCCAATGTTATTCCAGCAAGAGTGGTACATCATTTCCCTCTAATTCCTAGGCTACTGCGCATGTTCCGTTCACCTGCAATTGCTGAATTGCTAAGGTTTCATTCAAAGCATCCTAACACAAATGCTGAAGTAATAAAATTTGTTGTGGATAGTCCAGCGTGGAAGCATGTTGATGCCGAGGTAGATCCCATCTTCTCAAATGACATTATAAACTTAAGGTTTGGAATGTCTCTTAATGGTGTCAATCCTTTTGCTCATAACAATACAAGTCATTCGACATGGTTGATCCTAATGTTAATATAAAATTTGCCTCTTTTTATGGTAACAAAAAAGTTCTTCATCCAACTTAGTATATTAGTTTCAAGGAAATTGTCCCTAACAAATGAGAACATTGATGTCTTCATTTGTCCAATTATTGAGGAACTATAGGAATAGTGGATTGGAGTGAGTGCACAAGACTTCTCGAAGCCCCCTAGGAGTCAAAGATTTAGACTTAGGGGTATTTTGATGTGGACAATTACAGACTATCCGCTTATAGATTGATTTCAGGGTTGTGTACACATGGATACAAGGCCTTAACTGTTTGTGGACCAAACATAGATGCTAGAAGTACACCTTTGAGGAACACTCTAAATTCACAAAGAAGAGCTATTGGAAGGAAACTTGTTTACAAAGGTAGCAGAAAGTGTACTAGAAGTGCACATCCATATTGGAGGAACCTCCAATTTGATGGAAAAGTGGAAAGACAACTTGCTCCAACAAGGATGACTCTACAGTAGTCAAAGATGTGTGCAGAGGAACGTGAAGAATATGTCTCTAACGGCGAAAGACAAGGTGCAGAGAACAACCATGTTCATAAACATGGAGTAAAACAATTGACTGTTCTACATGAGTTGCCATATTGGACAGTGAGACATCTTATCCCTTACCTGCTGGTTTCATACTTCAGTATTTAGTCCTGTACACTAAATGAATAGGTTTGTAGATTTATTTATTGGATGTGTTTGCGACAATGCACATTTGTCAATTTCAATTGTAATATGATTATGTAGAGACATTCTTCAAAAAGTTAGCAACAACATTGTGTAATAGACCAATGCCTACAATGATTAATGTAAAAAATAAGCAACTAGAGGAGGAAATAGAGAACCCTATATATGATGATTGATCGTTTTACAAGAATGACGTGATTGTTAACCAAAGGGAGTGAGGAACTAATTGAAATGTACATAAACTGTATATTATGTTAACATAATACTATACATTGACATTGCAATGATTAGTACAGTGTTTTCAGTATAATGAAATGTGGTATTTGATTAAATAAACCTTTAGTGTAATGCATATTTGAAGTAGGAAGTGTGGGCCATTCTCAAAGTATATGAATTTTGTCATAAATTATGAGTTATGTGTACATATGAAATACTTGAAATAATTGTGAGTTTCAGGGCATTTTGTAAAGTGACGTGGTTCTCCCTTTAAATAATGTACTTAAGTGTTTCATTGCATGAATTTGCACTAGAAGGGCATAACAGCACAAATAATAATGCGCAATTAACTTGGAAGTATACTTGGTTTTCATAAGAATTTGTTATTGTATATAATGTGTTGTTGATTAGAGTTATATGTTGACTGTTCATAAATGTGGTGTCTATGCAGAAATTGAAAATACAGCATCTCTTGGATCCTATGCACTGTGAGAAAAATCTATGTGAGAATTTGACAAAGAGTATTTTGGGGTTGAAGGATTCAATTGACAATCGACAAGACATGGAATCAATGAGCATTAGGCCGATGTTGTGGATGGCAATTAACAAAAATGGAGCTGCCAAATATCAACTTCCAATAGCTCCTTATATGTCTTGAACTTGAGGGAAAAAGCAAAAGTGATGGAAATAATAAAGACATTAAGAACTCCAAGTAACTTTGTTGGTGCAATCCATAAATGTTTAGAGGGGAAGTTACGACACATGAAATCACATGACTACCATGTGTTTCTCCAACAAGTAAGTAACAACATTATTATGTTGTTAAATGCTATTATTAATTGCGGAAGTGATGTTGGGCTTCTGCAATGAGAAAACTAAGTTTCAGAGATTGTCAGTGACAGTGCACTGTTGTTTGGGAAAACTATTGATGTAGGAGTTTATATACAGTTTCAAACACTATAATTCATGTGAGTAACATGCCATAGTCAAAGAAGATAAATTAAACAGATGTATGTAAGTAATGGTTTGAATATATTTCATGTATGTACAAGTGCTCCCATTAGCCATAAGAAACGTTCTCAGTGAAGAAGTTAGAAAGGTTGTGCTGAAAGTGAGCAAAGTTTTTTGAAGGCTATGTAAAAGGGAGATAACAATATCTAAATAACAGTCAGATATGACCAATGCTGCGGATGCATTATGTCTGTTGGAGAAAGTGTTTCCACCAAATTTTATGGATGTTATGTCCCACCTAATGATACATTTGGTGGAGGAATTATACTTATGCGGACCAATTCACTACCAATGGATGTACCCAATGGAGAGGTATATGAAGACGTTGAAGATGTATGTCAAAACATATTCTAGACCTAAAGGGAGTTTGGCCGCAGGTTATGTTATGACGAAGATGTTGGGATATTGCATTGAATACTTACAGCATTTTGAAGGAACAAATCATTGAGTTAGGGATGATAAGGAAGAATAGCGCATGAACAACAAGATGCCACAATTTGGCGGATAATCATGTCCACTTATGGATAAGATGTTAGACTAGGCACATGACTTTGTGTTATCAAACTTGCTAGACCCAGAGTATTGGAGAGAGTGAGTTCTAAAAACCCTTGTATTTGTGTGAATATGAATGTTTCTGCATGCGAGGTTAGTGATTGATGTCGTTCACCTCTCAGAATATGCGCATCAAAAGAAGTGGTTATAGTTTACAATTTAGACAATAGAGGTGTTAGGTAACAATTTGCTAAATATTTTTTACAACACATTGTTCTTGTCAACAAACATTGATACTCCAACAGATGTTGAAAGTCTCCATAAGGAACTGAATGTTAGGAAACATATGATGTGTAGGTTTTGAGACGTTGTAGATAATATGATAAAATCTGTGTTATTTGATGTTGTGTTGATTCAAAAAGTATGTCGCTGCTTACAAAGGTAGAGTTCGTGAACAACAAATGTACGCTTGTGCTGTTCAAAACTTGTATGGAAGGAATCGTGTAGTGAACTATCCAGATGAATGTTGAAATTTGCCAGAATTTCTAGTGTGGTTAACATCTAAAATATCTAACGCCATGGATGGACCAGAAAGGCCAAAAGAAGACATTATCAAAGCTACAAGACCAGTAGAGAGAAAAGGAACTAGATACAAGACCATGTATGCTAATGGAATGTATTTACGTGTCCAAAGTGCAGAGGAGGACAAAGTGACCTGCGATAGTGCCGTTGCAGCATCTGTGTTGATTTACAAATCAGGAGGGCGTAATGGTGAAACACAAAATTGGGAAAGCAATGAATATGTGGGGTGGATACAAGAAATCTTGGAATTGAATTACCAAAGTCACTATTGCATAGTACTGGTTTGTTTATGGGTGTCCGCTAACAGAGTTGCTGCAAACACTAATGTTGTTCGGGACAAGTACGGATTCACAGTAGCAAATTTCAATGCTTGTGAACCATTAGGCCTCCACTCATTTGAATTTCTAACGCAATGTCAGCAAGTGTTTCTGTCTAACAACAAGGAAAGGCAGAGAGTAAACGGAGGTGATTGGAAGGTGATATGCAGTTCTAATGTCAGAGGTAGGCGAGAGGAAACAATGGCTTCAAGACTAGATATTGCCATACTAACTCCTGGAAGGAATGAAGATTTTCAAGGGCTAAGAGTTCCTTAGGACTTGCGCATAATAGTTGTTATGGTAAGGACCCTAACCCAAATCCGTATGCAATTGATAGTAGTGAAAATCATGTGACATAACCAAAGCATAAAACAGAGGTACATGAAAGCAAAGGGAGATTGTGAATAAAGTTGTTATAGTTTAGTGTTGGCTTACATCAAATCTTATGTGGTGCTGCAATATCAATGCCTTGTATTTCAGAATATGCTATAATTTGGTGATTGTAATGCATTATAATAGGAGGAGGTATTAGCATTTGAAAAGTATGCACTAACAAGGATTCTTTGCATTTGTTTCAGATGTGAGTACAATGACATTCTTGAATCACATTTGCATTGTTGAAGGGATGGAGGGCATCATTGTTTCCAGAGACAGAACTTTAGAGTGTAAAGAAATATATTTATTTCTTTGGTCAATGGGGATTACAAAATAATGTGCATAGATTGAGAGGGAAGGGTCATTGTCAATAGGTCTTTATTGAGGTTATGTACTTACATTTAAATAATTTGAAGGCCTTGTCATATTCCAAGGATATGTCATAATAATTTTCAAGGGGGGTGAGAGATTGGTATAGAAGTATTACGTTAAAGAATTCAATGTTTCCATGGAAAGTGAATTTCTTGCAAGGTAGTAAAGGCTGTCGTAGAGTTTTCAAAATTTAGGGTAGGAGTAATTGGATAAGGTTCAAATTCAGTTTGCATTTGTGAGGATATGAATTTCAGAGTATTCTAAGAAGTGATGCTTTTGGTCATTCCATAAAAAGTGAAGAATACAAAAAATATGGATGAACAATACATTAAATTGTAATCAAGTGACGTAGATGGAGTATTGACATTTATGAATTTCTTTTGGAATTTTTATCTTTGGGTCAACACAACATTATAATATAATAAAGCTCTAATTGGTTTGAAGAATAAAAGTATCGTAAGAGTGGACATTCTTATTATGATTGAATATTGAAGTTTCAAAATGGACAATAATTATGGTGGAGGTCACTTTACATGTTGAAGTGAAGTGAACATACTTGCAATAAAATCTAATTTAGTATGTTACGCATTAAAATACGTTTACATAATTAATCAAGCATCAAGTCTTAGGTTGAAACAAGGATATGTTGTTTACATCACTAGGAATGATTGCTTCTAAAAATAGAATAGGCAAGAGTCAGAGACATCATTCTTGTTGAAAAAATAAATCCAAATGTGAAATGCCGGGAAATTGTGATTGGCCGATGTCAAAATAGTGGCAGTAAACATAGAAAATGAGGGAATGAATGATAATCACAATTGAGTATATGAAAATTTAACTTTCATTTGTCAGGTAACATGTGCAGAAAGTTGTTGTCGACAGTGAATGTTTATTTATGGAGATGGAATGTGGCGGTTGTGGTGTTTTTTTCAATCGGGTAAATATGGATAGTATTGCAAGTTACGCGGTCTATAGCAATGAACATCCTGACGCGTTAGCAACACAATTGCCACCAAAACCTGTGTTCTATAACATAACTGCGATAAGAATAGTTGAAACGAAGTAACACATCCTCTGTAAAATGAAGTCTTAACCTAGAAATGTTAAAAAATAGTGCAAGGTTCAACGCAGTATTCTACTAGTTGATATATTTATTCAGTGATAAATGACTCACTTCTCAATCATTTTTAGCAGTCATGTAGGACGCTGTTTTTTACTTGTGGTTTTTCATGTAACTTAGTACATTTTTATTGACAATCATACATTTTTTTGGATGTTTATAAAAACGTATAGTCAATTAACAAAACACACTAATAAGTTCATGAACGTTTAGAAGAACAATGCCATGGACATGTTTGCTAGAATTAGACATTATTTTGGTTGTATTTATTGATGACAATGTAAAATACATAACTTTGCAGTGTACCCTTGGATGTTTAGGATTGCATCCCAGCTCACATAGAAATACATTGTGGTGACTTGTGGTGTGCAGGTGCTTCCCATGGCAATCCGTAATCTCTTAGGTGA
This sequence comes from Ulota crispa, assembly GCA_963920765.1. Taxonomy (NCBI): domain Eukaryota; kingdom Viridiplantae; phylum Streptophyta; class Bryopsida; order Orthotrichales; family Orthotrichaceae; genus Ulota; species Ulota crispa. Next base: position 3,803,678 of record OY987252.1, on the reverse strand, counting down.
AGAGATACGTGCAACAATCATCAAGATTTGTTGAGTGTTTCAATGGCTGTGTGAAAAAGAGATGCATGAGGATAGCAAAGAAGAGCTCATGGAGAATGTAATCAATGCAACTTGCATTTTGGAAAAGGTGTTTCCACCAACATTTCTAAACATTATGACTCATCTCTTTGTGCATCTAGTGGAGCAGCTGTATATTTGTGGCCTTGTTCAGTGTTATGGATGTACCCTATTGAGGGGTATTTGAAGACATCAAAAGACTATGTTGTAACATATGCTTGTCCCAAAGGGAGCATTGCAAAAGGATATTGCATGGAAGATGCAGTAGGCATTTGCATAGAGTATATGACGCGGCACATAGCAATGATCCAACATGTGTGGGATGCAAATGAAGATCCAACCATGAATGATGAAGTATTGAAGTTGAACGAAACTACCAAGTGAAAGATGTCAAATGCAATGCGTGGCCATACACATGCATTTGTGATTGACAATGCTACATGTCAAAAGCATTGGAGAGAGTAAGTACACTAACATCTTTGCAGACATTGAACTTGATTAGGAATTGCAGCATGCATCTTTGTGATTTTGTTTAATTGATGTCAATTGCAATAAAGAATAGTCTTTTTATACATCTTTATAGACATTGCCAAAATTGTCAATGTCTATATTTAGTCATTTACATGTTGTAAAAAATGTTTTGATTTTTGTAACTTAAATTAGAGCCACGTTCTTTATGGATAGGTTTTTGGGAATTATTATGTTGGACGTCAACAAAAACATCCTCTTGATCAGCATATAAATGTTATTATTTTGATGACATCAACAAGAGCATCCATAAAATCAGAGTTCAAGTTTTATATGGTGCATAATCAGACATTACTAGATGCCGGAATGGACAAATTTAAAATGGTCAATGTTTATGGAAACTTATAATGTTTTGGGTTTTTTTTTATAGGGATTACACAATTGCAAAGACATGCAAATGGAAAGAGCAAGACTCCTACCTCATTCAATTTCATCGGAACTGTCCTCATACACAAAGTAGGTTCCCGCCTAAGTTGGACAAGGTACAGCCATTTGCAAATTGGTTAAAGGCTTGAGTGAGAACTGCGTAACAAATTGGGAAACAATTGGAAGAAGGCATCATTTAATATGCATACCCACTAAAGAGGTACGCAACTATGCATCGGCAAAGGCATTCATTTGGAAGGCATTTTTGGGTTTGAAGTGCAAAAGGTGGCCTTGTTACTTGTAATTCATGTGTCTTAGCAGCCTTCACAAAACAATTGCGATGGGGAGTTTTGAGGGGGAGGCCCATCAAATGAATTGTAGAGTACATGGGATATTTTGAAGAAATTCTAGAGCTGAATTACCATAATCATTGCGTCACAGTACTAATATGCAATTGGATGAAGTGCACGCATGATGCATGTGACCCTATTATTAAGCGCGACAGGTATGGATTTAGTGTCACAAATTTCAACCGCATGGACACCTCAGTGAACGTCAAATATGTTTGCCTTTCTATTGCATTGCCAACAAGTATTCCTTTCAGATGATCCATGAAGAAACGGAGGGAAGGTTATTTGTAGAACAAATGTCTAAGGCTAACGTACAACACCGCATCCATTGCAGCCACCTCTTGCCATCATTGACGTTGGTAATGACGTTGACTATGAAGGTCTAACACTTGCCTTGTTGGAAATGGAGCCAAGGAGGAGGCCAACCTTTGTGGGTGCTACTGTTGTGAGAGTAGAAGTTGCTGGATTAGAAGAGGTAGCAACTCCAGAGGAGAATTGAAAGATGATGGAATTTTAAAAATCCTTTGGAATGTCAGAGTGGCACGTACGGTGTATGAGATATTGTCACAATGGATGCTTGTTTGGACATTGTCTTAGACATTTATAGGTTATGAACACAATTTTGTATTGCAACAGATGTTATGTTGAACTATCACTTATGTAGAACCAAATGGTTATAGTTTGCCACTAGAATCCATTTGTGGCATGGTGGATGTCTTCATGAATGTTCTCAAAAACATGGCTTATTTGTTGGTTTATATGTCCAACCAAATGTTGTAAGAGACAGCAAATTATTTTTAGCACAAGCCTTTTACAATAGAGAAGTTGTTTACCTTGAACTTGGGAAGTAACTTTTAAATAGTTTCCTGTGGTGAAACTGCCCCATAATTGTTACCGTGGCACAAATGTTAATTTGGACGTCTATGTGAACATATGAATAGGCGACTAAATTTTTCAAAACTATTTTTTTCCCAATGAGCAATATTTCACTTTGACTTAGAAAGTAACTTTTAAGAAGTTATCCGCAGTTAAACTGTGCCATTATTGCCACCCTGGCTTGGATGTTCATATGGATGTCCAAATAAGCAATTTAATAGACATCTCAACAACCAACCCATATTTTATGCAAGGGTCAATTTTTTCATCCAAACCTACAAAATAACCTCCAAATAGTTACCAGCAATGAAACTACCCCATTATTGCCAACCTGACATGAATGTTCATGTTGATGTCTAGGCAAATATGTGAGTAGACATCCAAAAACATTAAACCCAATTTTTTACCAATAGGCAATGTTTTCAACTCATCCTGCAAACCAAATGCCAAATAGTTACCTGCAGTGAAAATATCCCATTTTTGCTAGCCTAGCAATAATGTTTGTCTTGACATCTATCTAAATGTCTTAAGAGATGTCTAAATTTTTTCACACAATATTTTTATAGTAAGCTCAACTTTCACTTAATTATGCATGGTAACTTTGCATAAGTTATCCTTGGTTAAAAGAATTCTTTCTAGCCAGGTGGCAAAACTGTTTATGTTGATGTCTAATTAAACATCTACTAGGACATTGCTGTTTTTACAACTCAATTTTTTTACATTGAGCAGCGTTTGAGTCCCAAATTATTGGGATAACTCCCATAAAGGTACTTGCAATAAATCTGCCCACCATTATTAGGGTGTCAGTGACATTCACCTTAACATCTTGTTTGATGTTCCAAAAAACATGAATGTCTAAGCAGACATTTCGTGATTTTTTTTTACATTTGCACATTTGACCCACGTTTCTGAATTGGATGTCCAAAAATTTGGAGGGTTTTTTTAGAATGGTTTTGGTAGAAAAACAATTGTAAAAACGTGGATGTCCAAGGTTGGACATTGAAAAAAACAGGGGTTTCTACTAGTGGAAAGTAGGTCCCACACTCCAGCGCCCATTCTACAAGTTCCAACAATTAACACTATTGAGAATGAGGATGTGCTTGATGAAAATGCATCAAATGATGATCTAGATAGACAAATACCACTTCCATTTAACAATTATGATTTGTGGGAGGAATATGCTAATGAAGTTTGACGCACACAAGTATATTATGGGGAGGGAAGGGGTGAATTTGACTTTGAGAGTAGTGACGGCGATATCAATCCCATGCCTTACAACCTTGCTCCAAGCAATTGTTTAGGAGGTGGTGACAGTGATAGCATTGCTGCAGTAGACATTGCTGGTGGGTCCAAGACGTCATCATTTATGGAGCATAGAAACAATGAAAGGGAGACTACAGAAAATCATCTTCCAGGGAGGAATGGTAGTTTCAACAATAACATATTACAAGATATTAACATTAGGGGTGGGAATTTGGAGGTACCAACGCCCTAGAATATTGACATTGTTCTTGCAGAACGTGGTGGATTTCAATTGTCTAGCCCTAGCAAATCCCATCATCTTAATAAATTGCCTATATTAAGATGTGGCAGCACACCAACCACAATCAAAGGATTGAGGAATGCCACTCCATCTACACAACAAGTAGTTGAGGATACATAGAGCTCCACCCTCCAAATCTCTATAGACAAAGACATTCTTGAATCATCATGCCCTATTAACAATGCAAGGCATGCCATTAATGGGATTGGAGGTTGTGAACAAAGTAGAGCATCACAATCTATGGGTGTGGTACCTAATACTCCCACAATAACATTTAGACAATCAAGAACAACTATTAATAACAGTTTGATGATAATAGGAGATACTTTGGTGGCACTAGGAAATAATGTTCAAAATACTAACCTTCTAATGCATCCTACTTTTACTATGGGTGAATATGGTGTATATCATCTAAGAGGAAGAGGAAGGACCGATGGGTCCCACTCATCACTCGAAGGTAGTGCACATTTGAAACGAGGAATTGGAAGACAAAGGCCGCCAAAGGAGGTACTTCCATACATTGACATTGATAATGTGGACAATACCTTCTCTGAGGAAGCAAATGTAAGGTATGACACCAACTAATGATGATGTATGCATTGCAAACATTGATCATGGAGGTCTCTCTCATTCTAGGGTCCATAGATCTAGTTGCTTTAATCCCTTAAACCAAAAAACTACGTAGTACAATGACAGTGAAGCTTGATAAACATGTGTGGGCCAGGGAGGTTTTTTAACATGACTAGTACCAGCTTTGGCGTAGCTTGGTCTACCAAAGTTGTTTACTACTACTTTTTTAGGTACTTTGCACTCCATGCGTTAACAGCCTAGGAAATTAAATAAATTCTAAGCGCTCTCATATGTCAAGAGCATTGAATCTTGCCAAGGTATTCAATATGATCTTAAGCTACCCTTGTGGCAGCCCTTCTCAGGCTTTTGTAGACAACAATCATGACATGGAGTTGAAGTTTATAGAGCTCTTGTAAACCTTGCCAAAGTTGAATTAATATAACCAATGGAATCCAAGAGTAAAAACCAAAGCAGACATGAAATTGCACAGCAAAAAAGGTAACACAATAAGTTGCCTAACACATTACATATTTTGGTGTTATTATTATTGCGCTATGCAACCTAAATAGCTACACTCTTGTGTTTTTGAATTGTTTTGTTTTGAAAAACAAATAAAGTTATGGTAATGCACTTATTACTTAATTATACGTGTATGCATATGTGCATTCTATTGTTTTTTTCAAACCATGTCAATGCTTTCATTGGATACAAGCTACTTAGTTGTATGTAAGACATGTAACTATGTAAGTCTCCAAACTTCCTTCATTATGACTTGTGGCCAAAAATGGAACTTCAAATGTTTAGGGGTTAAATTACAAAAAAATGCATTCACAACATTGCTAGCTTCCAAAAACTCAGCAACATGGAAGAGCACTACCGCGCTATGACTTCAATGCCTAGTTGTTGGGCATTTGTTTATGTTGCAACCTGAAAATTCAACTTTAGGATTTTAAACAATAAATTTGTATATGGTCATCTTATTTGAATAAATTTTTTGCTTTTTCAGAGTGAAACTAAGAGTCTTACCAAAATTATTGATTAAGGAATTTCACAATTCCTTAAATGTATAAAACGGTTAATAGGAGATTAAAGATTTCCTATCAAATTGGAAATAGGTTCTTGATAATCCGGAACATTTGTCAGAAGTATATAGTGAGTTTTTACAGAGCACTGGTGGGGGAAATCCTGGAAACGGTAAATACGCCACCTAGCAACCAACGGTCATTAACGAGAAGATTAGGAATGGTGGCAATGGTTTTGCAATAACCATGATTACATGAACGATTGCAACAGCCCAGTTAGGAAAATTGGATCACGAGCTTGTTTAAGGGAACGCAAGTTCATTTTTCAATTCTCTTTCATCTTGCCTCCAAATCAATAGCGTTTGGCGCTCTTGTTTTGTTTTACGAGAGTTGAAGTGCTGTGAGCAATAGCCTACCCTCTTTCGGAATGAGGTTTTGGTTAGGGTTTTCTTCACCAACTTCAGGAACCATGGGCAAGACAGACAAGAGAGGGGAAGTGTCAATTGCGCTTAGGTCGGTAGTTTTGAGAGTTCCCTTAGATCCTAGCCAGAGAAAAATGTTAGAAGGTGATTTGAACCGGATGGGATGCGAGGGACTAATTAGTATTTCATGGAATTTAAAGGACAAAGAGATGGTCCAAGAATTGCTGGGAACTCTAGCAAGTCAGTGGAACAATTCCAAGTGGGGTCGCCGGATACTTGGTCTAAGGAGGTTTGGTCTAGTGTGTACTTCTTTGCAAGTGCAAGAGAGGCAGTCTGTCCTGGGGGAGAGGAGTACAACAAAGGAAAATTTGCAGCAGCACCAGACACTAAGAACAGGTACTTGATTACTGATTGTAAGAGTAACCGGGAGAGGAGAGTCTTGGAATTACTAATTCCTATTTTGCTTCTAGATTGACCTACCACCCTCACCTTTACCTACGCTAACACCATCTTTGGTGCATCATCCAAGGAGAGAGCAATAAATTGGGGAATAGTCATCAAGGACCTAGTTCTCAAGGTAATCAAATTGTTAGGGAAAACTACAGCATCAGGGCTCAGCCCCTTCTTGTTCCATTTGTATAAACATTTGGAACTATTGAAAAACAAGGAGGGTATAGCCTATGAAGCCGCCAAGGTAATGTTGAAGTTTGACATTACCTCGGATCCGGAACCAGAAGCAGAAGTGGAGGAGCCAAAAGTAGAAGAAGAAGAGCCCCTAGAACCAAAGAGGTAGAGAGAAGCCAAGGGGAAGGGCAAGGAGTCATCCAAACCCGCAAGAACACTAGTTAAGCCGGTCTGGAAGGATCCCAAGGACTACCAAAATATACAACCTTTCTCTAATCTCATTCGTCAGATGGAGGAAATCTAGAAGGCCCTCATGGCTGATAGAAAAATTCTCTACAAACTTACCGTATTGATGGATGCTTACTATCAATGCAAGCTCTATGATAAGGTGAAGGATCTCTATTGACTCAAGAAGAACAGTCAGATGGAGGTGCAAAACTTATCCAGGCAAGTGATAGCCCTCACCTCCCAGCTGCGACAGGAAGCGAAGGATAAGTTAGCCCAACGCGCCTACCAAGATATGGCTAAGCTCCAAAGTATGGTTGCTATTCTAGGAGACGTGGTGAACAAGGCTAAATTGTTCGACGCTGAGGTGTTGAAGATGGGGCCAGTGATGGGTCCCAAGGTTGTGGGTGTGCTGGTGGAATATGCAAGCAAGATGGAGGAAGTGTTGCAGGAGATGAGGATGATCCTGCATGGTCAGAGTAAGAAATTGGAGGAAGGTGAAGGATCCAGGAGAGGGAAGGGAGCCACTCTTGTTCAGAAGACCCCACTTCCTTAGTCTCCTTGTCCTGCAGAACCGGAGGAACAAGAAGAGTTGAGAGCACCTTACTCCACGCGATTGCCTAGCAAGGTCAACTTTGGACCAAGAGAAGGGTCTAATCCTGGATCATGCACTAGGAGTCAAACCCAAGTTACCCGGATAATGGAGGCGTTGGTAGAGTAGTAAGTCCTATGAAGAGGAAGGCTACTCCCAAACATGCACAGGAGTTGACATCCCCAGTCAAGATCAACCTAGATGACAAGTGCTCTGAGTCAACTATGAGTGAGGAGAGCTCAACTGACATGGAGACATCTTCCGGAGACACAGACCCGGAAGCTATCACACTATTGCGGGGAAAGCGCAAGAAGCCCAATCCAAACTCAAAGGGAAAATGTGCATGTAGTTTGCAAGTGCCAGCATGAAGGCAACTACCACACAAGACTGTTGCCAAGTCAATAGCTCCCGCTTCAAAGAGGAAGAGGAAGGGTAATTAGCTATCACTTAGTATAGAGTAGTAGCATGTAATTTGAAATAAAAGGTAGGCCTTTACAAGTAGTTAAAGGTTACCTTTGTTTTAGTAGTTTTTGGATCACAGACTTTGGATTAGAAGATTCGAGATCCACTCTTTGGGAGAGCTGTACGATAGTAGTCCAAACCCACATTTTGCGGATCAAGGAATGACATACGTCATTCCTTGGTCAGTAATTTTATCTTCCGAGAGCTTCTTGAGGCTCTGAAGGAGTAGTTATTAAGGGCAACTATATTATTGTTGCCTTGGGCAATTTTGTATTCTTTATTTTCTTTGTGCAAAACAAATTCCGGATTTCCACTTTAGAGTCCTGAGTCAAGTATTTGGTGCGATGTTGGTATGCCGGCAGTGCTAGAACCATTGTTTTGTGCGGGTAGCTAGATTTTTGAGTGTGAAGGAAGCAAGGACAGTCCCCGGATCTTGTCTGGTTGGGTTTTTGTAACATTACTGAGGTGGTTGGAAATTTGCGTGTATTAGAGGATTGCTTTTGTTCAGGTTTACGGTCAGGATACCGCTGTGAAGAATAGCCACTTTGAAGTTAGGTGCATCCGGATAGCAATCCGGAAGTATGCTAGCCGATGGCTGATGAGGTTCTACTACCATCAGGGGTGATTGTGAGCATCTGGATAAGAGTCCACTAGTTACCCGGTTACTAGTTCAGCGATAGGAATTGGGTTGGGATGGATCTATAGTTGTAGTAAGTTAGGGTTGTGGGGGTTTCTTGTGTGACCTATTGGTTAAGATTAAGTCCAGATCAGCTATGAGGGAATACTTGCATCTCATTTTCTCAATATTTCTTTTGCGTTTGTCTTGTTTAGTGATTCTTCATTCACTTTAAACTCTTGAAGGGTAGGATTTCACGCGACCTTTCTCAATTCCAAATAGTGGATCCCTCTGATATAGAGGCTAAACTTCAATTGTTTGTAGTTAAAAGTCATAACCAGATCCAAGAGATGTACAAGATTCAGGATAATCTCCAAGATTTTTTGGTTGTTCTTCATGTGTGGTTGTTCTAGTGTGTAGTTGCAAATTCCAAATAGGGTTTTCATATCATGTTCCTGTCATCTAAAGGGTCTACAAACTAAATCTTTGTGGAACGATAAACAAGTCATCTTCTTAGCTTTTTAACACCTTTTAATGCTAATATGGGGATAAGTACTTTCTTGTGCTACGACAGCTTGCACCTCCAATGCTGCAAGTCTTACATGCCTGATCCCACATCCGCACATTGGCGCTTGCGTTTAGCCCAGCTCCCCTCACTCTGCGAGTCATCATTGCCCAGGCAAACACGTGTGGCCCAATGTTCGTGCCTTGGCCCGTGGTCAAACCACACAAGCGCGCCCCTGGTCGCAAGCATGCCTCTGCCCGCAATTGCGCCTCAATGATTGTGCCATGCTCCGCATATGTGCTTGGTCTTATAATGCTGACTCCGCGTCTGTGCCCATGCATTTGCGCCCAGCCCCTGTCCGTACCTAGTTTGCACCCTACAATTGCACTTCACCAAGAACGCATCTATGCCTTGTACATGCATCTTTGCCCACACATCCATGCTCTCTTGCCAGCAGGGACAATGTTGTTCCCAAATCACCTGGCATGTCAAAAAAGAGAGGATAAAACAAGGTGAAATCAACTTCATTATTCACTGTTATAAACCCTAAAATACAAGAGCAGATGGACGTGTCCGCCCGTTTGGTCCAATTTGTCTACTCGTCCATGTTGTTTGACAACCTAAACTTGCTTGAAGTAACATCCACTATTAGAAACCCGCTTTTTTTTTTAATGCCAAAGTAAAAACAACCCATTGTTAGCATGTTCATTTAAACATAATTTTGACATCAATTGGCTTTCCAAATTTGAAAAATTTTGATGTCAAAATTTGATAACGTCTACTAAACGTGTGGTTGTCAAGAATAGCAGTCCCAATGTCAAAAATAACAACTATAATGTCTATCAAAACACCAATGTCCTAATAGATGTCTATCAAGACATAAAATCAGATGTGCTTACTACTCTGACAAGGGCAAATTTTTTTTACTAAAGAGTAACTTTCTAGAATTTACCCTCCAAATTTTGGTAAAAATGCTGCCCAATGTAAAATTATAGCCTAGAAAAATGCAAACATTTGTTTTTACGTCAAGCTAGACATTGTGATTAACATGATTATATCTTTGAGAGTGTGGGGTCAAATTCACCATGGGTAACTTCTTGGATTTAACCATTTACGTAAAGGTGAAAATGCTGTCCATTGTAAAAAACAGAGTTTTCAAAAATTTAGATATCTAAGAGGACATCTTCTTTGTTGTCAAAATGAACATGACTGCCACACTGGCATTGGAGCTCAACTTTACCACAAGTAATTTCTTCAAAGTTATAAAGCATGTATAGGTGAAAACGCTGACTGTAAAAAAACTCTAATTTTGGGAAATTTTGTATGTTTGCTATGAAGTCCGGTTGGATGTCAAAACAAATGTGACTGACACTCTGACAAGGTAGGTCGATTTCACTGCAAGTAATTTTTTGGGAGTTACTTAAAAGGTCTACCCATTTTAAAAATTATATTTTACCAAAATTTGGACGTCCAAAAATATGTCCATTTTTATATCAACCTAAACATGCCTGCCATGCTGGCAAGTGTGGCTTAGTTTAACAATGGGTAACTTTTTAGAAGTTACTATGTAGGACTAGGTAAAAATTTTGTCCATTGTAAGAACCACATTTCCCATAAATGAGGACGTCTTATGAGACAATTAGTTAGACATCAAAGTATACATGCCATGCTCCATTAAAGACAACGTGTACTTTGACATCCTAGTGAATGCAACTTAGGTCCCACAAGATAGTTTATTTGTAAGGGAATATTTCAAGTAAATCAAACACTCCGCATTTGCATGGACACATGCCATGCTACTATCAACATCCACATGAACATTTTCTTGAACGCAGTCTCTATTGCAAAGAAAAAAAGTTACAATGCAAGGCTGAAAATTGCATGTTCAACGGAACATCTTACCAAATATGCAATTGCTCTGTATGCCCGCATTATTTGTAACTAACATAGACCCTAACGTCTACTATGACATTGTGCATGTCATACAAAACATGTTTCCACCAATGTTCTAGCCATGCAATCTAGAACTACAACATGTATCAATCCTCATCTGTGGTGGCTTTTTCTTCAACTTTCTTTGTTGCAAGTACGACATAAATACCACCCTTGGTGTTTGCTCTTCTTATGGGTTTAGTTTCCATTGTCACAGGTGTTAGGCCTTCAAAGTCAGCATTGTTAATGATGTCAATGATGGTGGGATTAGGGTGCTCTTCATGCGGTGTTGTACGTTGCCCTCGCACGCCTGTTCTACAAATAATCGTCCATTTGTTTTTCCACACGTCATCAAAAAGGAAGACTTGCTAATAATGCAAGAGAAATGTAAATGAGTTAGTAGAGCCATCCATGCATGCTTAAGCAAGGTTGAAAAAATAAACAAGTAGAAGAGCTAGTAGAGCTAAAAATTTGGATAGGAAAAGGAATGAGGGGCAACAATTTGGGAAGAGGGAAAATTAGAGCAAATAATTCAAATAGGCTCTTAAAAAAAAAAAAAAAAATTTAGAATGTCTAGAATTATTTGCAAAATGTCTTGAACACTATTATTAATAAATAAAATCAACACTCTTTGACACCTTTTCTGACACCCTTTTGACACATTTTTTACACCGTTTTGACACATTTTTCAACATACTTTAAACCCTTTCTAGCACATTATTTGACGCCTTTTTTGACATCTTTTTGACATTTTTTGCCATTTAGTTTGAATCTTCTTATTACACTACTAATTACATTCCTTTAGACACTACCTTTGACATATTGAGTTTATCAAAAAAATGAACAAATTCTTCAACTATAAAACATCAAAAGACAAACCTCTGATTCAATATTTATTTTGATGCTTTAATGTTGATAAAGTGTCAAATATTTGTCAAAAATCATACCATTTTGTAATAGTGTTCATATGTTGTAAAAGTCAAGACATACAAAATAAGAAATTGCTTTCATAAATATAGAATTGCATAGTTCTAAGTTATTTTATGTGTACATTTAAATAATAGTGTTGAAAAAATAATTCAATTACTTATTTAATCTTGCTTAATTATTTTTGCCACTTGAGATGTTTGAAATTTGCTTAATTGAAGTGAATTCTCAATATTTTTTATTTATCTCCAATGTAATAGCCACTTAGCCTAATAAATCAATGACACACTTCTACTTTAATGCCTTCCCTTTTGAATTTCTTCTAGTGAGGTAAAAATTCTCAAGGTAAGACTCAAGAATCTCAAAAGCTCTAGAATATGATTATACAACAAATTTATTTTAGTAAAATCAAATTAAAGTTCACTTTGATACATACAAACTCTAACATAGCTTCACTTATAAGTTCTCTAACAATTCTACAAAAATAGTATTTAGGTAAGGCCCATATTATAGCTATATGTAATATTTTCTTTTCTTAATAACAATGATAGAGCCTTTACAAAAAAGATTCCAATCATTTGAAAATTTCTCAAAACCTAACCCCCCTCTTTGTTTTTCTTAAGAATTAAAAGAAGAAATCTCTAGGGACATAGTTAGATGTCCTAAATTTTAAGCCTAGTTTTTAAAAGTTGGTTTTATATTCTTTCATTAAAAGTTCCAACATAATATTTAAATATTTAATCCAAGGTATATTGGGTTTACCTAATTAACTCCGAGAGGGCTAAATTGTGTTCTTTGGCAATATAGCAATATTGGGCAAGTACTTGTGATTAGATATTTCCACACTTTAGGGTGAAATTATAAGAAAAGGTGAGGACAAGGAATGTCTTTCCCATGCATTAAAATTCATGACAATTAAAATCATGAGTAAAAAGTTATGGTCTAATATGTTGCTTTTTTCCCAATTGAGCAATTTGAGCAAATTAGAAAATATCACTTTTTTCAAAACAAAAATTTAAGATTAGTTTAGGAGATATATGTATATGTGGAAAGCTTCAAATCATTCTATGTTGATCATTAATGAAATGAACAATATGAAGAGTTTTTGTTTGTAGGCATTTATAGATCCTCTACTAGAAAATAAATTTTGAAGTCCTTTAATTTACTCAGTTTTCAATATTTTGGAAGAAAAATAAAATGAAAGGAAGTATATATTTTATTACAACATTACAACCACTATGCTTGGTATTTTTCATTTCCATTTAAATAAATTCTTAACAATCTAACTTTTGGATTATTTTCTACTTCTTTTTATTTACTGTTTTTTTCCCATATGTGGTTCAATTTCCAATGATTTGAAATTTTTCAAGTAAGTATCTTACTTGTCCAAAAATTTGAATCCAAGGAATTATAACCAATTTGGAAATTTTTTCATTCAAATGTGACTTTTTGAAGAGCAGCTGCCTCCGTTTTTGCAAGGACAAAAAGCCATTTTTTGTCAACTCAAACTCAAATATTTTACAATTCACATGGTAGAAATTTTTGAATTTATTTTCACATCTTTTGAGACTAGTGTAATACAAGATAACATGATTATTTATGTGTGCACAAAAATGTTTTGTTCTCTAAATGTGATACTTTTACTAGAAATGGTAGTTTAGAGTGGTTTTGGAGAAAAATTAGCTTGATGTCTGCCAAAATTGATGATATGTTAGAAAATCATGCTCGGCTCCAAGTCCTATCCACGTCCTAAGTTTCAAGTCATATCCACGTCTCAGTCCTATCCAAGTCCCAAGTTCCAAATTTCAATCCTCATGGCCCCTATCCTGTTGCTGCTAGAGCAAACTCTAAATTGGAGACATTGGCCGCTTAGCAGGTACGGAGTAATAAACTAGGGTTTCACGATTAGATATGTGGAGAATGCGAGGGATGAGGAAGGAGTGGTCTGCCCGTGAGCAAAGAGACAAAGTGTTTCGGAGGTGAGCATGCCATGGAGCGCACGACACGCGGGGTTCACGGCAGCGGCAATAAGTCTGCGGGGATGCACGGCAGCAGTCATGGGACTCACGGTAGGCTGTGAGGATTGACGTGGGCGACAAAGTGTTTCAAATCTAAGCGGTGAGTGGTGGGGTTCATGGCAGCGACGATAAGTTGGCCGAGGTTCACGGCAGCAGTCATGGCAGGTTGTGAGGATTGACGTGGTTGGAAGTGAGGGCCGGTGAGGATCAACGTGGTCGGTGCCGTGAGGGCTGTGAAGATTGACGTGGTCGGAAGGGAGGGTCGCTGAGGATCGACATGGTCAGTGCTGTGAGGGTTGTGAGGATTGACGTGGTCGAAAGTGAGGGCCAATGAGGATCAACATGGCTGGTGCCGTGAGGGCTATGAGGATCGATGTGGTCGGCCGGTGAGGATTGACGGGTTGGCTGTGAGGGTGCAGAAATTATCACGGGATTTTTAGAACATGGCAATTTGAGCAGGAGTCGGACCAAAGAGACTCCGTGGTGTTGGATCGCATGGACATTGGATTTTGATTGCAATTTCAACATCTGCTGGCAGAGGTATCGCATCTATGACTTGTCTGCCATCTGTGACTTGTCTGTCATTTCCTATTGCACATGTTGAGGTTTGCCACATGTGCATGACATTTACACAAGAAAGCACTGCGACGGGCTTGTTGCTTGTGAGGATAGAGACGTTTGGTAGAGTGGCTAGTTTGATTGTCTAGATTGCACTTTGGATGTGAGTAACGGGGCCAATGAGATGACAGGGTTAGCACCTTGAAGGTCGGTTTGCAGAGATGTTATTTGCAAAAGAAGGGTGGCCCAGGGCATTCAAACATCAAAACAAGTAGATTTCGCAACTCTTTTTGTGTGTTTGCCGTATTTAGGGTTTTTTTATTACTCAATTTTGATTTTCAAGTTTTGGATTTGATTTTGTTGCTAGCTTTGTCTACTTTCTTTTTATAATTTTTTATTATTCAATTCTATTTTCAGTTTAGGGTTTGAATTTGTTACTTTGCTTTGTCTTATTTCTTTTTAGCAAAAAACATGGATGTCTTTGGGGTTCTTACTTAAGATTTTAGGTTTCAAAGTTTATGGATTTGGGTGTGGTTTTCATGCAAGGTGGTTTGAAAACCAAGTGCAAGGATTAAGAAGAATAAAATGGTGCAAGGTTTAAGTTTACTTGTTTCTAGTTTGTACATTTATCTTGAGAATTGCACCTTTATTTATGCAAAACATTTTGTGAAGTTAGAGGAGGTAAAGTGTGAGAGAAAGTTGAAATGCTCATGTATATGTTGAAAGTATATTGCATTTTCCATGTTTTGTTCCATATATCTATTTTGCTACTTTGTTATTTTCTATTTTGCTTAATATTCATGTTCTATGGAAGCAGGTCAATAATCACTTTTGAAGTGATAGCACTTAGTACACATTGAGAGGTAATAGATGATAAAAGAAACGTAATGCAATGTAGTTTATATATCTAGATCATTGATACAAATTGATTTCTATGTGTTTTGGTAATAGCAATGATTGCAAAAAGCTATTAGCTATACAAGTTCATCATACAATTTGCTCAAATGATTATTTTAGGTGCCTTTTTTTCAGACTTTGAAACTTTCTTTGTTTAGCAGATGGCATAAGAATGAATAAAAACAAAATTTCTTCTTGATTAGAAACTAAATTTCTTAATAACATCTAAAATGAATTGCTTAAGTGTAAATTTTTTGTTTGCAGCATGCCCAAGAAACAAGAGTTTGTGCCAAGCGACGTTGCATACTAGGAATTATTGTTGAAAGGTATAGCTTTAGCATTTTATTTGTTGCATGGTGATAATTGCTTGTGATTTCATGTCATCCAATATCTCGATATGACTTTATTAGTATGACTTTATTAGTAGGCAATGAATTTTATGTCAAATACATATGATGTTTTAGTGATTTGTTAAAGGTTTGCCACATGTGAGTTTTTTATAAAAAATTTGCCCTTGCTTTTGCTAATTCAGTTGTGATTTTGTAATGTGTCATTTAATAGTTTTGGTTGGTGAAATATTTAATCATGGTTATAGCAATGTAAAAGTAGAGTAAGAGTGTAAGTAACTGGAGAAGATAGTGTGATATATTATTATATAATATGTATGATTTGCATAATTTGTGTCAATTTATTTGTCAACAAGTACTATAAAGGTTTGATATTAGTTTACAATTGTGCAGGTTCTTAAACATATGAAAAAGCAGGTTGGACAAAGTTTATTTTGAAATGGTATGTTTGTGCATATGTTCTTTTAACATAATGGACGTCATGTGCAGCAATGGTGATGCATCAAATTCAAGAGATTGGTTGTCATGCTAGACGTTTTAATTAATATTAGATATTTCATTAGTCTTATATTTTGATTCTTAAAGCATGTTCAATATATAGGAAGTGTACTATCCAACATGTGAAAGGTAGGACATAGGTATGGATTACTAGGTATTCACTTGCACCTTCAAAGTATATATTGAATCATTTTTTGTATTTTGATTATAAATGTTTTTTACTTTCATTATTAAGCTCAAACCCTTGTTAAGTATGATAGACATAGGATAAATGTAGCCTATGTTAGGAACAACATTCAAAAGAGTATGATGTATTTAGTAAGTCAGATATGACAATATCATTAAATACGTCTTTATACATAATATGCATTTTGTTTGAAAAATTGTGACATTTATTGTAATGCCTTTATAAACATGTTAGATGTCTACCAAGACATCTAGCATAACTCCATTGTGTACACAAAACAATCATTTTGGATGTTTTAGATTTGTTGAAGGGTAAAAGCACACTATGGTGGTCCAAAATCATAGTCACGGGAGAAATTTTGCACAAAAAGAAAGTTTGGAGTCCATTTTACTATAGTTTCTTTCACTTTTTTCTTAAAAAAAATTGGAGTGAAGTCTTACATCTTGTAAATTTTGGAAATTTCATGTTGAAAAGTGATTCTCATTTATTAATTTAATGTATGGAGTACAAACATTCAATGTTTGTACTATCACAGATTTTGGTTTAGCATTGTTGTACTTATTTTGTTAAGTTTAGGATTTCATTCTTGCAATGCAAATAGCCAAGTTTAATGTTCTAACGTTTAGGTAGAGTGTTTTAGCAGTTTATAAGGGTTTAGGGTTTCTTATAATTAAATATTCTTGCAATTGTGTGATTTTAGTATGAGGCCTATATTTTGAGTTTAAAGTGTTTTTTTTTAGGTTTAGTTTGAGAATCTAGGAAAAGACCGTTTTGTTTAGATGGGCCAATATCAAAGTATGGTTTATTATACGTTTAGGGTCTAGAAAATTCTACCAAAGAGTTTTGCACCATTTTCTAGCCTTCATCATGTGGAAGCCTTTAGGATTTGCCCATCGTACAAGGAGTGTATTGTGCATACCTATTGTACATTAGGGACCAATAGCTGTTCACCCTGTACCACTCTAAATTGGGATACATTTGCAATGTCCAGTATATGCACTGTGCTTTTGCAGCAACATTCCCTCCTGCTAATTTGATGAAAATTGTGGTGGCATCCTAATTTTGTCTTCTCTCCATAATGTCTTAAGTCATTTTGAATTTGCGGTACTCTAAGTGGAGTTTCAAGAAAGTAGATCGCCTTTGCTCCTCCATTTGTAGTTTGCAGATTTGAGCTAGAGGCGTGAGGCGTCGCAAAAAAAAATTTGCATGACTAGAGAACATCAAAGTTCTCAAGTTTTTGAGGGTGCTTGTTGCTAAACGCGGTGAGGGAGTTTGTGTTGAACGCGGTGTGGGTGTTTCTTGCTAAACCCGTTGCGAGTGTTTATTGCTAAACGCAACGACGTCGATTTCCACAAAGGTTGATTCTTGCCATTTTGATTGAGAACGCATGTCTTGTATACGAAATTCATCATTCTACATAACATTTAGAATATGTATCAAGTTTGTAAATCACATTTTTTGGTGAGGCCAGTTGAAAACCCAAGGCTTGTTTTTAGTGATCATTTGTTGATTACATTTCTTCGGTGGTTATTTTCATTTTTGGCATTCATTGGCTACAACTATTGTAAAGGATGTACAATGATTTAGTAAATTGTTTGCATTTTTAGATATAGGATGTACCACTTACAAAGAAGGCTTTGTTTACGGAATTCATTGGGTACAATCAAACTACAATATGCATAATGCTTTAGTACAACATTTTTTTCTATGGAGTTCATAGAGTACAGTCATTGTGCAACATATACAATGTTTCAATTCAATGTTTACGTTTTTGGATAGGGTGGGTAAAGACTTCTCCTAGATTTAGGGTCCACTATCCCTTTTGCAATGACAAAGGAAACTTCACTAGTACATTCATTGTACAACATATATTGTTTTACAAGAGATTGTACCCTAATTATACAACATGTATTATATGTAGTATTAACAAATACATCTTGTACTTTTTTAAATATACATTTAACAAAATAGACATTGTTAACTGAACTAAACATTGCAAGTCTCTAAGTGTGTTGGACGGCCAAACTTAAGTAAAATAATTATAACTAAGCTTGAAGTTTTGCTCTCACTTTATTCAATGTCTTCTTTTTGTTTTGCAGCCACAATAGATGATGGCGTTTGACGACAAATGGGTGGTTAGAAGCCGCCCAATCTTTTCTAGGGAAGATGATCATTGCAATGGTTTCAGCAACAACAGATTCATAAACGACTATCCTGCTGCAACCTCGCCGCGTGCCAAAGATAGTGTTCAAGCAAACGTGAATAGGACCCCCTAGACAAAGAATTGGAGAAGTTGGCTTCTCTAAAGAAACATCCTCCTCCACGCGCTGTTTCTACGGAGGACTTCAAGAGCAAGTACGGTTTGCCAAAACATGGTGAAAACCCACACAAACTTATAATTGTACAAGACCTCCTTGAGAAAGATTTGAAGGATGTATTTGGACCAGCAAAGGGGAGAAATGGAAGAGCTAGATATGCTTATGCGGAATGCTAGGATGAAGATGTCCTTGCTTGCATTGCCAAGATTTTCCCACTTGAATATCTACGTGATCTACCAAGGTCCTAGGTCATAGCAAAGCAATTTGCTAGAGGTATAATTATGGAGACGATCAAGAAAAAGCCTGCCAGTTGGGCAGAGTTTGCTGGAATGTCCAAAAGAAATGAATGGAGTAAGTGGTTGAAGAAGGTCTTGTTATATTTGTCAGCCTTGGCAAACATCACTGGCAATAATAAAGATGAACTGTACAAAGCAAAGGGCATTGACGACCTTTTCCACGACCTCACAGCTGAACTTTGAAAGACTAAGTACAAGGAGGAGTGTATTGTACAATACAGTACAAAGAACGCACAAGATGGTACAAAGATCAAAAAGGACATTGCAAACCTTGTCAAACTAGCAAAGTTTGTGGGATTATAGCTACATGTGATAACGGAGGAATATATCAATGCTAGGAAGGAGAAGGAGTAATTGTCTATCAAGGCATCACAAGAAGAAGGGGTGTTGTAGAAGACTGAAGCCAAAGTTATGAAGTTGCACAAGGTTCACGAAGCGGATTCCACTGAGGTAATCTCAGATAAAGCAGAGGCATACAATGCGATGGTAAATGACGTTAAGTAGGATTATGATGCAGCTGCGTTAGAATTAAAAGAATGTATTGAGAAGAACAAGCAGCTTGAAGCCAGAGAGACGTGTATGAGGAGGCAATTCGATGCCTTGTCATCTCAAATTGCTAAAATGAAGATGGGTGAAGTTGGAGTGGATTTCAGTCCAAGACCTCTTTCCTCCCAATTTGACTCTACCATAGTCTGCAATTTTGGCACCATTTCCATGACACCTTGTGCACTTTGCTTCAGCGGATTTGCCCTCAACAATATTATAGTCTGCACATGCGGCCATTTGTATCATCCATGGTGTGCTGGGGTTTGGTTTGGAGTTGCTAGCAAGTGTACCAATACTTCTTGTGGTAAAACAGTGCATCCTTCTTGAGTTAGAAGTTTTGGATTTGCCAAACTACATGCACCTCTTTAGCAATTGGTACAATCTTTGGGATTAGAGGAGGAACAAGAGAGGCTACTCGCAAACAAGATATTGACAATTCTAGAGAGGCATCCACTAATTGGTACGCAACTCTAACCTAGTGCTTACAACCTTATGCAATGTCAGAACTTGTATATTAGTAGTACAAGTACTACGTACTTTGGTACCGTAAGGTAAGCATTAGTACATTATAGTCTAATATTATATACAACATGTGTGCAAGTAGTATATAAACAATGGAATAACATCGGCTTCACTGTATGTACTGCAAAGGGATCTATATTGATCTACAGTTTCAATTTACTAATTTAAGACCTAACTTCTTTTGTTTTTTGTGGTGTAGATCTAGAGAAACTATACCAAGAGCAATCAAAGAAATACATGGTGTCAACATGGACTCGTAATTTGGTCTAGTCCAACACTGTAGCTTCTATAGAAAGCACAATGCCCTTGCTCAGTCTTTCCAGTGGAACTGATGGATCGACTGGTAGAACTAATGGTTTACAAAGCTTGGGCAATGGCAAAACCGCTGGTAGCGATCAAAGTTGTGGTAAGTCTGCCCAACATCCTTCACTTGTAATGTCAATTCCCCTCCTACCATCTATAGATGAAGTCACCAAGCCTCTTCAGATTAGCCCCAAGGTTGCAGAGGCAATTGAAGATGCTATCATAGAGCCTCTTGCAAGAGATGTTTCCAATATGTCTTGCAGGGTAGGAGTTGAGGCTGAGTTACAAGAGTGTATTCAGAAGTTGAAAGAGGGTGATGCAAAATTTGAAAGAGTAAAAAAATTAAGACAAGAAGTTGATGACTTAAAGCGCCACAAGAAATTAAGAGAGGACGCATCCAAGGCAAATGGGGTGACCAAGGCAGTTGTGAAAGTCCCACAACCCCCACCTCTACCTTTGATTTACAATGACATTGTTGTATCCAAGCAAAAGACCAAGAGTGAAATAGCTGTGGAGGAAGCGGCAATGGAAGTACAAGAAACAAAGAAGAAACCAAAGCAAACCAAGAGGAGTCACACGGTTACTCCACTTGGTTAGAGTTTCTGATGCGTTTGATACATTGCATACAACTGTGTATGCAATGTGGAAATAATCAGGTCATGAACAGAATGTTGAAAGCTAGGCCAAGCTGTGGCACTTGTTTTTTCAGATTGTATTTCAATGTCAGCATAGACATATAGTATCAATATTATTTATATCATTATGTATTTGGATCCCTGTATGTCACTTATTCAAAAATGCATTCAAGAATTTATAGAAATGTCTTGTTTGCACTGTCGGGGAATGTATTGCAAATACAGTATATGTCCTCTATGTACTCTCATAATGAGGGATGTTATGATTTTGTGAAATAATATTACTGTTTCTATCCCTCCTTTGACATTTGTGGTCTTCTAGCACTCCGAGTTATGTGTCCCTGTTTCATGTTACAGTACTCATTGTTTCCAGAGGGTTTAGGGGCCTTGGCTAGAATTGTCTGACAAGAGCGACAAATAGCTTGAAAAACATAAAATGAGTTCATGTGCATTCTCATACTTTTTGTGGTACTTTTGCATACTATATCGGTTTGTACTTGCTGTATCAATGTGTGCTTTAGAAAGTGTTGGAAATTACTTACATAGTTCTATTGTGGCCTATGGTTTCAGAGTAAAGTTGATGCATGCTTGAGTTGCAGTTGCATAATAGTTATATATACTATAATCTTTTTAACAAAATGTTATTTGCATAGGTGTATTTTATGTTGGTATTCATGGGAGTTAATTTGGCTGTTTGGCAATTTTTTGGCTTTGCTACATGGGTTCATATTGCAATGGGACAAATGCAGACCTGCAGAGGGGCTATTTTTTAGTGGCATGAGAGATTATTCCTTCAAAACTTAAACAGTCAGATTGAGGATGAATTTGTGAGTTACGAGTTGTACCAAGGACTATGTACTTTGTGTACATGTTGTATTTAGTGGACCAATAAATGTCCACCACAAGTACTCTAAATCAGGACCACAGTCACCACACTGCAACTGGGTCCAAGTTTAGGGTTTTTTATTCTACACACATTCCATTTTGTTCTTTTGAAAAGAAAAGCCGAACTCCAAGAGATTATATTGGGCGGTAACTCCCTCATCCCACCAAGAATGGGCCTATCTAATGCGTTCCCTCCAAAAATCAACCCATACAGCTAAGCCATGCAATTCAAACGCGGCTAATAAAAATCCATGCGGACCTCTTATTTTCTTGTTTACACAGGGAAAGATTGGCATCCAATGTGCAAATACATGATGATTATATGTGTATAATAATAGCAGTTCCTTAATATTTATGGTTGCATGTATTTTTTTATGGAAAAACTATAAAATTCTCTTACTAATTAGCGTCAACTTAAGTTTTCATAAAGAATCTGAGTGCTGAATATTAGTTTCCACGTCATATTATAAGGGGTCCATGTCACCTCACACCGTTTAGGGGAGGTCATTTTGACACTTTTACACAAAATGACTTGATTTAGGCCAACCTTGATCTTCATGTAGGATATGGTTGAGTATATATATTTTTAATACATTCATAGATGTAAAAAATCATTTGTTTGTGAGTTAGATAATTGATTGTACCCTTGATTATCCCCTAAAAGACCAATGAGCCCATTTTGGGCTTTATGAGAACTTGGGCAAACTCTATTGACTTCATAACTTGGAAGTTTTTCATGAAATTGTTAGGATGGATGCTACTCATCATAATCAATGTGTTCAGCTTTATTTCTTGTCATTACAATAAGCCATGCAAAAGTTATAAGTTTTTTTCAATTTCAATGTCAAATCAAGTAGCAAAACATATTTTCTAAATTTTATTGCTATTCATTTATAGAATTGTATATATTGATACCAACTCAAAAAAAATCAAATCACTTAATTCCAAATAATGAAGTAAGAGTTAAAAGTAGTTTTTTTCTGTTGGCAATGATGGTAGGGATAGGGTAAAAACATATAAAGTTATTTTTTACTCTCAATTCTGAAGATTTTCAAATGAATCAAATTTAAAATTACAAGTTGGCTATTAGTGCTTTCTTACCATTGGGATTAACAATTTTCCATTTTTTCCAAAACTTATTAGCATATTAGTTTAATCTTTCATTTATCAATACTTTTCACTGTACAAATTCTGTTAAAATGAGTCCAATATCTTTTTTGGTTAATTTTTTTGTATATGCTTTCAGCCCATTTTTGAACATATTGCCAAAATTGCACAAGAAATACAACATACGTGTTTTTCTTTAAAAAATTTGAAAAACAAAACTTCACCATCTAGAAGGACTAGAGAAGCCTACATTTTTAAGTTTAGGCACATTGATTTTGTAATTGGTGGGGATGTTCATTCTAACATTTTGGGGAAATGTACTTGTGCAAGTCAACCAAAGGATCCTACAATTGCACATTTTATAAAGTAAGTTTCGATGATAATTTTGACCTTGCTTTGGGGATTAGTATTTTGCAACAATTTTGGGCCTCCAAATACAAAAGAATCTTAGGGGTTTAATTAATAAATGTTGTTTTTGATTTGATACAATTTACTCCGGATTTTGTTATAATTGACATACTTGTTCTTTATATACTTTGGTTCCATATTCAATGTATAAGAACACAAGTTCTAGTTTGTTAATTGTTATTTTACGGTTTAATATTTCCATTAATAAATCTAATAATAAATATAATTGATTTATTATTCTTCTCATAAAGATTAGAAATTTTGTTTTTTAGTTATTCTTGTTGGCTTAAGATTCTTTTAGAATGTTTGAATAACAATTCACGAATTAATGTCATTGACTATTTTCTTTAGAAGGGTAAAATTAGTTATTATTTTTTCATCATAGAATGTATAGAAAAAAAAAAAATACACACATTATCAACAAATAGTATATTTTAAATTAAAGTGATTCCTTGATTGTTTAAAATTGTTAATTCTTTTATACTTAAAAAAAGGGCCCCCATTACTTTTATTATTGTTCAATATTTTCTTTATTGAATAAGAACACTTGCTTGGGGAATTTACCAATGGAATTTTAGGAAATTTTAAGTGAGACAAAAAATAAAGTAAATTTTATTCATTGCAAATAATATTTAGGGTTTTTGTTATATCTACCATATGATTGACAATATATCTCCTACTTAATTTTATGTAAAAGTTGGTAGCTCATATTACCTCCACTTCAATATATTGTATAAAAATTTAGGGTAGGGATAATAGGATATTCTTGTAAGTGTTTTGTAGGATCATTTTGATCATAATTGCAAGTATAGTTTGGAGGAAAATTATTGCATTTCCTATACAAATTTTCAAATCTGGTGGAGGGAAATCAATTAGGGTTTAGGGTTTCATTGGATACATGGTGCACGAATCTTCTCATTGTTAGCAAAAATATGGTTACTTTTTTTGAAAACACTCATACTCTATCATTGTTTAAGGATTCTTGTGTTCAAATTCCAACATGCAATTTAGAGTCTTAATTTTCATTAGAGTTTAGGCACATTGGATTATTGCATGTTTTTTAGTTTACTTTAGTGTTGTGCAATCATATGCATTTTTTGATATAGAATTCATTGATTGTGCACATACTTCAAACATTGGAGTATTGACTTTATTTTTTACTAATTATGTTTACCTCTATATGGGTACATATAGACTGCGCTCATTGCATTTGGATTTGTATTCTTTGTATTTACTACTTGCATTAAAATGGCAGTTTATGTCGCTTTGCTATTCATGATAAAAATGTGTTCTCTTCTTATCCCATTGACCTCTTGACTCATGTTGCAAGCATCCTATATGCCATTTAGGGGTTTTCTGGGTTTTGACTTGTTTAGTTCACTTTTGTAAAGCCTACTCAAGGCTTATAGTATGAATTTGTGTAACCGTTCATACCAATTTTGAATTTTTGGTGTTAGCAAATGTAGAGCAGGTTGCAAGACAATAATGGTGGTCAACCTTAAAGTATAGATTGGTTTTTTTTTTCTTCCATATTTTGCTTGGACAATAAGGAATTAGGGTAAAATTTTAGGGGCAATCTTGTGCCAGGTTTTGTTACTTTGCAATAATTAAATAAAATAGGGTTCCCAAAAATAACCTCCCTATTTATTTATAAATAATCATGTAGAATACACCAAAATGTTTAATAGTAGCTTTGTACCTATAGATATGGAAGAAAAATTTAATGTAAATAAGATAAATGGCCTCCCCTTGAATACCCCGTTGTTGCACATGATATGCAAGTGCAAGGGATGTGACCTCCTCCATTACAATTGTTATTGATTTCTAATTATTGATGAATTTTTTTCCATAACTATAACAACACATGTGTATGTTACATTTTTGTCTAAACTACCTTTTATAAAAAAAATGTATTTATTTATTAGGTCTGACATCATTGATGAAAACTCTTTTAAAAAAAATAGGAAAACCTTTTTCATTTTCATTTTTTAATTTCTATATAATTCATTTTTGATTCATAAGAATACCCACTAATTTCAAGCTTTACAAGACTATTTAATTATTTTAGAAGAATATCTATAAGTACTCATTGAGCATTTGGATATGGGGGACTCATTGATTTTTTCTTTCAATAAATTGTATAAATAAGATTATTGATTTGTTTTACTTATTATTTCATGATTAAGGTTTTGTATTTTACATAAGAAAAAAATTACCCAATATTTTCTAGTGGTATGTTTAAATTATTTTTATACGAATAAAAATACCCATTTTTCCCATTGTTATAATTGAATATTTATCCTATAAAATTAGGAATTTTATTAATATAATAATCATGTTTCTATATTTATTTAAAGAAATCATGACTTCAAATATTTCTCCTTCATATAATTCAACACTTTTTTATTGAGAGCAAAAGCATTGGATATTATTTCCTTAATAAGATTTAATCAATTCTAAATATTATTAAAAACAGCTATTCTAATAACTTTGAGGTTGTGTATTTCCTTTATGAAAATGAGAAAATTGTTTATTTAGGTTTTTGAGTTTGTATACTATTTTATTTAGAAGTTAATCAATGTTTATTTGGTGTATTATGAATGAATTTTAAAAAAATAAAATAAAATGCACCCATGATTTCCTTCATTATTATATTTATTTGTGATTTTACAACAATAATGATATTGTTAGTGTTCCCTTATTAAAATTTAGTGTTTCTTTATGAGGGTTTAGGGTAACAAGTGTTTTGGTTTGTTATCAAGTACTTATTCTTTTAAGAAAATAATAACACCCTCTTTTATTTGTTATTCAGTTTCTAAATTTTTTAAATAAGAATAATAATGCCTGGATCTATTATTTTTTACTTGTCAATGTTTTCTTTATTAGACGAAGTACACATGTTTTACTTTGTAATGTGTATCCACTTGAAAATTAGGTCATGAAGTTGTTTTGAAACTATCAATGCATCAGTTGAGAAAGACATTATAAGTTCAAGTAGATAATAATTACGTTTGTTCTTTGTAATGAATTCTAGTGTTTAATTTCACTTGTTTCTTAGTGCTACTTGTCACGTTCACTTCTAAGTTGACTGGTGGTACCCAGTTGGCCTTCAAAAAAACCAGTGATTACCAGTATGTTGCTGAGTTGCTGACTTAGAAGCCTCTAGTTTTCTCTCTCAACGTGTGAGTTTAGGTGTCAGCACTCTTGTTTTGCAAGCTCGTCGTTTGATCTAGAGTTTTTTTTCTTTAGAACCATTACTGTTTTGAATTTTTTGCTTTTAGGGTAAATAATACGTTTGTAGACAAGGATATGTTGAATTTGCAAGCTCAAAGGGTGTAACACATTGCAAGAACAAATTGCTACAAGAAGTACGCTCCCCTTTATAATGTGCCATTCTTTTCAAGAGAGTTGCTTTTGCTCTATTGTGTTATCTGTTTTGTTGTTATTTTGGGACATTTCTACAAATTGTGCTGGTCCATCTAAGTAGGATTTTCTTTTCTCTTTCAATTAGGGTGGATTCCATTGCAACGGAACCTTAATTGCTAGAGTGAAATGCGTGGGATCAAGAGCTTGTAAGCAACTTCTCTAATCGATCGAGATGAAAATCACCATAGCGCAGGCGGTGTAGGGTGCAATTTTCCACAAGTAACGTGGAAACAAACAAATCGTGGAATTGAACGAGGTAGCGAGGAGGTGAATTTTGTTAAAACTATTCCTCCCATTCTTTTTTGTATGTGCCATGCATGAAATTTTTGTATAGATTATTTTGTTACGGAGGTGTAGCACTTAGTTTACATGAATTTCAATGAGTTCTCAATACTTTCCAGCTTCCCTCCTGTTGAGTACAGAAATTGCACATCTTGTACCTGTTTTGGACATGTAGTATTTGTTTCAGACATATGATAGTGCACCTAGAATGCTTTTTGTCTCTCCTTCATTGTGAATTTCTTGTAATCAGTAGGTAAATTTATTGGAATAGTAGTGCTTTATTGCTTTTTTCTTCTACAAGAGAAATTTCTAGGTTTAGAATTAAGATGTGCAAGATAATATTTTCACTATTTCTCCTTATGGTCTAAACAAATGGGTCAATACCATATCAAGGCGACAAATGACAAAGGTTAGAGGTAAAGGGTCTGTTGCGATATTGTGAGCACATTTGTGGAGGGCTGGTTTTCTGTCGCATCTACATGGTGAAACTAGACGTGGCACTGACAATTGGAAGAAAGAGCCAATGACAGTGGCGGTGGAAAATCAAGCCCTCGTAGACGCAGAGAAGGACAATGGTGAGGGCAGCAAGGGGGCCAAGGGCAGCAAGGGGGGTGATAGCAGCATGGGAGCCAAGGGCAACAAGGAGGGCGACAAAAGCAACGGGGCAAGGGCAGCCACAGGGGCGAGGGCAGCGAGGGGGCGGAGGCGATGACTGCCACAAAGAGGGCAAAGGGAGCGAGGAGGAGGACGAGTTGGAATTGGACGTTGATGAAGAGTTGGAGAAGCTCGCCCACCCACCACCAGTACTCACCAAAGAAGATTTCCTCAAGAAATATGGATTCAAGGATGAAGGATACTTGCCAAATCGCTTAACCAAATGGAGAGGCAAACCATTTGATGACAACAAATGTATCTCTCTATTTGGACAGCCGGTCGGCAGGGATGAACGCTACGATTACAACTGGAAGGAAGTGAAGTTGCAAAGGATTCAGAAGAGGATCAAAGAGCTCTTTTGAGCTTTGTATCAACGAGGAGATCCTTGTGCATTGCTTCCTCACAAGATGGCAAGGGGGATTGGTTTGGAAAATGAAAACATTTCGGTGAATTGGGCTGCTTATGGGGAATCGACAAACAAGACTCAACATTCCAATCACAAGAGGAATGTCATCCGATTACAGAATATTAAAAAGATGAAGGACAGGGCAAAGGAGACTAGAAAGGCTAGTCATCAAGCTTGGCAAAAACTTCACGAGGACAAACAAGAGTTGCAGCTAGAGGTTTGCGAAGGGAGAGGGAACTTGATGGGTGGAAGAGTTTTGGAGGAAGAATGCAACTCTAGGTTCGAGTATATGGGCTAGTTGTTGGCAATGGAGAATTTAGAGCTTGAGGTTAAGTTGGATGTTGAGCAAGAGGTTAATGCAGCAAAGGAAAAGCAAGCGGAGGGATTGAATCATCACAAAGGGGTATTGAAGATTATGAAAATCAAACAAAAGGCGTATGAGAGGAAATTACTTGCAACAACCATAAATGGGATGATTGACTTGAAGTTAAGGGAGAAGGTGGAGGCGTACAACGATTTAGTACGTGGCGTTTAGAAAAAAGTGAAGAAGTTAGAGAGGTCTATCTCTACCTTAGAGAAGACTCTTAAGCTCAAACGCGATGGAGTTGTGAAGATGCGGATGCAGGTTTGTGCTTTGAAGGAGGAGCAAGCTTACTTGGGGCGTGCATTGTGCGGATTTCATTTGCAACCATTACCTATGGTATATGTCACAAGGAAAACAAGCAGTGGAAGAGAATCCTTTTGCGCCCTCTGCGGATTTCCCTTCCCTCATTTTGAGATGGTTGTCTCTGCATGTGAACATCTGTATCACCCATGGTGTGCGTTGGTAAACTTCACTGAGAGCATAGAATGCGCTGCTTTGGATAGCAAGCAAGTCCAGCCCATTCAATGGAATATGAGTTTTGGTTGGAGGAGTGTTTGTAGGTGTGGACATCCTAGAGGTGGGAGTGAAGAGTGGACAAAGTTGAAGGCCAAATGTAACATTAGTATCACTAGAGGATTAGCAGCTAGGAGTCATGCAGCAACAAAAATTTGTACATCCATCCAGCAATGTAGAACAACTATTGGCGAAGAAGGTAATACATCTCTACAAATTCTTTATGACTTGTACACATTTGTATTGATTGGTACATATTCTAAAAGAATTTTTCAATTTGCTTGGATTTAGATGGCAAAGTGCTACTAAAGATGGGAAAAGACAGTTTTTGTATCACTAGTTGTATTATTTGTTTCATGGTATATTATCTTTGTAACAAAATTTAATTTTTTGTGTATGTTGTTACCAGAAGGGTGCTTTGAGAGTATGAAATTGTACTTGATGTTTAGTACAAGCCTTGCGATTGTATTCTCTTTATTCTAGAATTTCAAGTATGTAAAGGTTTGTACTGTATCAGAGACCTTGTTAGCCGCAATTGTTCTTGGGTTTAGGGTTTAGGGTTTAGGGTTTAGGGTTTAGTGGTACTTCATGTTCATTATAGTCCTCATTGCTGTACCTATAGTATAATTTGGTTAATTTGTATAAATTTGGGTGTTCTCAATAATGACAAGATTGTTGTGTTATTTGTAGTATATTATATTCTTACTTAGATTGTATATTTTGTATGACGTGTATGTATAGATTGCACAAGATTGTACCCTTTGTATTGTGATTGGTGTCATGTTCCTTTGTTCATACCCAACTTAGATACAAACATGTTGTACGCAATTGAATTTTGTGTTTGGATGTAGGGCTTGGTTCCTTGGATGGAGAAGGAAGGAGAGAGACTTCTGCCACAAAATTACGTGGCAATGAACAAGTGGTTCATGAAGAATAGACTACGGTAGATGTGGATTCCGTTTCTTGGATAGAAGAACATGCACAGGCAGCGTTATTAGGACCAACCCAACGTCATTCAAAAATAGCAATCGGATACTATTTGCAAACCTTTCATTCTATTTAATGAATTTTTTTGGTACTTCTTAGGCGTAAACATAAAACTATGTTACATACTAGGTTTACAATTTGTTGTTGTGAGGTGTAGGACAGAGGCACTTCCGATCATTTCAATGAGTGGCGAGTTACAATGTATAGCAGAGGCGCTTCCATTAACTGTAGGCACTGATGGAGAGGGACAAGATCAATTGGTTGTGCAAGGCTGTTTAGACCCCTTTTGTATTGGCTGTGAGGAATGTGCTATAGCAATGCAAAATGCAAGCCAAAACATTTATGGGTATCATCCTCAAACCCATTCTTAATCTGTAGTTTTTTAAATAGTAACTTTGTATTTTCATAACTTATTGGATATGCAAATGTGAAATGTATCTTTTATAGATATTTGATGTGTGATTCCAGGGATGTATGTGTGTCTCTTGGGATGTAAGGAGAGTTCAAGGAAGAATCATAGATCAAGATCTCTACATGAAGCTTAATAAATTTTTGCTACATTTTATAGGTATTACATCTTCACAAAATGTGTCAAATGTACAAATGTGAATAATTATATGAATGTGTCCAGTTTGGAATGTAAAGCTGGAATGGTGGACTAATTTTTGGTAGTGGGTTTTGTACAATTTTTTTGTATTTGTACAAATAACTTTTTATTTATATTAAGTTGTACAAAATTCTAAAATGTGTTTTTTTTAAGATGTAGAAGTACATTGGAGAAATGTGTTTTGTGTACAAATTTGTATAGTTTGTTGTGTGTGGTATGTGTAAGCCGTATCAATCTACAAGCAGAAGTCAACAACAAGGACCAAGATGGTGGTGACAAGACGGATGGTGATGGTGGCCAATGCATTACTAAAGAAAACCCTAGTAGAAAAGGAATGGCTGAAGCCACAATTGAATAAACAGCGCAGTGCTCACAAGCGGTTGGCGAGGGCAGTGTTGAAGAAACCACAGTCGGCATGAGCAGTGTTTATGACAAAACCACTGGCAAAGTTGGAGGGGGACAAGGTCCTAGTACTGGTGGAGTTGCAGAAGGAGAATGCCCTAGTGTTGGTGGAATTCAAGTAAGAAAAGGTTGTTGCATCAAAAAAAAGGTGGACAATAGAACCGTTGGAGGGGGAGTGGATGCAGAAGGCACCACTAGAGAAGGGGAAGATGAGGTTGTTGAACCACGTTACCCCACAAGATCTAGGTATTATATTGTCTTAGTGATTTCTCTTTTTTTGGTTTCCTCTTATGCTTATAGGATACAATTATTGTCTACAAGTATATGACATATTCCTTTTTCTATTGGTTTTACAATAAAGAAGCAAAAGCATAAGGACATGGGGAAGCAAAAGGATAAAGAGACAAGGACTCAAAGGAATAAAAAGCCCAAGCAAAAAAGATCCAAAGTGAGCAAATCAGCATCAGTGATATGAGCTAGGAACCCAACTCCTTGCTCCTTTTAATGTATACTTTGATGTTTCTTTCATGTAGAAAAAAATCTCAGCCATTAGGAGCTTATGTGCTTTTGAGGTTGTATTCCTGTCTATAGGAACAACTATGGTATGATGCACAAGACTTGTCCAACAAATTGGAAAAAGTTCCAATCACGGTGTGTGTGCCATGTACGAGATTCCATGCTTTAGAAGTATCTATTTATTGTCTTTAGTCCAAGCTATCTACAAGAACATCTGAGAAGCTAGATAAAACAGAAATAGATTTCCCACTTCTTGCCAATGTGGTAATTGTACTTGTCATGGACTATGCTATTGTGGGGTGAATCACATTTTGTGCTTGTGCATGGCGTGTGACAAACGAGGTCGTCTACGGAGTTCCGTTCTAAACAAACAGATGAGTAATTTTTTTATATCTTTGCATTATGCAGTATTTTTTACCTTTCCACTCATACAATTTCATACTTCTATGTGTAAACATGTACATTACGTATTGATTGTGTACTGGTTTTACATTGGATAATGAGTAGATACTGATTTGTATACTTGGTACGTTTTGAAGGATTAGACGTTATCTTGCAATATTGTACAATGTTCTGAGGAGCAAGATTTTGCATGCCCTGGCCATATCAACTGGGTTTTCCTTCAAGAGTGCATACACTCTTGCATATGCAGCGGAAATAGGGTGATGAAAAAAGGATTACAAACTCTCATTGACGTTTTTTGGACTGGAGAGAAGGGATGGGGATTGCAGGGGAAGAAGCACATCCGCAAGGGGAGTTTTGTCTTTGAGTTTGTAGGGGAAATAATTACAAATGAGGAACTAATGCAACAGAGGGCTTCTTCAAAATTGGAAAAAGCTGAGGCATTCACGCTAGCACTTGATGCGGATTGGAAATCCGAGCTATTGGCAACTGATGATGTGGCATTGTGCATAGTCAGCACTCTATGGGGGAATGTTAGTAGATTCCTAAACAACAAGTATTTGCCATAATTATACTTGTTCCTTGTGAATTATAGTTGTTGTTATTGATATAGTATAAATTTACAGTTCATGATACTTGTGATGTTTCAAATTTTATTACATGTGGTTGCTTGTTTTCCAAATGTGAAGATGCAAACCTCGTTGATGTGCCCATCAGAATGAGCTGCAAAGACCCAAGAATTTACCATGTTGCATTCTTTGCACAGAAAGATATTCCACCATTGGTAGAGTTGACATGGGATTATGGATGTAGTTTTGAAATGCCACTTGTAGATTTTGTAGTATCGTTTCATTGTAAGTGTGGTAGCACTCACTGCCGTGACAAAGAAAATTCCCTAATTCATCCATGCAATGACTTTTTAGCATAGTGTGAGAATTGATGAATCTATTTGGTGGATGTATCAGCAAAGTAACCAATGCTGGGTTGTATCTAGCATTATGATACTGTTGCTGCTATATTGTGTTCCCATAGTTGCAAATGTCTAGACCTCCGCTCAACACATGTTAGTACTAAAAGATAACTACGTTGAAAGACAAAACGATCATGCGAGGAAGATTAAACTATGTTTAAATGTAAAGTTTGTATATTTTGTACAGAATTGTACGCAAATTATAGAATTGTACGCAGAGTATGGAGTTGTACTCAAGGTATGAAATTGTACGCATGGAATTATATATGCATGTGTTGCAAGCAAGGACAGCAAAAAGTTGTGAATGACATATATTCATACGCACATTTGATTATGAGGTGAAAGACCATCAGTGCATGAAATGCATGGACTCTAGTAACTGACATTGGTAAAGCTAGTTAAAACTTATACTATACAAAAAAGAACCACCTATGTACAATTGATTGTGAATGGTAGTTCTGAACGCTAGTCCTTTTGCACGACCATCGTCTACCACATTCTCTCTCTGTTGTTGCTGATAATATCAATTTCAACCCATACTGACAATATGACCTACATGGTAATCATTAGCATCATACTCCTGCAATATGCCACAAATTATCCTCTACATTCAAAGCAATAAACATATGAAACCAACAGCCAATTCTATTTGTAACAAGCAATGTCATATTATGTCCAAAATCAATGGGGAAGGAAACCCCACACTACAAATTCAATATTATAAAATATGCCATACCACAATGGTAATTTTAATACTAAACCCTAAATCCTGGGCATTAGAGGGAAGTAAGTCTTCATTTGCCAGAAAACACTTCTATGTCAAGTAATGTCCACTATCTAGACAATGCAGCAACATGGCCACATCCTTCTGATTGTGCACTACATTCCAATGTTTGTGAGCCTCGTTGTGCATGATAGGATAATGGAAGACGCTGAACCATGTTTTGCATAGAAGCCTCTGCCTTGAAATCTACCTAGCAATAAACACATTAAAAAGCAATCACAAGACTACATACACGCACAATTTGGTACTAAGTTCAAGTCTAGTAATTATTTATGGAAAAAACGTAAATAGATGATGATGTAAAATTAGCGCTGTAAAAGATGAGTTACTCCCATGCAACTAAGCTTCCATACCACTGACACCAAACACTCCAAGGATCTGCAAGGGAAAAGGATTGTGAACTCTACCAGTTGCAGACATTACAGAAGCACTTTTGCAAGCGCGTGAGCTGGTTCTCTTGCACTTCCGCTTGCTCTTGTAATTTGAAATTGCGGAGTCCTTTCACCACCGTAGGAGTACTTAGGAGCTCAATGAAAACCTTGGTCTACTAATTTTGACTCATGGCTCAATGTTGGGGAACAAAAACAACCGCATCCAGTAGATCCAAATAGATTGTATATAGCTTAATAAATGTTGAATGCCTCCAGTCCATGACCTCAATGCAATTGTTGTCAACAATAAGGATAGTACATAAGGTCCAACTAAACCTTCAGTGAAAGGTATACCTATGGATTCAGTACTCCATGTTCAGATTTTCTTATTGGTAGTACAATTGTTAATAATTTAAATCAAAGATGATTGTTCCATTTGGATTGACTAGAACTATTGTAAATATTAGAAGTACAACATGTAATTACAAACATTACAAACAAGGTGAAAATTTGGAACTAAATGTAATTCAACAATTTTGAACATGAATATGGGTTACAATTAGTACAATTAGTACTAATGATACCAGAAGGTGGTATTGCAGCAATGTACTAACATTCCTTCAGTTACAAAGTTTGGTACATATGCATTTGTACCACTACATACACTAGAAGCACTACAATTTCTAAAGTTCAAGCAACCCAACAATTCAAAATCTGGACCTCGGTTGAAGGTAGTACAATTTGTACTCTACAAACTATAAGATGGTAGTGTAACACTTTACAAACATTCAATTCAATTACAAATGTTGGTGCAAAGGCAGTTGTCCTATTACAATGACATACAACTCATAATAAGAATAGTACATGAACCATTACAAAAACCACTGATGTACAAAGCAATGAAGAACTTGCATAATGAGTACAAGAATTGTACGTCATGAATTTGAACTCCATTTTCCCTAATGCATAGAGGGTAAGCGTTTGAAATTTGTAGCCACTATTGTACTACCTGAAGGAAACAACTAAATCAGAACAGTACATTCAGTTC
This sequence comes from Ulota crispa, assembly GCA_963920765.1. Taxonomy (NCBI): domain Eukaryota; kingdom Viridiplantae; phylum Streptophyta; class Bryopsida; order Orthotrichales; family Orthotrichaceae; genus Ulota; species Ulota crispa. The sequence goes on along the minus strand of OY987252.1, from coordinate 3,768,804 downwards.
TAGATAGTAATGGCTTTTCATTCCATTGGAGTAGGACAGTAAATCTATGACCATCTTACACTACAACTGAACGTAATTCAATGTAATGAATGCTTACAATTTGTATAACATAGAAAGATAATAATTAGTGCATTAAAATGAAGAACATGTCTCAATTATGTTGTCATGGGTAAGGATCTGAAAAATTGGAGAGCAAGACAAGAGCTGGACTTGTTGACTATGCCATGTGCAAACTTGAAATCTAGAACTACTGTGTTCAGTTGGAGACTACAATCAAACACAGCGCCAATGATGCCTTCAAATTGACCATCGGAAGGAACCATTTTGAGATTCCTACAGTAAACAAACCAAAAGCACGGTGTCAATTAGTTCTAGGATGTGTGCATTATATTATAGCTTGTACAATAAGTGTTTGAGAAGCTAGCTGAGAACTTCTCCTACTCCCTTGTCCTTAAATTACATCAAATGGTAAGTTGAAATCAAAGTGAAATGGAAGTAATAGGAATTGTGAATACAAACCTTCACATACTTTGGTTAATTGACTCAGAAGAGAGTGTAGGGCTGTCTATCTCCATTGCTCGCTCAAGCAATGCCTCATTGCTTCTGACAATAGTAGTTCTAGTGCTACAAAGTCCTAGATAGTATGCAATGTTTCCTTGCTTTGACGTTGGTGTTTTTGAGACAAAACTGTCTGTGGAAGTAAGTGAAGAATCAAAATGACTGTTTACATTGGCCAAGGAATGACGTCTAGTATTACACAATGAAAAGTACTGCGTGATGCATTATTGAACAAGCCTAGAACTATGAAAAGGAAAATAATCTGTGATACATTGTTGAACTAGTGGAGACTTTGGGAATGGAGGGGTAGACATTGCACAAAAAGCACTAGAGAAATACAACAAAAAAAAAAAAAAAAAAAAAACCTCTACACATCTCTTGCAAACCACTGAAGCAAAAGAATTGCCAAAGGAGACAAAGGGTTGGTAGCTCCGTATGCCCTCCAATTTACAATGAGTATTTGCAAACAACCTTCTAGATTTTGCGACTACAACTCAAAGGTCATTCAGGTACTATTAATGCACCTTTGAAGATCATTTGGAAAGTACAATGGGTCTGTACATTGTGTTTAGAAGTAGCCAAGTACAAATTTGTACATGGAATATGAAATTGTACAAAATGAAGTAACTGTATAAGGAGAATGCCATTATACAATGATGTAAGTTTTGGGTTTTGGAGTATAATGCTTACATTGAGGATTAATTGTGCAGCTGATTCCATCCTTGAACAAATAATAGGACAGTACAAAAGTATGGTATTGTACAATGAAGTAACGGCTTGAACTTAGAAGGAACATAGTAGAATACATTTGAATATGCTGAAGTATAGATTCAACACAGAAGCACCAAATGAAAGATGCAATTTTTCAGAGTACAAAACAACTTACATGAGGAGACTACTGGCTATTGCAGTTAAAGGATTTAAGAAAATGGATGTATATTACAAATAAAGTCATCCTAAATCATCCCTAATCCTCTTCCTCCCTAAACCAATGTAACAAAGCCCTAATAGTGTCAATGTTGTCTTTGCTTATGCCGTAGGTAACCTCCCCACCTTTTTGCCTGCTTGGCTTTGGAATCATAGCAAATTTACCGAGCACCACAAGATGTGCATCAATGTGGGTTGGCTGAGAATTGCACAAAAATACATATCCATTGTTCCACTTTTGATAATAAATCCCTTGTAAGATGAAGTCTCCAACTTCAAAATCAGGGCCCCAGGCGCGTTTGAAATCGCGCTCAACCTCATACTTCCCCCTTGTGCACTGCAGAATATAAAATTCCACTCCTTCAATATCGCCCTCCACAGCAAGGACAACAAAGCTTTCACCTGGCCAAATTAGATCTCCAAATCCCTCACCTTTGACAGCTTCCTCCCAATTCTCATCATTTGGAAAATTGTGGTATGTCATGTGGTTAGTCACTTTTTGGAGATCATACGATTTCAATTTCACTAGATCCCAATTTTCAACATGAGATCTGTTCACATAATTTGCAAATTCTTCGTCAAGATAGTAGGCACAAAAGCATGAGAGTTTGCAAACAAATAGTTGCATTGAATTCTCAAGCGCAAACAAGTAAATTGAATGCAAGGCTTGGGAACCTTGCACAGTTTCACTCTAATAGCTACAATCCCTCATAATGTCCTTGGGTATTTCCTAGAAGAATCTCTTTACTTCCTTGATGCCTATCTTCTCAAAGTTGGTATTGACCATCCCTTCCATTGTTTTGTTCAAAAAAGACACTATGTTGTACGCATTTTGCATCCTCTGCCATGTATTATGTAATTGAAACCACCTCAGTGCTTGCTTCACAATAGCACCAGCTTTGTCCCACTCTCCCTTCCCATGACCAATTCCAAAAGAGTTCCAGTTTATAGTACACCCATTTGTGGCGTCGAGATATTTGGCCACAAAATAGAATGGTTGGGCATCCTTGAACTAGCCTGCACAGCCATCAGACCACACTATGTGGTGCTTTGGCTGAATCCTTGTATTACAATGCATGAACAACATCAATTCAAGCATACCATTTCTAAGTGCAGTACATAAGCTAGCATCAAAGCAAAAGATTTTAGTTCTTTATGCTAGCCAAGGAATACTCTTATAAGAGCTAGGCTCGTAATTTAAATGAGAGAGGAAGAGAAGAAATATAGAAGTAAAGGCAATGTCATGCACACCTTGAGTCTCTAGCCATTGCCAATGTTGCATCAAGCAATGCTATACAAAAAGAGAATCATGCTTTTTGTCATCAGTTATGTAAAAATGCAATTCCTTCACCATGTCTCCATCAGGTTAAAACGGTACGTGATGTGCACAAGGATAATGATTTGCATTGAGCACCTATACATGCTCTAAATCTAGTTTTGAATCTCAAAAGTGTACTTCTTGGCAAAATCAATATGTGATAAAATCACATCTTTGCCCAAACTTTGCATAGAAGGCTTGCAGTGGTTGTCTTGCCACCTTGCAATGAAGCTCTCCTTCACAAATTGGGGCAATTTAGACTTGAAGTATTCAAAAAACACCCGAGGAGAGGTGTCTTTATATACCTCAACAATCCTCTTCTGGGACTTCCCATCCCGTGTCACCCCAAAGATTTCACTCTCAAAACACTTCTAGGTGACGTTTGAAGATGATGATGACTCAAGAGGGCAAATCAAAAGCTTTGAAATACCACAACTCGCACACATACCCATGACACATTGCAAAGCATGCCACTCTTCATTCTCAAGCTTAGGGCAGACGATCTCCTGCCACTAAGTTGTTGTACATGCATATGTCTTCATATGCGCGTTACATTGTGACTCTTCCACACAAAAGAGACACAAATCACACACCCACTTGCAATTCTCTAAGATGTGGATTTCCCTTGTGCCATCCCAAATCTGATTGAATTCCTCCTTGAGCATGTCAATCTCTACATGGTATTTGCAACAACAAATGTTCTTCTTGTTGCAGGCTCTAACAAAATAAGGCTTTAGTTTATCAAAGGCTCTTTGTTTAATTGGCATGTCTAGGTGCGCAACTTTAAACCAATGGAAGAATGCGGTCTGCAAGAATGCGAGTTTTTTTTATGAGAAAGAGGTAATGTCAAGTACAACCCTTGTCCAAATACCCTAAACCCTATTACGCAATAGTACATGTGGAGTACAAACCTTCAATAGAGCAACCATCCGACAAAGAAGGCACTTTGAATACTCAATCTTTAGACCTATTGTATAGATGTTACATACTATACATTTATTACTACACTAAGTACTTATATAGTTATTATAAATGTATTGCAGAGTACACATACAAGCCATCAAATAGCAAAAGGAAATACATGAAGGTGTGGGCATGCATAGTATATATAACAGATGGAAAGAATATCTAAGATTGTATATATGACAAAGCAATAGGTGAATGAAGTGTTGCCATACTACAATTGATTGACAATACCTGGCTTTTGAGAAAATAATGAATGCAATGTTTCTCATACTTGTTGGAGCTCATCCACTTCTATACAATTTCCTTCCTATTGGGGCTTACTTGGATCTCTTTTGTCCACCACTTGGTAATGAGGTCTTTAATCTTGTCAGGAAACCCTAGTCTCTTTTTGCGCCTTGCAAGTGCAAAAGGTGTTCCAAGCAAACCCACACTACTTTGGCAGGTTATAGCAACCCTTAAATTGGCTGGACGAACTTTCAAAACTTGTGACAAAGCTATGGCGCTTGTCACAATAGAAGATATAGCTGCATCTAAAAGAACAGCCTTCCTAGCAAGCAGATCTGCCGCTTAAACACCCTTCACAGCTTCCAACTCCAACTAATAGTTCTTGAGGAATTCAAATTGAGCCTTGGTGTCTAGTCCACAAGGATAATACTCAGGATGAAATGGACAAATATGTTTGTTTTCCAAAAAACATTACATGATCTTCAACCTAGAAAATGCCACCCAACAACCTTGCATCTTTATTATGAAAAAGTCCACAATTTTGGACACAACTAGAGAAAGCTCATGTGAAGAAATCTCCCTTTCTACCTCCAATTCATCCCAAACAATAGCAAGCAACCTTGCTACTTCATCTCTCTCCCTCAGCAAATGTTGACGTTTTTGTTGCCTCTCTGCCTCTGCGTCTCTTAGACAATCCCTCACTGCATTATAATCCTTTGCCCTTCCACAAGGTCCCTTCCTTTTGAATCCAGCACGTGGTTTTGTTAGTCTTTTATTTGCCATTACAAGGAGCTAAGGTGAAAATAATATGCATATACACAAACAAACCTTCACATGAAAATGAAACTCATAGAATGAAATCCTGAAATAACCACTAAAGCATTGGATCCTTGGTATTGTACAACCGTCAACTTTCCACATATTCCAAAGCCTTAGCAAGAAATTGTTATTGCGTCAAATTTTTCAGCACTTCGATAGGGTCACTAACAAAAGACCTGCAAAAGCACCTGAATATGCAGTGTACTAATTTTTCCTACAACTTGTACTCATTGTACATGTTTTTACATTTGGCAGAGGGTCGACCGTAGTGTACAATGACCCTAAAGCATCCATTGTGTAGTTTGAAAGATTCAACTAAATTCTACTAGTATGCTCATTTCTAAAAGGAATGAAATTGAAAGGAAATGGAACTACATTGAAATGGAACAATATTGAATTGGAGCAATGTTCATTAAATTGGAACAAAAAGGAAGGAGAATGAAACTATTTATACAAACCTTCATTGATTAACTAAGTCACAAGAGAATGTAAAGGCTTGCTTAAACAATGCCTTGTTGCTCGTAACAACAATAGTACTAGACATATGTGAGATACTACAATATTGTAGGTAGTACGCAATGTTGCGTTGTTTCAACGTTGGTATTTTTGAAACATGAGAGTCCGTCAAAGTAACTAGAGAATCATGTATAGTACTACAAAATGGAAAGTAACTCGTGATGTATTGTTGAACTAGAGTAGAGGTGCAAAATGGAAAATAATTGGTGATACATTGTTGAACAAGCATTATATGGTTGGACATTCTACACATCAAGAAACAAAAAGGCAAACAATCCTACTTGCGCTAACACCAAAGCAAATAAGCTCTCAAAAACAATGACAAAATAAGAAATGAGACTGAGGCAAACCCTTGTAAGTCTCAAGTTTTGGGTTCCACATATGTTGATCTAAATAAGATATTGTAGCTTCCAAGATGATTCAAATTGATACAAACAAAAATAACTAAGTACAAATGTGTACAGAGAATACAAAAGCAAGCACAAAAAGTACAAAACTGTGAACGCAGAGTTGGAGAGGATTGCAAGTTGAATTGAAACCAAAGTTTCAAAACTATCCACAAATTGCAAACTTGAATTTCATTGATGAACAAAGATAAGTAAAACCTTCTAGAATTAAACTAACTTGATCTCAAGTGACGCTCAATCTCTACTAGCTGTTTGAAACTTCAAAACTTTGAATTCTTGAAACCCTTGACCTGCCACTCACATTTGTGCAAACTATGGTATATTCCTAGGTGATACGTGATTTGGTTTAAAATATAGACCTTTTTTGAAATGCTTAAAATAATCTGACTCTTGCAAGTAGTATAGTGACTTCTTTGAAACCAAGAACTAGACTTAAAAGTTTTCTTTTGCTTTTGAACAATGTATTCAAATGACAACAATTGGAATACACAAAATAAAAAAAGACCTATGATCTTCAAGCTAGAAGATGCCTCTAGACAACCTTGCATCTTTAAAATGAAGGAGTCCACAATTTTGAACAAAATAAACAACTGCTCTTGTAGAGACATCTTTGTTCCACCTCCAATTTCTCATCATGCACAATAAGCAAACTTGCTACTACTTCTCTCTCCCTCACCAACTAACAACGTCAATGTTGCCTCTTTGCCTCCCCGTCTCTTAGATCTTTCCTCACCCCATTGTAATCCTTTGCCTTCCTATGAGATCTCTTCTTCTTAAATCTAGCGTGTTGTTTTAGAATTGGCATGCTATTCTAGAAGCCTTCTTTTTACCATTACCAAGAATTGAAGTTGACCTCCAAAGACAAATCACTGTTACTGCATAGAATTTTTTTTGAAGTTGAGATCTAATACTCTTGATAAGCACTATAAACACAATCCTTTACACAAGCAAACAATGTCAACTAGTGTTTCTAAGACATCTTTCTATTGTCCTCCTTCAAAGTCAATCGCTATTTTTAAGACATACCCTAAAATTGTTTATGTTGTAACCCCATAATGGAACTTAGCAACTTGACCACCAAAGCATTGGCGGCTATGGATGCCCCTGAACTCACGGGCCTTTTGTAAATGGACCCAAAAAACTGTCAAAATACTTAGCAAACCAAAAGTTGTACAACTTATACTATACACATTTGATTGTATACTAGGCAAAAAGGGCAACCGTGGCGTGCAATCACCCTGAAGTGAATAGTCCATGTTAAAAACATCATTATCCAAAATGTTCATATGAATGACTATATGCTAATGTGCACATACTAAAATGAACACAATACATCTTCTATGTCTTTTGCAATGCTATGGAAGTCAAAAAAGACATTACATATGCGTTTCTTACGTTCAAATGGATGTTGAGGAGAAAAATATGCTTAATATGTGTTGTCAACAAAAACATCTTCTATGAAAAATTTTATGTTAGAATATACATGCTTATGGACAACTATTTTTACATTTTGCAAGCATGGTGCAATGCCATGGATGTCATGAAGAACATCCATGCAAATATTTGTTGCATTTTCATGGTTGTTGTATACAACAAATGATGCCATATGGGATGTTAATCAAATCACTCAAATGAACTTGGTGTGTTGCAATGTACATGCTGAAATTCACATTGAATATCTCCCATATTTTTTGCCACATCTTAATAGACAAGATGAATATCCATATGAATTTTGATGTTGTATTGACGGGTGTTGAAGAGAACACAACTTGTTGATTGTTGTGCAAACAAAAATGTATTAGCCAACAATTGTATGTTAAATTAAGCATGTTAAAAAACATCACGATAAATTATACAAGCTTTTCTGAATGCTATGAAAGAGAAAAATACATCCTCTTGAGCATTGATTATGAGACATGGAAGTCTTACTAAAACAACTATTTGTTTGCATCAACGAGCATTAAAACATTCGTGAAGACAATTTTACGTCAAATTTAACTTTAGATTAGATATTATATATGTCAATTTGGATGTTTTTTGCAACATTGTGACGGTAATATAGACATCTCAATAAACATGTTCCACTATTTCATAATTGGCCAAACAAACCGTGATTAGACATGCCACGTCAAATTTTGGAATGCGTGCATGTCTGATTTGATGTCAGATTTGATGTCAGAATTGATATTAGAGTTGATGTCAGATATTCATTAGATGAAAAACAAAATTTATTGGATGAAGTTTTCTAGGGCGGGCACTATCCATTTGCCCCCTTGGGCAGTTTTTTCTTATTCCTCAGAGCTAAATTAAAGTTGATGTTCACCATTAATGTGCCCTTCTTTTTTTGAATTTTTTGATGTTTTTTGCTAATTGAGGTCAAGGCAAAGATTTCAACACAGATGCAAATGCGTTTGACATCCAAATCAACAAAAAATTTGCATATTTTGAACTTCTAAAAAAACGCAGGTTTCTTATAGTGATCCCTGCCTCTCAGGCCAGCAAAAGTGGCAAAGGAGTTTCTAACATTAGCTTTACCGCTTCTAGACACCAAGATGTTGAACGTGGTGCATTAGAACTTGCAAACCAAAGTTCATGTTGCAATAAGACTCTAACACACTTGATTTTAAATGCCTAATTCTCCTTTGCTATCTTTTAGTTCTCCCATATTATTTGCGGTCGCAGGATAGTGCATTGTACTAGCTTTGTGTTCTTCTATTGGAAAAATCAATGCATCAAAGCAACAGACATGGTGCAAACAACTTACGGATTTAAAAGTGTCACAAACATATTGTCAACTCCATTTCCATTAGAGACGCTTGCTCTCCCTTTCACTGACTCATAAAGTCAGGCTAGTAGTTTCATATTCCTATTCACACAAAGGCTCTAGAAATGCTTGTTGGTTCAATTTTGAGAACGTGCATACTCTAGACAATAATGTTAGATATGAACATTTGATTTCTCCACAATAAATTCTTACAAGGCTTTCCATAACCCTACTAGATTGTGAATTTATGTGCTTGCAAAGCATTTTCTTTGAGTTGAAAGGTTGGAGAGGCGTGGAGTAATTGCCAAATCTTTAATTTTGTAAAGTGGATAGTAGAATCATTTGAATGTTGAAATGAATTGTTTCCTATAATTACTTACATATTGAACCTGTGTATTGCATGATTGCTAGAATTCCTTGAAGAACATGAAGAAAATTCTTTCAAAAACAGCACTTCCTTTGCAATGATATTGAGGTCATACTTCCAAAACTTCTCTTCCACTTGATGGGAAACTGTAGTTACAATCCTTACTTCTACACAATTGACATCCCCCTTCTTCCTAGTACATGACCATTTGCTTCTATTATTGACCTATTTTATTGCGGCAACATGATATAAACACTTTAGCACAAAATTATGTACAATTTTTTTTTGGAGACTTCAAATCTTGCTATGACAAGACACTCTCTTGCCAAAAATACCGAGACATGAAGTCATTATCTTGTGCATTGACAAACCTGAGCTTCTCACTTAAGGGTGCACTTGAAATCTAAAGTTGAGGCATTCCTTTCTTTTTAACCCTTACAGTGCCTAAGCTAAATAAATTGGGAACTCCTTGTAGATGCCAGTACGTGGTCAATTATGGTCACTTCCTTCATGTTTCCAAAGTGATTGCTTACAACTCATACAAAAATGAAATTATCCACGTTTGGTTATTTGCGCATTTAGGATTAAATACCAGACAGTACAACAAGTAGTATTGTTCTTGAACAAGTAAAAATGTTGACTTCTTTCAACAAAACACTTGTAACCTTGTCCACAATTTTTTTACTTGCCTAACAAAAACAAGTCTTGAATTTTCAAGCACAATATAGTTGCTTGTATTCCAAAATTCTAGCAATGCACTTGTGTTGCACTCCCTCCATTTTGTTGACAAAAAATTTGAGGCTATGTGAAGCTATTTATGTCATGAAACATACAAAATTTCATTTAGCTCTTTAGCGCCTTGTAACCTTTTCTCATACCTATGACTGGAAGTGGATGCTACACAATTGCAGGGTGGTGCAATGGTTGACTTGCAAAGACAATGACAACACCACTTCCATCCTATGAGTGGTTGACATCAATGCTCAACGCTAGATTAAACCTTTAGTACGTCACCCAACACTTTCTTCATTTAAAGTTTTAGCGATTTCAGTGTCTAAGGTACCTACACATTCTTGTTAGCTAGCAACATCAAAGGACAATTCCGACGCACAAGTAGATGCCTTAAATAAATATTGTACATGCGCAAAGGTTATTTAAATAGCTTGAACTGCAATACTTGCATGAGGGTTTTCAAATTGGCAGTAGCGTTTGTTCTTGTTGCTAGATGTTGGTACCTTTGGAATTCCTTCCAGCCTAATTATTTCTATTTCAAAAATCATGCCACAAACAATCTAGAGTTTTCACTACAAGAGAAGGGTCATTTTATGACTAGTGCATATGACTCTTGACTACCATCTAAAATGAGTCATATTTTGGAGAGCATACAATTTACACTATATGTGACTCTATTACATGATTCTCCAAAATATGACTCATTTTGGATGGCAATCAAGAGTCATATGCACTAGTCATAAAATGACCCTTTTTTTGTAGTGTTTGCAAGCGGTATTGAAAGTGTTGTTTTCTCTAAGATCAGATGGTACCCAAATCTTGAATTCTTGTACCACCTATGCATGACATTGATCTTGACGGTTCAAGTGACTTCTTCTTATCCACCATTTTTTTGATCCATTTTGCACCAAGGATTAGAAATCACGGGTCGTTTGCATCTCTGAAATCTCTAGCTTCAGACCTGAAGCACGTCAACCAACCAGAGAAAATTGCCTTTTGCACCTTAAGCAGGAATGTTGGTACAAAGGCGTCTAGTATTTCAAGTATCTTTTCTTGAGAAGCTGGGATTTCCCAGTCAACTCCATATGTACCAAAAGTAACCATATCCAATTCTGAAATGACAAGAGTCTTGTTGAAATGTTTAGCAACACATCTTTGGCGAGCACATGGTCAAATAAGTTTGAGATCAATTCCATCCATTGCAATTTTGTATAATTATTGCCCGCCTTCAACATTTCATATAGATTAGACTCCTTTGCAATGGTTTCCACCAACTTTGCGTCATATCCTAACTCCAGCAATAACTCCAAAATCCAGCACACATTGAAAAATCCTAGGTTGTTGTTCGATTTCTTGTCCTCACAATTATATTGGCCCCTTGCAACTTTGAGAATGGTCCTCTTGACATGGGCATTATCAAATTTGAGAATATTCTCCACCCTGTTTTTGTAAGGTGCATTTGTGATTGTAGCAAAAAGGCACACCCATATTTCCCAAGCGTCAATTAGATGTCCATGACCATCAACCTTTGAGGGGTCATACGGTCTCATTGCCTCCTCTAAATGATGGCATATCGCACTCTCCGTTACGTGAATCAGCTCACTATATCTTTTTGCCTTAGACATTGACAACTGTAAGCGTGCACTAAGATTAGCTACGCAATTTGACGTATAAAACATCAACTTTGCAAACCCTCGGATCCTCTTCTCATCTTATTTGGACCAAGTGATGAACGTCAAATACTGCACGCAATCCTCAAGAAGGCTGATATAGCCAATTTGGGATGCAACCAATGAGAGCTTCAAGCAATGCTCAACATTGCACAATTGCTTGGCATGGCGCATTTGTCTAGGCTTGTATAGATGCATCTGCCAAAAACAATCTTTGTAATACTTCACCTCTATGTGGACATTGACTTTTAGTTGCACCAACATTTCCACATTGACCCCTGTCCATTCCTTGTTGAAGCATGTCTCAAAATATTTACTATAGGAGCACAAGCAGTTTGAGTGGACATGCAGTTCTTCTATAATGTGATTCTCATCTCTTAGTCTGAGCAACCTTTTCCCTTTCCTTTTCCTTTTACATCCATCTTGCTTGTCCATGGCTGCTTGACCTTGATCTATCACATTGGAGATCAAGCGTTGGACCAAGCCTACCACCACATTGCACTTGCCTTCAATGCCAGTCCACTCTTCACCCATTACGATGAAAACAAGAGTTTTGTTCACTGCACCATCTAAGCGTCATACAACTTTAGTATATGCCAAGCGTGGGCATTGCTCTCACTATTTTATACACAATCACAATCAAAACACATACACATATTCCATAAATATCCAAGATAGCATCCTTGGACTAATGATACAGCCAGATTGTGAACCAAGATTACCGGATTTGTGATACACAGTCTAGGAGCCTCATCACTCACCATCCAATTCTGTTTCCTAAACCCTGCAATGATAATCCAAACAACTATTTTGCCTCAGTGTTTTGTATTAAAAAAAAATATCTATAAAATTTAAGTATCTACCTAAATATTCTTGTCATGACCTCAGAATGTAAGTAATACGGGCAAAACAACCACAATCTTTACAAGTCTCCAAAAATAGACCAAACCGCAAAGCCCTCACCAAACTAGGGTAAAGAGCCTAGTCATTACGCGCTTAAAGTTTGTGATCTTGTATCTAAACAATTGAGCCACCCACCCAACTAAAATTTTAAAACCCGCAAAGCCAAGTGAATTTACTTCATACTTTGATTCCTACCATCAGATTTTTGAATTTCCATTTCAATAAAAATTGTGAAACTGCATAAGGGGGTATTTTAGCATTTTCAATTGCCATGGACCATATCATTGTGCATCATGATGCGCATAAGACCCCATCTTTGTGCACCTTGGTTGCATAGTAGATGTGAGACCTTGGAAAACTGAACATTAATTTTTGTATGAAAGGATTAGGGTAAATAATTCATTTTTTTAGCAGTTTTTTGCTTTTACATGGTAAAAGTGAACAAATTAGCAAAATTATGAATAAGTAAAGGAACCAATTCCTTCCATAGTTAAAATAGTTTAGAAGGAAATTTACAGTTTCCCTTCTAATTAAAAACTAGTACTTGGAAGATATGAATCAAGAAATTATAGGGGCTCAAATGGGAGAGAATTAGAATCAGCATAGGAACCCGCCCGTTACCCAATGGTTGTTAGCGGTTTTCTAAAACAATGATTAGGAACAAGTTTTTAAAATAATCCTCATTGACCAATGGCCACAACAGTCTAATCAATGGACCCAGGCTGTGATTAGGAAATAGAGGCAAATAGGTTATCTCTGTCCTCACTTTCCTCACTTCACAACCGGATAATTTTGTGCAATTTGGTAGCGTGCTGGTGAGCGTTAGTTGTTAGATCATGAGAACTTCTTTTTAGTTTTTGGTTTGCACCACCTTCATAACAATGGGGAGGAACAAGAGAGAGAAAGAGTTAGCGCAAGTTTCTCTCAAGTCTGTATTCCTGGGAGTACCCACGAACTACAATAAGAGGAAGATGCTAGGGGAGGACTTATAGCTCATGGGGTGCCAAGGGCTATTGGAGGTACTATGGAACTTGAAGGACAAGGAGATGGTGCGAGAGTTGAAGGAGGAACCGCACAGCCAGTGGGAACACACAAAGAAGGCTCATTTGGATACCTGGACAAAGGTGGATTGGTGTGCTGCCTACCACTTTGAACCAAAGGAAAAAATGTTGGCTTCCCAGACATATGGATTTTGCAAGGCTAAGTTTGCTGTAGATGCTCACCCAAAGAATAGGCACTCAATCTTTGAGTGCAAGAATCCCCAAGAGAGGAGGTTATTAGAATTCCTGGTCTTAATTTTGCTTCCAAAATGGTCTACCGGCCTCACCATCACCTTTGCCAACACCATCTTTGGGGCATTATCTAGGGATAGGGTAGTGAATTGGGGGATTGTGATTTAGGATTTAGTTCTCCGGATGTTTGGATCACTAGAGAATATGAAGGCTTCCTAGATAGCACCTTTCTCTTCCACTTAATTCACTCTCTAGATTTGCTAAGAGAGAGGGAAAGAGTGACTTATAAGACTGCAGCAGTTATGTTGAGGTTTGACATCACCCTAGATTTGGAACTAGAAGAACCTGAGGGAGTGAGAGAAGAAACTCTAGAGCAGGAGAAGTAGAAGAGAGCTAGAGGGAAGGATAAGGAGCCAGCTAAGGGAATTGGAGCATTGGGAAAACTGGAGAGGAAAGATTCCAAGGATTATTGGAATACCCATCCTTTCTTTGACATTATAGGACAATTGGAGGGAATCCAAGAGACAATTATTTTTGATAGAGAATATCTCTACAAATTATGTTTGCTGATGGACGCCTCCACCAAAGGTGAGATATATAATAAGATAAAGAGGCTCCTTCAGCTCAAGAAATCTAGTGAGTTGGAGGTAGAGAATTTATCCAATCAAGTAGCAACCCTTCATACCTAGCTAGAACAGGAAGCAAAGGAGGGCAGATTAGCTCACAACATCTTACAAGACATTGCCCAACTCCAAAGTTTTGTAGCCCTTTAGGGTGATGTTGTGAATAAATCCAAGCTATTTGACGCAAGGGTTTTGAAGGAGGGATCACATGTGGGACCCAAACTTGTGGGTGTTTTGGTGGAGTATGCAGGGACAACAGAGTCGACTTTGCAGGAAATGCAGACGCTTTTGCATGGTCCAAGTGTAGGACTCGATGCTGGCTAAGGAATCGGTAAAGCAAGGGAGACAACCCTTGCCAAGAAGACTCTGCCACCCCAGTCACCCTATTGAATCATGCAGAAGGATACGGAGGAGGTTAGAACTCCAAGTTCTACACGCCTGCTTAGCAAGATTGATTTTGGGCCCAAAAAAGGGTCTACACCCGGATCCCAGACTTGGAGTGGGACTCGGACAACACTTGATAGCGAAGGTGCAGCAAAGGCACCAAGCCCTATGAAGAGGAAGGCAACTTCCAATCACTCACGAGAGTTGACATTGCCAATCCATATCAACCTCAACAAGGAACCATTTGCATCATCCACAAAAATTGAGGATACATCAAGTGACTCAGAAGAGGAATCTTGAGATACGGATGCAGAAGCAGCGGCTTTGTTGCATGCAAAGCAGAAGAAGTCCAATCAAAAGTTGTAGAAGGAAAAGTCAGCGCGTGGTGCTCGTGCTCCACCTGGTAGAAGAAAACTTCTACACAAGAGCGCGGCCAAGCTTGCGGGTACTTCCTTATAGAAGAAGAAGGGCAACTAGCAGCACCCTAGAGATATAAGTGGTAGTAGTTAGTTTAAAATAAAGTGTTGTTTTTACAAGAAGATAAGTGTTAGCTGCTTCTTGTTTGGATAAGCTTGGATGTCCATATCCGGATTCTTAGGATATGAGATCCTCGATTATGGTAGGTTTAGGGTATAGAAGTAGATCCACATTTATGGATCAAATAATGAAATGTGTCATTCTTTGGTCATTAACTTTCCTTCCAGGAACCAACAAGGTTTTCTCAAGGTTAGTAATTAGAGGCAATGGTACGCTTGTTGCCTAGGGTGATTTTATACTCTTGAATTTCCTAATGCAAAGCAAAATTCTGGATTTCCACTTCAAAATTTTGAGTTGATCCCTTGGTTTGATGTTGGTATGCTGTGAGTGCTCAAACCTCCCCCTCAAGAAGTAAGCGCAAGCATATGAGTCCCAGATTTAGCACTAGAAGTCATGAATTTATTTTTTGTTTTACTTAGCTTTGAAATTACATTTTTATAAGTGGAATAGCCATTTATGTTGATTTAGGTTAGTTAGACCAAGTGGTTAGCGGTACACTATTTACCATACTCCATTTGGTAAGTCATTAGGAGTGACTTAGTGAGAATTAGTAGTTTCTAGTTAGTTTGAGCAACACCCATACTAGGGGCTTGAGATCCCCTCCAAAAGTCCCCACTAACCTAATTAGAGAGGGTTAGATTAGGAAATGCAACTAGGGGCTTGGGATCCCTTCCAAAAGTCCATTATCACTTGTGTCTTGTTCACTTACCCCTTGTAACACTTCCCCTTGTAACCCATCACTCTATCTTCCTTCATCACTTGTACCTTGCCACATTCTTAGCCCTCCCTCTCTTGCACTTAGTTAGAACATAGTCTTTGCTTGCATTTGTCATACCAAACCCCAAGAAGTTGGATTATGATTGGCAATGCCGCTTTTCCACACTTCTTAAAAGTCCCAATTGCATTCAAGTCATTAGTTGGTTAGAGAAAGCTCATAGTTAGAGTAGGAAACCTTACTTGAGACTTAGCTTACCAGTTGCTATCAGAATTCCAATATCAAAACAAGCCCTCCTAGTAGCTCTATGGGAATCCTTTCAGCTTAGCCTCGATTGGCCAAATCTCTTGATTCCTTAAGCAGTTCTTTGAGAAGTCACTTTGCTCACTAACTCTCTTAACTTGAGGCCTTGCCTTGCAACTAGAGTCTTTTAGCTGGTGACCCTGCCCTCTCTTCCGCACCAATGGCCAGTCCTCATAGTAGCCTTAGCCCTCAGAATTCTACAACATTGCTCTCACAACCTTAGCCTCAAATTCCACAGATTTGCTCTCATAGCCTTAGCCCTCATAATTCCACAACATTGCTCTCACAGTCTTAGCCCTCAAGATTCTACAGCATTGCTCTCACAGCCTTAGCTTTGAATCACCGCTAATTAGCTCTCAATCAGAGCCTTGGCTCTCAAACTTCCTAGCTCTCAATTATAGCAGCCTAGCCCCTAGAATTCCCGCTTAACTCTCAGAATTCCCCCCTTAGCTTTTGATCACAACCTTAGCTCTCAGAATTCCTAACCTCAAATCACCGTTAGCTAGCTCTCAATCACAGCCTTGACTCTTAGACTTCCTAGCTCTTGATTATAGTAGCCTAGCCCCTAGAATTCCCCACTGAGCTCCCAAAATTCCACAGCATCAATCTCACAGCCTGTGCTCTCAAAATTCCTAGCCTTAATCACTGCCAGCTAGCCCTTGATCACGGGTTTAGCTCCCATAATTCTACAGCATTGATCTCACAACCTGAGCTCTCAAAATTCTATAGCATTGCTTTTGTGGCTTAGCTCTTGGAATTCCACAGCAGTGCTCTCACGTAGCCTTAGCTCTCAAAGATCCACAACATTGCTCTCGTGGCTTAGCTCTCAGAGTTTGTAGCCTCAATCACCACTAGCTAGCTCTCAATTATAGCAACCTAGCCCCAGAATCCCCCTCTTAGCTCTTGACTACAGCAGCATTGATCTCACAGCCTAGCACTCAAAATTCCTAGCTCTTGACTATGGCAGCATTGCTTTTGCAGCTTTAGCTCTCAAAATTCCTAGCTCTCAGTCATAGCTAGCTGACTTTTGATCATAACAGCAGTGTTCTCACGTACCCGGGCCCTTAGACTTCCTCAGCTAGCTCTCGCTTGCAGCATCATTCATGACAGCTAAGCCTGCGATCACGGCAACAGCGCCTTTGATCACAACATCAAAGCCTTAGTCCAGAGCCGCCGCTCCCTCCGCCTAGACCTCTAGCCCATACGCGGATCCCAAGGCCATACCTAGCCTTGACTTTGGTCCTCGACCCTCTCTAGCCTTGAACTCTGCCCTCCAGCAAGTTTGGCCTTACAAAATTCACGATATTTTTGAATTTGTGGAGTCCTTGAATGAGCCCACCCACTCCCTTGGCCTAGGCTAAATATTTAAACAATTGTTCCAAACTATGGAAGGACCTTTTTTTTGGGACAAAGAATTACGTCATTGGGGGTGCCTCAAACACCAAGCCGTCATATTTCATCTATTTGCATGGCAAGGAGATATTTCTTGGCATTTGAGACACTATTGTGAGTGTCCAAAGGGTTAGCAAGATCCTTAATGCTTAAGTTGGCAAGCCAGTTTATGTTGTGATTATTTGTCACAAGGCAATAACATAAACCGGTCCAATTGGACGGGTTGCTTTACCAACCCACTAGAGTGTTGTGATTATTTGTCTTTAGAGTAGGATCACCGCACATTTGATCGAGCACCACTCCATCCATGCGCACGAAGGAATGGAGGCCATTCACAACCAAGTCATAGGGTATGTTAGACCCCATGATGAGGTATGATTACTTACACTATAAGAAACTTGTGTTATTTTTGACGTCCCTGCAAAAACATCCCCTTGTTAGACATGTTTATTCTAATATAATTTTGACATCAACTGGCTTTCAAAATCCAAATAACTTTGATGTCAAAATTTCATAACATCTACAGAACGTGTGGTTGTCAAGAATAGTAGCCATAATGTCAAGAACAACCACAACAATGTCCACCCAAACATGGATGTCTTTACAAATGTCCATGATGACATAAACATCAACGTACTCACCAATCTGACAAGGGCACTGTTTTTTCACCACAAGTAAATCTCCATAGTTTACCCCTCCAGATTTTGGTAAAAAAACTGCCCATTGTAAAAGTTAAAGCCTAGAAAAATGATAATGTTTGTTCCCACATCAGGGTTGACATTGTCATGAACATCACTATAACTCTGATACTGGAGGGTCAGTTTCACCAAGGGTAACTTCCAAGAGTTAACTATTTACATAAAAGGTAAAACCACTGACTAGTGTAAAAAGAAAGGCCCAGTAATTCAGACCTCCACAAAGACGTTTTTTTTGTTGTTAAACTAAATATAACTGCTAGGCTAGCAATGGAGGCCGGATTTACCACATATAACTTTTCCAAAGTCACGAAGCACGTGCAAATGAAAATGCAAACCATCAAATAATTTTAATTTTGGGAATTTCTGCATGTTGACTAGGACATATGCTTGGATGTCCAAACTAACGTGATTGACACTTTGACGAGGTGGGTCAATTTCACTGAAAGTAAGTTTATATGAGTTACTATGCACTGTGAGGTTAAAAGGCTACCATTTAAAAAAACAATGATTAGCTGCATTCCATGCGTCTATAATTATGTCCATTGCAACATCAATCTAAACATGCCTAGCATGCTGGCGAATTTGACTCAGTTTAACATTAGTTTACTTTCTAGAAGTTACTATGCAAGGATTGGTGAAAATATTGTCCACTACAAGAGCCACGGACCCTATAAATCTTGACATCATGAGGGACATTTAGATGGACATCACTATCACCATGCCACTTCACAATAGAGGTGACATTCACATTGACATCGTATTGAATGTAGTTCCAACTTCTAAAGACTACTGATTTGCAAGGGACCCTTTCAAGTAAATCATACATGCATAACTTTTGTGGACATGCACCATGCTATTAACAACGTCCACATGAATATTTTGTCAAACGCAATCTTTGATGTAAAAAATTCCAAGTTTCCATGCAAGGCCAACAAGTGCGTGCTCACTAGAACATCCCACAAATTATGCAAATGCCACAAAATACCTCATTTGCTGCAATTGACATGGGCCTAAACGTCTACTGGTACATTAGGAATGTCATACACCACGTGCTTTAGACAATGTCCTAGTACTGTAGTATACGGCCATGGCATGTATCATTCCTCATGTGCAATGGCTACTCCATTGGGTCCTTTTGTCGTGGGTACGACATACATACCACCCCTAGTGTCCGGTCTTCTTATATGTTCTACTTCCATTGCAATGGGTGCTAAGCCTTCAAAGTCAGCATCATTACCAACATTGATGATGGCAGGGTCTTGTTGCTCTTCATGCACTGCTCAACGTTGCCCTCGCATGTCTATTCTAGAAACAACTTTCCATCTGTTTCTTCGCGCATCATCAGATAAGAATACTTGCTGACAATGCAATGGAAATGCAAATGAGTCGGCGTTCACTGCACCATCCATGCAATTGAAGTTGGCTATGCTAAAGCCATACTTGTCACTCTTGACGGTAGGATATCAAGCATCACACGTGCCACTCACCCTATTGCATACCGAGACTGTGGTGTGATGGTTGTGGTAGTTCAACTCCAAGATCTCCTCTATGTACTCCACGTACTCTGTGGTCCTCTCAACGGGTCTTCTGTTGAAAATCCCCCACCAAAGCTGTTTGGTGAAAGTTGCTACCACGCATGAGTCTTGAGTAATAGGACCATCCTCTGAGCATTGAATGCGTAAATGCATCCCGAACGCATGCATATGTTGATGTGTAGTTGCATATCTCTTGGGTGGGAATGCGTACTGGAGGATGTCCGCCTAAAGCTGTTCCCCATCTCTTTGCAAGTTTGCCACTTGTGATCTCAACAAATCTGCAAATGAAGGTAGCTCACCCAAATTGTTGGGGTATCTTTGCCGTGCAAGAAGGCGATGGCAATGAAACTAAACTCAATAAGCCTCTTGCTCTCTCCATCTACGTGCCTTTGCAGCCCTGTAATCCTTGCAACAAGTTCCAAATCACTATACATTATTTGTGACTGCTCTAACGTTAGAATGTGGTGTAATTGATCATCAACCATGTTCAATCAAATGTTAGATAAAACGCAATACTACTGCCCTGATTGTCCTCTTGGATACTACCTGCATTGTAGAAAACATGCAATATATGACACCGATGTTACTGTTTATGACCAACAAGACGCTCTCTACTTTACTCTTTATGAGGGACGTTGCTTTATATGAGCTAACATAATCTGATATGTTCTGTGTAACATGCTAGCATTTTGAAATGTAAACATAGAGGTCAATGCTGACGTTTTGGTAAGCATAGAAGAACATTGCCACTTGTTCCAAACAGCATTATAAAGTTATAGACGTAATCATGGTTGCCATATTTTCTAATCACAGTTAACATTTACAATAGCATCTAGCCACTTACTCCCAAAACGGTTCCAGACATGCCGCATTGTCAAGAACAAATGAGTGTGCATAACCACGCACTGCGTCTGACATCTTTTGCTTCTTAGTCTTGTTGGGGTTTAGAATCTTGTTGTTCATAGTAGCGTCTTCGTTTGTGTCCCATACTCAATGGATCAATGCCCTATGTCATGTCATATACTCTGAGCAAAATCCCAATGCCTCTTCCATTCAATAGCCTTTTGCTATGCTCCCCTCTAGATGGGCATAAGCTCTAACGTAGTCCTTTGATGTCTTCAAATAGCGCTCAATGGGGTACATCCACCTGCAATGGACGGGGCTGCAGATAAATAATTGCTCCACTAGATGCACGGGTAGGCAGGTGCCGTTATCAGGGGTCTGCTTCTTGTTTTATTGAACTATGATCTTAGTGAAACCTTTCAAGGTCAAAACTTTGGCCTTTTTGTTAATATGTCTGTAATAATGTGCTTCCGCAATTTCCTTAAAGGGTCCATTGGAGTGATCCCTCGCTTTCACGTTTGGGTGCTTGCTCGTGGTTTAGGTTAGTGAGCGGTTTTTCATGCTTCTTGCAGAAGTTAGCAATCCAGAACGTACGAAAAAAGTTCCTAAAACACAACATAGAAAAGTGACCATATTAAGAAACAAAGTCCAATAATTCAATTTAGGGAAAATTACTGAATGAATACAAGCTGTGTGTCATGACATTTAGAAATGTTGGTGGAAACTCCTTCTCTAAAATGCAAGATGCAATGACCACGTTCTCTACAAGTTCCTCCTTGCCATCCTCTCGCACCTCTTTCTTGTTCAACCTTTGAAACACCCGACACATCTTTATAATTGCTTGCCATACTTCTTCATCTAGAAGGTTTCTAATTGCCATAGTGAGCACCTACAAGGGACAGATTTTCACAGCATAGTTGTATGTCAATTGTGATGCACTTCTAAACATCCATGATTGCATCAAGACGTCTGCAATGTGATGTTTGTGTTAATTAACACTTTAAATGTAACGTGCTATAATTGCAATCATGTCCATTGCAACCCAATATGACACTTGGTTAACATCAATATCAAAATTTTGGTTGTCTTGGTTATATCAATCAAGGTGTCTATTAACATAGACAAATGTTGCAATGTATGCATTCTTGGACATGAAAGCAAAATGTGAAGGTTTCATACATACTTACCTACTGCATGAGGACATGGTAGTCATGTGTCTTCATATACTGAAGTTTCCCATCCTTTAAGGGCTTTTGGATACAACCTACATAGTTTGAGGGGGTGCGGATTTTTGAAATGATTTGCACAAACTCCTTTTGCTCATCTGGTTTCAAGATGTCCGACCCCCGTGGCATGTGCAGTTGATCTCTTTGACGTTCCAACCATAACTCATCTTGGATTTCCAAGTCTTGCAAGTCCTGGTGACTCTCTAGGCTATCATTCATACCTAGCAATGTTTTCACTATGTTTTTACACAAGTTCTTTTTGCATTGCATGACATCCAGGGTGTGTCAAACCAACAAATGTTGTCAACATGAAATGGATGCTCCCCAAGACCAGACCAACAACACTAGACCGTCCGTTCAAATTTAGAGATATATGCTACCGTGATTTTTTGACACGTGATGTTATACCCCCATGAAAACAACACCTGACATTGTTGTTGCTCTAGTCAACCCAAGAAATGTCTACCATGACTTCACAATGTACTTTTGAACATACATATGTACACTTTAACTTTTCATTGAACATTTTATCATCCATTTTGACATGTACAATCACATGGACATGCAGATGCATAGACAAATTCTTTACAATTCTAGTTGCAGCAACAATTACTTTGACGTTTTCCCAATGTTCACTACATTTGAACATGCTACATCAATCTTGGCAGATATTTGTTTTTTTTCCTATTGTTGGTCTGACAATTACAAGGTTCAGTGTTTCTAATTCACGCACCTGCCAATACAAAAGTTTATAGAATGCACTCAATTACTTCATGTTTGAATAGTGCACGGGATTGTCTTTCCCATCCTCCCAACCATCCATATCCAAGTACATTCAATGCCACCTTGTGTCCCTAATGAAATCTAGCCTTGACATTATTTTTGGCCTTCCTCACTGGTCGGCCTGCTCATTGAATCTTTGGTTACGCCGGATGGATGTCCGTGATGCAAATACCTACGAACCTCACCATACACAATTTTATTGCCCCTTACGGACTCATCAAGTAGCACGTCCTTGGTCTTTGCCATCCTTGGATCCATGTCAGAGTCGCATGATGGACAATCACAATATCCCTTACAGCATAGACCAGATTATGAGGCCGTACTCTAGAAAGTCTGAGATTGTCCACATGAGCAATCCGCGCATCGCAAAACGTTGAGAACCCTTGAGGCGTGAATAATCCAGCACTAGGACACCTTCCCAAAGAACTTGCAACTCTTGTATTAGTAGACTTATGAAAACATCAATGTTCTTTGCAGTTGGAGATTGCTTGCCTAATATGAGGATGCTGAGCAAAATGAAAAGTTTCTTTGTCACAAACCAAGGCTCCAGGTTATAAATCAATATCAACACCGGCCAAGTTGACCAATTTGTGTTGCTGAGCTTGAACGGATTGACGCCATCCAACACCAACACCAGTTGCATGTTCCATTTCTGAGCGCCAAAGTTGCCAAAAGCAACGTCAAAGTCAATGTGTTTCCAGGCGGGGCTGTCCACTACTGAACGCATCACGCCATCACTGCTGACGTGCTTGGTGTGACCCATGAGCATACTTGCAATATCCAGCAACCTCCACATTTGCTTCAGAGGTGGAATGAGAGGAAAATGTCAAATGACTTTTGTAGGAATAGCATCTGTACCATCCATTCAACGCAATTTTGAACACTTCATACATTCACTCAATGTTGATTCCTCATCCTCAAATAACATGCACCTGTTAAGGCAGGCGTGAATATTAGTATACTCTAAACCTAGTCTTTGGGTAGTTTTCTTGGCATCATAATGAGTCCTTTGCAACTTGTTATCAAGGAGCAACAAGTCCTTTGCCAAATATTGGAGCAACTTGTTCGAGAATCTGTTGTTGAAGCCAAAGACGACACACATGTTCATGAGAACAATGATGGCTGACACCACGCTTGTCTTCAATCCCGTGTACAGAGGTGTCAATGCCAATTCATACAACCCCTGCAACCGGTTTAGTGTAGCACCGTCTTGGGCTTCAAACTTCGGCGCGGTGATTGAGTCTGCATGGGCCTCTTGGTGCAATTTGTCAACACAATTGAAGGCCTCCATCACTTGCCTTTGGACATCATGATGCTCGTCTAGAACAATGTTGTCATCGTTAATGCCGGCTCTTTCTTAGACTCTTGGCACATCAAGTTCAGCATGGGCTTTGTTGACATCAACGTCTTCAAGAGCATCAATATTGCCCACAATGACATTATCGTCATCATAAGCCATATCTTCAACTCAGATTCCATGCTCTAGGAATCTATCCGGTGGATCACTGCCTAGCAGGAAACAAGTTAGAAATGGGTCCCTCCCCACAAGCGCGTGGTGTCTCCTTATCACCTCAACACGTTTTTGTAAACCCCATGGCAATCCTTACACAGACAAGGATATGACGAGCATTTCTTCTTTGTGGCAACTTGCAACTCTGTTTGTAAAATCAAGTCGACAAGTGGAATATGCCGTAGTGTCCGGTTGTCCCCTGCAATTCAAATTCTTGCACCGCAATCATGCATCTTGGATTGCAATAAGGCTTGTAGTTTAGGGTTTAGAGCAAAGCGACGTCTTGTCCAATGACATTTGTAGTATATATAACAAAAACCATGGCTTCAGCAACTTCCTTCAATTATACACACTGCACAAGGAAATCCTACTCATTTATTGTGTCCTAAATTTGTTGCAACCACATCCCAAACAACACATTGTGAATGTACCTTTATGTACAAACTGATGTGATTTAGGACGCTAATGGCATGTCTATTACGTCATTCTTGTAGTCAATGACATCATTTTGTATTTAGAACCTTGAAACTCACGCTTATCTGACGTTGATTAGACATGTACAATTGCACGTGAATTGAACATGTGACATGAGCAATTAACTAACTTGAAGACAGTGCTAGTAGTTTCTTTGGGAATCCCTAAAGGACCAAGCCCTTTTTCCTGCTGACATCACTAAAAACAACCATTTTTAGGAAGTTTAGAAAATGGGGGTTTTATGTTCTCTTCTTTGGAAATCCAAACGTAGGATCTTGACCAAGACTAGAAGAGGTACTTGAGGGGAAAAAATCGGCTCATTTCAAATGGAGAGGGGTGAGATATTTACATCTAAAGTGAAAAGAAAAGGATTTTTTTCATGCTGCCCAAAAATTTAGAAGCTTTTCACTATTCATGTAACAAAAAATTGCTCTACCCAAAGTTGCACTTTATTTTTTACATGTAGCAGATCAAGTTAGGTTTGTGGGGGAGAAGTTTCAAATCCACTTGAATTATAAACCACCTGAGAAAATTCAATACGTAAAAAGAAGTAGAAAATGAGTCAAAACAGATAAATTCATCAAAATTAATTAATGAAATGGAAAATGCTAATCGCGACGGTGATAATCTTGCAATAATCAATCTACTTCCTTTAGTTTAGTGTTTTTACAAAAATGTTGAAAATTTAGTAGAATAAAGGACTTCAAAGTTGATTTTAGAGTAGAGATTCCATTACAACATGCAAACAAAACCTCGTTATAACTTCCATCTCATTGATTGAAATTGAATGATTCAAAGCTTGACACCTAGATACAAATCTAAAGAACCAATACCAAATTTTACATATCTTAATAAATAATTTTCTAAGAATTTCTTGGGCTGCCCAGACAGGCAGTCTTCCCCAGATTTTCAGAAATTCATGCATAACTTCTTCATCAAGTGTCCAAACAAAGAAAATATTTGATGCCCACGTACATCTTTGAGTTCCCTACTTTCAATAAAAGTTTCAAAAAATCACAAAAAGTAGTTTATCCATAGCTACATGCCCAAAGTCCAACTTCTCCCCTCAAGGGACAATGGTTCTTTATGAGTTAAATAACACCCAACCCAAGAGTGTGCTTCAAGTAATTGCATTCCTCATGGCAAAAGCTACGCACGTGAGTGTCACGACAAGACCGGGAGCACGCATTCCATGTTTGCACAGAGAGTGCCAGCTAGCAATCAAAATGTAGCACAACTCATCTTGGTACCTTCATTTCCAAGTTGGTATGCACAAATCTTTAAGCTAAGACACTATCTAATTTGTCCCAAAAATGAAAACCAAATCCTAGGTTTATGATCTGACCGTACCGTGCCTGGCCTTAATTCTTGTGCTACTTTTGTAAACTATAGGAAAAAAGTTGTTTTTTTCTTTAGTTTCATGTTATAATTGATTTCTGTTATGACATCCATGTGATCTGAGTGACAATAATATCAACATGGTTATAATTTGCTTGATGTCATTGTTAACATGGGAGTCCGTAGAAGTCCGGAACATTGCGTCAAGAACAGACGTGTTTGTTTCACTCATATCAATCAATTGTAACCATCAAGTTCAACCAATACTAAGTATATGGTGATTATTCTATTTAGTACACTTGGGCAGCTAGCATTGGACAGTTGTGGAAACAAGTATATATTGACGGCAATGCATGATGACCACGCTCAAATTAACTTGGATCTAGATGCAGTGACCTACATGTTTGGGGCGACATTGACTATGGCATGTGTAACGTTCCTTACAATGCGAGCTGTATCATTGTGGAGTGAATTGTAGACATTCACGTTACTACTGACATACTGACATCTACTTTGATGTCTTCAGAGAAATTTTGCGACAAAACATACTATTCTAATCATGAATTTCAGGGAATGGATATACTTGGATGACCCCACGTGGCCAACTAAATGTACACAATGATCATTTTGAGAGGCTTCATTCAGAAGTCTCAAAAGGTAACACAACAAGAGAAATAGGTATTGGGGTTTCAAAGTCATGCTTGACAAGACAGTTGCAATTGTGAAGTTTCACAATGCGTCTAAAGTACATCAATGTAGTGCATTAAGAGGACGATAGGGTTTCCATAGTTAGAGGAGACGCACCTGTAGAATTCAAGGTCAACAGCGTTGCACTTGATGTGTTCACAAATTTTGTTGAGCTAGCTGCAGCAATGGCTCCTTCATTCTCTTCAGCTCCACTCAAGCAATCGCAAACTGCAAAAGGGGTGTGATGTTCCTTGAGCAAGTAGAGAGAAGACAGAGGTGGAGAACTCGCGACTCCTGGTCGGAGCGGAGGCGGGGAGATGCTGGGGAACAGAGGGGCAGTGACAAAGTGAGGCCCAAGGCCGGCAAAGGCAAGAGCAGAGGTGGGAGCTTGGAGATAGAGCCGACAAGGCACTTGAAAAACCACGGAGGTCACAGATCTTCATTCTCAAGTATTCATTCACGGGTATAGGGCCCGCCCTTGGTGGTAGGTGTCTACCGTGCCGCCGTTTGCACATTTGCTATGACGTTGGCTGTTAGTTTTATTGAGCGTGGATCAAATTATCAAACACAATTAGAAATTCACCATACACTCTAATTTGACCGAACATGAAACAAAAAACTAAAAAAAACCCCAAATCCTTGACCCTGCCATCCCCACAACAAACCAAGTCAATCAATTTTCAAAATTCTAACAAGTTTGGCCATCCATTTCTTTGAACATGATTATAAATTCACCAAACATTATGAGATTAGTCCAAATATGAAACAGAAGATAAAAAATATCAATGCCTCTTACCCCTTCCCTTCCCCATACACACCCAATCCATTTGTGTTCAAATTATAAACAAGTCTAACCACTTAAATCACCAAACTCAAATAAAAATCCACCATATGCTCTAATTAGACCAATCACAAAACAATAAATGGAAAATATTGATACCCATGCCCCTTGCATTCCTAACCTTCAAGGTTACTCTCTTTTCAAAATTTAGACAAGTCTGGCCTTTCCAAATCATCAAACACAAATGAAAATGAACCATAGACACTAAATAGACCAAACATGAAACAAACCAAAAAAAAAAGATACCCAAATCCTTGACCCTGCCATCCGCACAGCATACCAGGTCAATCAAATTTTGAAAATCTGACAAATCTGGCTATCCAATTCACCAAACACAAGTATAAATTCACCATACAAACTTTGATTAGTCCAAGCATGAACCAAAAGATGAATAATATCGATATCTCTAACCCCTGCAATCCCCATGACTAACTAGGTCACTCTCATTTCAAAATACAAGCAAGTTTGGCCCATCAAATTCACCAAATATGTATAAACTTTCACCATATACTTAAATTAAACCAATCACTAAACAAAAAAGGAAAAATATCGATACATCTGACCCTTGCAATCCCCATGACATTCCAGGCCACTCTTATTTCAAAATTTAGACAAGTCTAGCCCATTGAAATCATCAAACATGAATAAAAATTTGCCATACAGTCTGATGAGAACAAAAATGAAACAAAGAAAAAAAAAAAAACCCTCAAATCCTTCCCTTCCCCACACATACCCCGTCCATCTCATTTCAAAATACGGACAAGTTTGGCAATCCGAATCACCAAACACAAATAAAAACTCACCATAGACTTTGATTAGCCTAAACATGAAATAAAAAAAGATAATATGGCCCTAGAATTCTTTGCCTAACCCCAAGAGATCTTGTGTCAATGTGATTTCAAGATTCTTTGCTCTGCTGGCCAAACCATAAACCTTAACACGATTGTGAAAACTCCATACTCAAAATTCAAAATTCATGACTGTATGAATTTGGAACTTGTCCAGTTGGACCCAAGGTCACCGCCCTTGTTGCAATCACTTCAAAGCCCCCAATCTACACCAATTGTTGAGCATCCTTTGACGTCTAAGGAAACATAGAGCCATGTCCAGCTAAACACCCATGCGTCTTGTCAAACATCTAACTTGGAAATTCCGAAAGAGCGGGAGAACTGAAACTAGTACTTGCCATCATTGGGCTCCATGGATACTTCTCGGGCAACCTCTCGGTTGTTTGCCCTGCCGTTGGACCTCTACTTCATTGCTCAAACCACCTCCCCTTTTGAGCAGCTTTGCACGCTAAGCTACCACCTCCACCGGCAACTATCCCTTCTCTCTTGAGCTTGATGCTCTTGCGTCCGACTGAGCCTTGGATTGAGCCTCCTGAGCTCGTCTACGTTGTTGCTGCTCCTCGCGAAGGGATTTGTCTGGGCCATTGTTAATCTCAATCAACATTTGTGGCGATTGCGGTTGCTTTCTTGCGCTAGGCGTCTTTCCCATCTTTGCTAGTTTGCACGACCACCGCTAGAATTGCAAGAACTACTATCAATACACTTGTGTACAACAAGAGAAACCAACATCAATGAAGAGAAATCAGAATTGAGGCACTAAACCTTTGTCTCGACGTCTATGTTATTGGCCTCAACGCATCCCCGTCGCTCTCTCAATTGTTGCAGCTCCTCGACACAGCAAGCTTGTAGTTTGGGTAGGCCAAACTTGTCTAAATTTTGAAATGAGATTTACCTTTAAGGTTTGGAAAGGTGGGGCCAAAGGTATTGATATTCTTCATCTTTTGTTTCATGTTTAGACTAATCAAAGCTTGTATGGCAAAATTTTATTTGTGTGGGAAGAATTCAAAAGGCCACACTTGTCGAAATTTTGAAAAGAGATGGACCGGGTATGTTGTGGGGAAGGGAAGGGGTCAACAGTTTGGATTTTTTTATATTTTGTTTCATTTTTGTTCTAATCAAAGTGTATGGTAAAATTTTATTTGTGTATGATGATGTGGATGGACAAACTTGTCTATAATTCAAAATGTGATTGACCTAGTATGCTTTAAGGATGGCAAGGTCAGAGGGTTTGGTTATTTTCATTATTTGTTTCATTTTTGGTCTAACCAAAGTTGTGTTGTGAGTATTTATTTGTCTTTGGTGAATTGGGATGGGCAAACTTGTTTATATTTGAAAAGAGATGAATCACGTATGTGGTGAGGAAGGGAAGGGGTCAAGGATTTGGGTTTTTCATTTTTTGTTTTGTTTTTGTTCTAATCAAAGTGTATGGTAAATTTTTATTTGTGTATGATGATGTGGATGGGCAAATTTGTCTATATTTAGAAATTGGGATGGATAGGGGATGTCATTGTGAAGGCTGGGGCCACTAGGTTAGGGCCAAAAAATTTTATGGTTTTTTTTCATGGTTGGTGCTTCTAAGTGTTTGGTATATTCCCATTCATGCTTATTGTGTTGCGTAGTCATGGATTGAATTCAGTTTGAAATAAGATTGACAAGGATCTTGTGGGGAATGCAAGGAGGGTTTTGGTGGCCTTTCTTTTGATTTTCATGTTTGGTGTTAATTAAAGTTGGAAGGCTAATTGTTAATCACGGTTAGTGATTTTGATGGGCCTTACTTGTGATTGTTCTAAATAGGAATGGACAAGGAGATTTTGTGGAGAAGACAAAGGGTCAAAGGAATAGGGCTTTTTCCTTTTTAGCTTCTAGTTTGGTGATTCAGCAATTTATGTTCTTTTCCAATAATGTTGGTGGATTGGGTAGGCCCATTTTGTCAAGATTCCACATTAAATTGGAAAGGGGACAGCATGGGTAAGGCTGAGGGGTTTGACCAGGGATTTGTTATACACACATATTCCAAAATTGGCAAGTGATTGTTGAGGTTAGCTTTTTTGCCGTCTCCACGGACATGGTTGATGATTGTTTACGTCCAAGATGTTATTACAAATGCGTGGCTTTGGACGTGGTTTGTTGTCTATACATTTGTTTTGATATTATTATACATGTGTAGTTGCAAAGTCATATATGTGTCATGTTTTGTTGAATGCCTCAAATGACGTAGAAGACATATTAACTCAGATGTGTTGCACATGTTGTTTAGTCCTTCTGATTCCTCATCAGAAGAGGATGGGAAGAGGGATAGTGATGAGGAGGAGAGCACAAATGAGGAGTCCGACTTTGACCACGCTCCTCTTCCAATTAGGCCAAAGGCTGAGAAGCAGCCTTTCAAGCGGCTTTGACGTCTGCAAGATGTCAAGGAGAAGAAGAAGATACTCACTAACGTCAATTTCAACCCAATTGAGAAGATGGTGAAGACCTTGTGTTCAGATATGAGGCTCCTCTCAAAGGATCTTGATTGTTATCACAATTGGTCGCAACAGTCAAACGTGGCCAAAGAGCCATTCTTTGACCACTTGTATGCGGGTAATTCCATGTCACTTTAAACTTGTTGTTGGTATTCTTAGGTTGTTGTTGTTCTGACATTGCAATCT
Source organism: Ulota crispa (assembly GCA_963920765.1). NCBI lineage: Eukaryota > Viridiplantae > Streptophyta > Bryopsida > Orthotrichales > Orthotrichaceae > Ulota > Ulota crispa. Next base: position 3,738,015 of record OY987252.1, on the reverse strand, counting down.
TGTTCTCATGTTGGTTTGCATAAGGTAGTTCTTGTTGGCTTGGTGATGGACGTCCTTGCTGAGTGGGAGTTGCAAGGAAGGATAAAGGAAAAGAAGATCAATGAGGAGTAGTTAGGTCTCAAGTTGACCAAATTACTCATTGCTGAGCGTTTCAGACTCAACAAGATGATCAATGACGACCTGCCAAAGCCGCCCAAGGTCACCAACGTGCAGTGGGAGGCTCTAGATAGAGAAATGTGCGACTCCAAAGTCGAAGGCAAAGTCGCAGCAGATACAGGCAATATCACAAGGCAAGGGTTGCAACACAAGGAAGATGAATGCGCTGTGGACATCCGTGACTTACAAATTGGTAGCATGCCTGTCCTTTCATGTTTTGTTGCATGTCCTCAAAGTTTATGATGTGTGTGTCTTGTCATCCTTGACATTCTAAGTAATGGTAGTTGGCTTATTTTGATATTTTGCTTGACATTTTTATTTTATAGCATGTCCCCCTTGTACGTGATGTTGTGGCCATCTATATTGATGACTTTTCCCTACGTTGACATGGGTTTCTATGTTTTAGGGTAATGAGCTTGGCAGGTAGCCCTATGAGAGCAGGATTGTTGGGGAGATGGATAAGGAGATGAAGCGATTGGAGGGCAAGAAGGAAAAAGGGCGTGCAGACTTTAGCAAAGAGGTTGCACATCTTTGAAGAGAGACAACAGAGGTGCGAGGGTTGGTTTTAGAGCAGTCATTGGCCATGATGTCTACATGATCTTAGTTGGAGGGCACACTCTAGGAGTTGGCTGCAAATGTGGCAGCCCTCATCGTTGCACAAGTGCAGTGAGGAGAGAAGAAGCAATTAGCTAGCAATGGAGTTGAGGAGGTGGAGAGGGAGGAAGGGGCAAAGGTGGACATTGCAAAGTCCAATGGAGAGAAGGCGGTGGTTGTGAGTGGGGACGCGGTGGTGGTTAGAGGAGTGGTGGTAGATGGAGGGGTGGCAGAGAAAGCCACCAAGGAGGACTTGGTGGTGACAAAGGATGGGGGTGTGGATAGCAACAAGGTTACGCTAGCTGTCAGCACACCCCCAACAAAGGATGCAACCAAGGACGTTGCTGTAGTCATGCCAGAGAAGGTAAACAACATTTTGTGCATGTTTCTTTAAACGTGGTTATGTTGATTGAAATGTCATGTATTACATTTACATATGTAGGCGGAGGTCAATGAGAATGCTTTGGTTGACATGCATTATAACAGTCCATGCTTATTTAGATGCTCTCATCTATGTTGTGTGCCACTATTTTGTTGGGGTGATATTTTCTTGCAGCAGCAAGTAATACCCAAGGATCCTTATACAATGGGTAGCACGGTAGCGGCAAAGAAGGCCACAAATTTAGCAAGGCCTTTGTTGTCTATGGAAGCGGTTGCCCCCAAACCAATTGTGACCAACCACCTGAGGTCCATAAAATCAAATGGAAAGGTTAGTGAGTTCTGCAATTTCCATGAATTTTTGTATGACCAAGAACTATGCACATAGGGCTTGACACAAGAAATGTGATTGTGTAGGCAGGGGCTTTGATGACAAAGGCAGATGAGGCAAGGAAGAAATGAAGTCCTTTGCCACTTTGGATGTAGGTGAGTTTGTGGATTTGAGTGTTTTTGCTAGGAAGTCGTCGTGGCTTGAGTCTATTTCTTTAAGTGAGCATTATCTTTGATAGGGATGATATCCCTTTGGACGTCATGTGTAGCATTGCATGTGCATCAGACCTAACAAATGAGATGGTAGTGTTCACATCCCAATCGATATCCGGCACAACATTAGATTTATTCTAGTGGGAGAGGAAGCTTAGCTTTGCATGTGGAAGCTGGGGTTTAGTGCCAAGGTACTTTATGTACACATGGAATCTTAAAGTGTGCATTGGGTTACACTTTATTTCATGGTAATGATGCTGGCATGACTTTCACTATTGGTCAAGACACCTTGTTGATTACGGTAGGATGAAAGTGATTATAATGCATGTTGAGAATGTTGTTGAAGACATTGCAATGTTGTCAATGAAACACCGGGTACTATGTTGATCTAGTCGTCTAAAGGACGTCCACCTCCCTTAGTACTAAAATAAGCATGTTTAATGATATACCTCTGTGGACCCAGTAGATGTCCAAGGAAGCATTGAAATAGGTGTTGTGGGAGGCAGGACTAGAACTAAGTGGATGTTCATGGAGCTGTTGAGTTTAGTAGTTGACGTTCCTGATGTGTCATCGAAGACATTCATGTAGGCAAATATGAGTTGAATGGTAGGCATTTATGAACACCATCCTAAACCATTGGCATTCATTCAAACAATTGGAAACATGGAAAGACGTCAAACAAAGCTGTCGTTGCATAGTAACAATCACCAACTTAAACCCCAAGCCTTGAATTTGATGTCGTAGAGACATTGTGACAGACAAGCAAGGGCTACATCGTGCATGGCAAACAACATCACGTAAGCGAGCTATACACATAGATCTATGTTTTCTAAAATTAAAAATACATCCATTTGAACGCTTATGTCACTCTAGATGATATCAAGACGTACAGGAATTTGTACATGCATTGTCAACGAACCCATGTTTTTGTAACAATAGAATGCATGAATTTACATTCTCACGGACATGTGTTTGTATATCCCTAGAACACGGCGCACTTCCGTGGTTGTAAATTAGAACATTCACGCTGATGTATGTTACATCCAAAATGCCGTCATGGGGAACATCCTATGTCAAGGAACGTGCCAATTATAGCACTCTGCTCAGCAAGACCGTGCCGGAATGTACATGCTTAGTAGGGCATGGGATTTGCTTGTCATCACCTAGAATGCCAGAGCGGACAAACTTAACATCCATATGAACCTCAACGTTGTAGCAATGAATGTCAAGATTACTTGTGCATGTTGATGCAAATGTCAACAACGTAACCCTAAGTCAACACCTTGTTGCAAAATTTTACAATTCCAAAAAAATCAAATGTAATCGTATATGTTACCATTAATGCCTTAGGTGAGCAAAGGTACGTCAATGAGGACATTGAATCGGACACACAACCTTGAAGTCCAACCTTGAACATGTCCTTACTTGCATAATGCAGAACATCTAGCAAAATAGGGCCATGTGATATTGCACGTCAATATAGATATGGATTGTAATGCTGTAGATGTTTTCAATGGTAGGATAACATTGAGTTTGATGTCCCTATTGAGGTTATTTTTGATGTTGGAATTGGTCACCCTTACCTTTGTTCTAATATGCCACATAAGATTTTGGAATGCGTGCATGTCAATGTGGATGCCAGATTTCACCGGATGAAAAAAAATTACTGGATGAGGTTTTCTAAGGCAAGCATTGCCCATTTGCCCTATAGATTAGTTCTTTCTTACCCCCTAGAGCCATGTTAATGTTGAAGTTCACAAAAAACGTGCCTTGTTTTCTTGAAATTGTTGATGTTTTTTGCTAATTGAGGTTAACGTGAAAATTTTGACATGCAAGCGAACGCATTTGACGTCAAATTTAATTCAAAATTGGTAGTTTCTAGACATCTTAAAAAGCACAAGTGTCTTAAAGTGTCCAGTCTGCATCAGGCCGCGGTGTACCAACATGATGCCATTAGTACCCGGTTGTAGGCCAAGATTCGTCCTACGAGTGAGAGTTATTGAGTAGCCCACCTGTGTAGTTTGGTTACAAGGGTCCTAATGAGGGCCTGTCCATTTGCATTGGGGTTGCTTTTGAAGCCTACTTGTAACCCTAAATACTTAGGTGCCTCTCCATGGTTCACCCATTCTAGACCAAGGTCTTAGCCCCATTGTACATCCCTAAGTTTGTGTGAGGCCTAGATCAATTTTGTTTTCTTTGAGTTAACTTTTGAGCCGGATACTAGGCAGTAGGGGTTGAGCACCTTTGCTGCTTTTTGTAGGTAGTCCTTGGTTCCCTGTACAAAGAGTGCATTGTCGTTTGCATAGGAAGAATTGGTGGGAGGGCTTCCCCCTGGCAGTTGAAATCCTAGGATTGTGTATGAAGGATCTTGGAGCATGTATCCTAGAGAATCCATTACTAGGATGAAAAGGGAAGGAGCTGCAAGGCATCCTTGTTTGACAGATTTGGTTAGCAAGAAGGCTTAGCTGGCTTCTTTGTTGATGATGATCAAGGCGGAAACGTGTGTGTATAAAGCCATCACCTGTTTTAGAAAAGTTGGGCAGAAACCTAATTTGGAGAGGATTGCGTGCACAAAAGGTCCAACTAATCCAATCAAATACCTTCTTGAAGTTGAGTAGTATTAGTGCTAAGTCTTGGTTACTCTGCTCCGTGTGCTCTATTGATTCTTGCGCCAAGACAATGTTGTCTATGATGCAGCGGCCTTGAATGTACCTAGTTTGGTTGGGACAAATAAGGATTGGCAGCAGTAACTTTATCCGGTTTGCCAAGATTTTGGCAGTGACTTTGTAGACGGAGCCTAATAGAGAGATTGGCCGGTAGTTTGAGAGTATTGTCAAATCTCTTGCCTTGGAGACTAGTGTGACGTTGACTTTGTTGAAGGTGGGTGTTAGTTCTCCTAATCGGAAAGCTTCGTTTGTGGCCGCCAGCAATTGGGTGTGTATGTTGTGAATGCATTCTTTGAGGAACTTGTTTGGTACTCCATCCGGTCCAAGAGCTTTTCTCAAGGCAAGGTCACAGACTGCTTCTTTGAGTGCAAATAGGTCTACTTCCTTCAAAAGATTGTTGTTTGTTTGTTATATGACTTTGTTTGGGACTCTAGAGCAGACCTCAGCTAATGCTTATGCTGTGGCTTCTGTTTCTTCTTGCTAGTAGTAGAGGGTTTGGAAGAATGTTGTTGCTGCTACTATCTTCTCAAATTGTGTTGTCACCAAGTTATCATCCATCATGAACATTGGAATGTAAGTACATTGCTAGTGTGGTTTATGGTGCTAAAAGAACTTTTTGGTGCATCAATCACATTGTCAAGCCCATACTGCTGAAACCTTGTGGTAGTGATGATCTAGTTCTATCACTGTGTGATTTGTGAGCTCAGTCTGACATTGGGCAATCTTTGATGTGGCCTCCTCATCCCTTGGATGCTTGATGAGGAAGCGCCTGGCTGCTGCAATCCTTTTGAGCCATTGCCTTTCTTTCTAGAACCTTGTATGGCAAAGCTGGCGGTTGATCTTTGCAGCTATTTTGTGTACTCTGGCAAGGACTGCTTCTATCCATGGTAGCCATTGTTTGCCTTCTATTGGATCGGCTTTTGCATTCCAAGCTTGCTCTAGTTGTAGCTTGTACTCTTTGTTCTTGAGTAGGCTTGGTTTGAAGTGTCCTTTGGGTTTTTTGCTTTCCCTTGGTGATGGGTGGATGTTGAGCAGTATTGTACAATGATCTGAAATACTTTTAACGTGAGGTTGGATGGTGTAGATACCTCTTTGGTCTTGTGCTTGTGCGCTAATATAGAACCTATCTAATTTGGCTTTGTGTTTGGCTGGGGCTGCATTTGCATTGTCCCATGTATAATTCTTATTGTTCCTATTCTTGATTCCATCACAGCAAGCCGCATCTTGCAAGCCATATGTATAGGTCGTTTGTGACCATTTTGTTTTCTCCCCTCGGCTCATGCCAAGTTGGATTTTGTGGCTGCCATATCGGTCTTCAGGCTGCTCCACCATGTTGAAATCACTGCCAAATATGTATGTGTCTACTTTGATGTTGGTTTCTGTTATCTATTGCTATAGTTGGCTGCAGTCTGTGCTATTGCATTGAGCGTATACAATGATTATTGCTATGGTGGTGTCGTCTTTTCCCTATAGAATTACATACTAGACGCGACTTGGGATTATGATTCCTTTCTTTATGATTTTTGGTGTAAGGCTGGAATTGAGTAACAAGGCTGTACCGCCGCGGCAGTGGGATCCACCAGCGGCAACTTTGCCAAGGTTCCAAAGCTTAGTGCCTCCTTTAAAGGGGAGGCTTCCAATAATGCATAGGCATGCTTCCGTGGGGAGCCAGTGTTCCTATAGCATAATGAGTTGAGGTGTCGGTTCCATTCTTTCAAAGGTGCAACATATGTAAACTTGTTTTTGGGAGCTAGCTTTGCCAGTCCCAAATCTCTTCACGTTGAGAGTTGCTAAGTTTAGGGTGCTCTACATCACTTGTAGGGTGTGTTTGGGCTTGGAAGCTCCCAATTTGCTGAGGATACTTGCATACCTAGTTCTTATGTTGATTTGTCATAGGTGTTGGTGTTTGTTCCTAGCCAAGCTTTTAAGAGGGCGTTAGCAATGGCAAGGCCTTTGTGAACCAAGAGTTGTCCTATATCTGTTTGTGATATCCAGGTGTATTGGCAGGTTTTGGTTTTCTTGGAATTGGAAGGGACCTTCATTGTAGCAAAGATGGTGAGTTCATGGTTGCCATGATGGCTGTCCCACCTACTCAACCAACCTTGGCATTTCCATGATCTGGTTTTGTGAGACCTAGGAGTGAGGTGGTTATTGAGTTAGCCCTTGATGCTGCGAAGGATGGCCGTTTGTAGGCTTGATGCTGTGAGTGGCTTGTCCACAGCTTCTATTGTTAGAGGTTCTACCAGCTTGTTTTTGGCTTCTCCTTGTTTCAGTAGGAGAAGATTCTCTGTGCCAGTGCATCTATAAATTATTGGCTAGATACTGATGTTTTGTCTTCCTAGAGGTGGGCCAGCAATGCCTGTTGTATTGAAGATCTCTCTGATCTTCCCTGTTGTGAGATTCCGTCTAGCTGCAGGGGAGCAGGGAAGGGGCCTTGCTTGCTCCATGATTTCTTGCCATAATTTCTTGCTTGGTGATTTGAAGGAGATGTGCACCTTGACGGGTGAGGCGTTTTTTTCTTCTTTAGCTTCCTTGTAGCAAGTTAGGGGTTCTTAGTTGTTGGGTTCCTCCTCGTAGCCTGTTGGGAGTCTTTGGGGCGTGAGGTGCTCGGGTTGCTCTTTTTTTGGTGGGTCTAAGGTAAACGGCTGCTGATTCAGTTGGGCTGGCTTGTATTGGGCCATCTGTGTTTTGGGTTCCTTTGTTGTGCCAATTTGGAGATGTTGGATTTTTGATATGACTATTGGCTCACATTCCCATATTGGTGATGGTGGTTGAGACAGTTGTGTCTCTGGTATCATTACAAGGGCTACTTGGAGCCATGGGATTTTGGTGATCACTGTTTGTTTGCCTGCTAGTGATAGAGGTTGAGGTTGTGCCTCTAGTATCACTATAGGTGCTATCTAGGACCATGGGGTTTTGGAGATCACTGCTGGTTCCTTTGTGGGGTTGCTTAGTTCTTGGGCTTGCAAGGGTGGGTATTTGGTTTCATTCCTCGTCTCTAGTCGTTGGTCTGCTATGGCTGTTGGGGTTACGTTGCTCAGGGATGCCAGAGGTTGGGGGTGTGTTACTATTGGCTCTATCTGGGGGGGAGGGGGGGTGGAGGGGTATTGGCTTCTCCTGCTTTGAGTTGAAGTTGTGCGTACTTGTTGGCATGTGTTATTTGATCCCTGTATTGGCCGGCTATTGCTAAAGGCTATGGTTTTTTGTTTCTCCTGTTTGTGTCTTTGGGGCTTGTTCTTCCTTTGCCTTTTGCCAGTGACTAGGGTGAAGGGGCATTCACGGGGATCTCTTGCAACTTGATGAGGTTGCGTGGTTTTGTTTGTGGTGTCTTTGTACCGATTTAATCCACAATATGTGCTTATGTGTCCAAATTTTCTGCACCATTTGCATTGCCTTAGCAATCTGGAGTAGATGACTTTTATGAGTGTAAGTTCACTTCTCTTTGCTTCCAAGTAGACTGCCATGAGTATGATGAATGCAGGGAGATCTTTAATCTTTTTTACTATCACATTTACTATTGGTCTTGAGGGCCGTTTGACAAATGAGTGTTTACTCTCCACTGCTACCACCTCTCCAAGCCTGGATCTGAATTGTCTAAAGAAGGTTTCCTCTTGGAATGCTAGGGCTAGATTCAGGAATTGAACTTGTACAAAATATTCCATGGTGAAATCAGCATTTGGGGCATTTGCTTTGAAGTTGTTATTCCATCGCTAGAATCTCACTGCCTGTCCTTGCCATGCTAGACTGACTATTTGCATGCATCTCAAGGCTCCTTCCTCATCTAGGAATTCTAGACAAAAGAAGCCCTTTGCTAGGATTTGCAGGGTTAGGAAGTGGTCATGTATACAAGTTTGCAAGAAATCACAAAAGTTGGCATAGCCCGGTGGCGTACGTGTTATTCTTTCTAGGATTGTGCATTTGGCTTGCTCCTTGTCCTTTGCTTTCAGCTTGCTGACTTTGGCTTCTGTGAATTTGAATGTGATCTCACCTTGAGCTTAGACGTGACTTTCCTTCTGCTTGAAAGGTGCATCTAATCATTTCTCCTGCGGTGCTAGTGTGACTTGTGGTGCCATATGTGCTGCATGTGTTGCAGCTTTGTATGTGTACATCTTTGATTTGTCACCCTCCCAGCATTGACTGCATAATTCTAGGAATTTTGCCCCTTCACTTGCAGGCCTTTCTTCCTCATTATGCTTGGGTGCTGCTGCCTCTTGCGTTGGGAGGAGGGCTGCTTCACTATTGCTAATTGTTGCCATGATGTGGTGGCAATGGTAGCTCCAGTTGTGTCTTTGGTGACATCGTAATAATGTTTGTCTAGCAGACAAGGAGGGGAGAGTGTCCCCCAACCCTAATTCTATCTGTAGTTGGTACCTCACTTTCTAACGTCAAGGTGTGGCTTTGTACCGTTCCTTTGGTATCTGTCGTGGCCATGTGAAGCTTCCTTCTCACAACTAAACTCATTACCTGGGCGTGTAAAGCAACTTGAAGGACCTCTACATACCAAATTTGTACGTGACAAACCCTAAAGACCTATTCCGTAGTTGTACGTTTTTTCCTCTGCACTGCGGGAGCTATCAAAGAATTTGGCATATCTCTACTTCTGTTGCTTTCATACCACTCTGTGTCTTGTACTGCTTAGCGTCTAGTCTTTCCTGGATATGACAAATAGTGTACTCTGCATTAGCGTGAGTTTCTTGCGCAATCATTGGGACTAATGACTGCTAAGCATGTGTGAATTTGACGCGTCATGCCAGATTTCTAGCAACGTGACCAGGGAATGCAAAGGAGCCAAGGTGAGGCATTTTGGCGTGCAAAGCGCGGCTACGGCGAGCAAAAACGAAAATGAAATTGAAACTGAATTTGGAATTGAAACTAAAGTTTGAATTGGAATTGAATTGGGTTGAAATTGAATTGAAATTGGAATTGTAACGGTTTAGGAATTGAATGGAAATTGGAATTAAAATGAAATTGGAACTAGAAATGGAATTGGAATTGAATTGAAAATAGAATTGAAATGGATTTGTAATTGATTTTGAAATTGGAAATGACGTTGGGATTGGGATTGGGGTTGAATTGGGATTGGGGTTGAAATTGAACTAAAATGGATATGAAATTGAATTGGAATTGGAATTGTATTTGAATCAAAAGTGGCCAATTGAAATGGAATTGGAATTGGAATTGGAATCAAAAATAGGTTTGGAATTGAAATTGATACTAAAAGTGAATTTGATTTGTAATTGAAATTGAAACTAAAATTTAGATGAAAATTGAAATTGGGGTTGACACTAAAATTTCAACTGAAATTCAATTGGAATTGGGATTGAAATTGAATTGAAAACATAATTGAATTGAATTGAATTGGAAGTGGAATTGGAATCACAATTGAATTGAAAGTGGAGTTGAAATGGAATTGGAATTGGGATTGGAGTTAGGATTGGGATTGGAATTGAAATTGGGTTTGGAGTTGATATTAAAATTAAAATCAGGTTTGAGACTAAAATTTAAATTGAAATTCAATTGGAATTGGAAATGGTATTGGGATTGGAATTGGAATTGAATTGAGGTGGTTTAGGATTGGAATTGACATAAAATTGAAATGGAATTGAAAATGGAATTGGAATTGAAATAGAAATTGAAATTGGATTTAGAATTGAAATCAGAATTGGAATTGTAGAATTGTAGAATTGAAATTGGAATTGAAATTGTAGAATTGGAATTGGAATTGGAATTGTAGAATGGAAATTGGGATTGGAATTGGAATAGGAATTAGGGTTTAAATAGAATTGAAACAGAATTTAGGGTTTAGGGTCTAAAATGAAATTGGAACTGAAATGAAATTGAAATGAATTTAGAACTAAAATGAAATTGGAATTGAAATGAAATTGGATTTAAAATGAAATTGAAATGGAATTGAAACGGAATTGAAATTGAACTAAATTGAAGCTAAATTGATATTGATCTTGAAAGTGAATTGAAATTGAAAGTGAATTGAAACCAAAATTGAATTGAAACTGAAACTGAATTGTAATTAAATTTGATTTGCATTTGAAATTGGAATTGGAATTGGAATTGGAGTTGGAATTGGAATTTGAATTGGGGTTTAGGGTTTGTAATTGGAATTGAATTGGGAATTGGTATTGAATTCAAAATTGAATTGGGTTTAGGGTTTAGGGTGAATTGAAAGTGAAATTGGAATTGGAGTTGGGATTGATATTGAGTTTAGGGTTTGGATTAGAATTGAATCAAAACTGAAATCAGAATTGAATTGGAATGAAAATTAGAATTGGATTTGGACTCAAAATTGAAATTGGAATTGAATTGAAATGAAATCAAGATAGAAATTGGATTGAAATTGGATTGGAAATTAGGATTGAAATTGAGATTGAAATTGGGATTGAAATTGAGATTGGAATTGGGATTGAAATTGGGATTGAAATTGGAATACAAAATGAATTGGAATTGGAATTTAGTTGAAATTGGAGTTGGAATTGGAATTGAAATGAAAATGGTTATGATATTGAACTTGGAAATGAAAATGAAAATGATGTTGAACTTGGAAATGAATTGGAATTGAAATTGAAATTGAAATTGAAATGGAATTGAGATTGGAATAGAATTGAATTGGGATTAGCATTGAAATTGGAATTGGAATTAGCATTGAAATTGGAATTGAAGTTGCCATTGGAATTGAAATGAAAATGAAAATGAACTTGGAAATGAAATGAAGTTGAATTTGAATTTGAAATTGAGTTGAGATTGGAGCTGAATTGAAATGAAAAAGGAATTGAATAGATTTGAAATTGGAATTGACCTGAAATTGGAATTGACCTGAAATTGAAATTGACCTGAAATTGAATTTGGGATTGAAATGCAAATTGAAATGAAATAGAAATTGGTTGAAATTGAAAGTGGACTTGAAATACAAATTGAAATGAAATAGGGATTGAATAGAATCAAAATTGGATTTGAATTGAAATGAGAATTGGAATTGGGTTTAGGGTTGAAATTGAAATTGTAATTGGAACTAAAATTGGAATTGAATTGAAACTAAATTTGAAATTGAATGGGAATTGGAATTGGCATTCAATCAAAATCAAATTGAAAGAGACAATGGAATTGGAATTCAAATTGAAGTAGAAAGGGTTTAGGGTGCCACTTAACTAGGGTTTGGGACCACCAATTCTAGTAAGCGGCCCCTCTGTGCATTTCTTTGAAACCCTCATTTGCTCTCCATTCTCAGCGTTCCCTGTCCCATCTTAGTGCCGCTCTCCCCACCGCTCTTCCTTGACGTCTCTCTCCACCAACCTTCCCCGTTTTTCTCCCTCCGCTCCACCGCTCTTCTTGGTTGTCTCTCTCCACCGTTCTTCCCTGTTGCTCCTACCGTAGGATTCGTTTATGATATCTCTGTAATATATCTTGGTGTGTGTGATTTGGAGTTGGTTGGTTGGTCTCAAGCCACATCCACCAAGATATAATATGAGGATATTAAAACTAAACCTTGGCAGCCCTTGTCCTCTTCTAGCCATCAACACCAAGTGCACCAATATGCTTCAGCATGGTCTCTAAGCAACCGTTCATGGTTTAGGGTACGGCCAGCTATTCCAACTCTTGCTTTGAAATTGTTGGGCTCTTATTTGGCCATTTTTGCTTTTGACGAGGTATGGTTGCTTCTCCCTCTTTTTAGTTTGTGCTTATGTGTCTTTTTTTGGGTGCATTGAAAATAGGTGCGGCTTTGGTTGAAGAGGGGCCTAGTTAATCTACTCGTCCATGTTGTTTTACTATGTTGTTGCTTAGGATTCAAAGTTGTTGTTTATTGGGTTTTTGAACTGTAAAGCTATAAGTCTATTGGGATTTAGGGTTTAGGGTCGCACATATTGTCAACTTATTGACAACTTGGTGTAGTTCCATGAGTTTTGGAAGGGGTTTTGTGGCTAGAAAAAAAATTGAGTAATATATGGTCGTATAGTTTGGTCGGTATTTTTGTTTGGTTGTTGGGTGTTGTATTTGAGTCATCTATGCCGCCACAATGTATGAGCTTGGAGGGTAGTCTGCACCTTGATGCACAATAGTGCAACGGTTTTTAGAAATTAAATTTTCCCTTGCACGGTTGTTCCAAGGGGCGTAGCATGGCACTCGCTTAGACATCTGGTTGATTGGTTTGGCAGTGGAGTGGAGGGCATTGGGGAAGATTGTTTTCTAGGGTTTGGTTGAGAAAGTGTTGGTGAATATTTTTGTGGTGTTTTGTGTGTTGCACTTGCGCCACTTCATTTGCCACAATGTATGAGCTCGGAGAGTAGTGCGCACCTTCATGCACAATAGTGCAACGATTTTTGGAGATTAACTTCTTCCTTGCACAATAGTGCAACGATTTTTGGAGATTAACTTCTTCCTTGCACAATTGTTCTGGGGGCGTAGCAAGGCACTCTCTTGGATGTGTGGTTAGCTTGGCTTTAGGGGTGGAGTATTGGAGGGTTTTTTGTGTGGTGGGTTTTTGATGATTTGGGATTACATGAATTAGGATCAATGATTTTGTTTGGGTTTTCTAGTGTTGCACTTGTGATTTCCTAGCAGCCACAATGTACAAGCTTGGAGGGTAGCTCACTCCTTGATGCACGATAGTGCAACAATTTTCAAAGATTAAACGCTCCTTTGCACAGTCATTCCGAGGGCGTAGCAAGGCACTCACTTGGAAGTGTGGTTGGATTTAGGGTTTAGGATTTGGACGTGTCATGGGAGCTTGTGTTTGAGATTTGGATTGGAGAGACTCGGTTTAGAGTTTTGTTGATATTTGGGTGTTGCGCATGAGGTGCTCTAGCTGTCTAAATTTTTGAAGGTTTGGGGTTTAGCACACTCTTTGATGCACAATGGTTTTGGAGTTTTTGGAGATTGGGTTCTCCTTAGCTGAATTGTTTCAAGGGTGTGTAGGATATATGCTTGGAGTTAGAATTGTCTTTACTTTCAAGGCATCAAATAACATTTGGTTAGGGATTCAAGGGTCTAGGAAAATTGGTTTAGGATCTTCGGGCCTTTTTTAGGAAAATCATGTCCATTCTATACAGCAAAAGTGATAAATGTCTAGAAGGGACTTATGATTTCTTAGGGTGGCCTTTGAAAGATGGCTATGCAATACAAATGATGAATGTTTGAGTCATTTTCTTGCTAGATTAGAGCACCTCCACAATGGCGTTTCTGTGCTCATCATGGTGGTGCAAATAGACTTGCCAATATGTAATTGCTAGTTGGGGTTAGGGTATGCAACCTGCTTCTTGTTGATTATAGTCTCTTTGATATCTGAGTTTAGGAGTTTGTCTACACATGTGTTGTAACTTAGTACGCTAACATGAGTTGGTAACCAACCATTGCATTATGGTCTTTGTGGTTTAGGGTGATGCAGACATAGTACAGCTTAGTCCATGAGCTATTGTGGATCAAACTACATTCATGTTTGGATTGTTGGAGTAAGGATAGATATCATTGGTTGCGTAATGAATCCTTGCTTCAAAAGGGTTTAAAGGGTAATTTTGGATTTGATGTTTTTCATTTCAAGGTTTACAATTTAGAAATTGGTTTGGAAGTTAGGATCATGGAAAGGATTTCAGGGTTTAGGAAGACCAAGTTGGATTAATCATGTTTAGGGTTTGATGTATGTTGTGCTGCTTATGGGTGGTTCAGAACATGATGTAGGTTTGGGGTGGCTTGGGTCTTGGAGTATTTATTTTCAAACCTTGAGGTTTTGCCATTCAATCATATATAGGAGGGGGGGGTTTAAGAGTATATGAGTTGGAATCGGGTTTCAAGGAAGGGGGAATTTGTGTCTTCTTGGCATGTGATGCAAATCTTGCAATGATTGCAAACCTAAATATTTTACAACGTGTTATCTTGGGCTTGTGGAATCTGTTGTAAATTTTGGAGTTGAAGAGCACTTACCTTGATGCATGACAAAGCGGTTTAGAGTTATAAGATTGGATTTTCTCTGGCATGGTGAATCACTATTGGAAAACCATGGTTGAATCTACAAAAAGTTGACAAAAAATGTGACCCAATCTACAACTACTGTAGATTAGGTCACATTTTTTTGTAGATTCAACCATTGTTTCCCCTAGTGAAACTAGGGGAATGTTGAGCACTTGCTCGGATTTGGAGTTGGGTTTTAGGGCTAGAGATGTTAATGACATTTTGTTGTGATTATAAGCATGAAGTGCACTTACCTTAATGCATGACAATGCAAAGGTTTAGGGTTTAAGTTCTTCCTAGCATGGACATTTTGAAGGGATGTGAAGCACTTGCTTGGATTTGTTGGCCGGTTTATAGTTCATGCATCTAATGGGTTTGTTTTGCCAGGGTTTAGGGTTATTGTTGTTCCAAATAGTTACCGGGTTTTTTCATGCTTGTAAAAATGGCCACATTTGTAGAGCTTGGTGTGCCCTTGCTTGGATGCACAATAATGCAAAAGTTTTGAGATTAAAATCTCTTTTTTAAACTAGTTTTGAACAGATGTGGAATACTTACTTAGATTGGTGGTTGTTTATCTATTTGAGGCATTGGGCAACATTTGATTACATACATTTCATATCATCACTATTTGGTCTTGTCATTTGTTTGTTTATTTGTGCAATGATGGAATTGTATTCTCATTTGTCAAAACTTATGATAGTGATACGTCCATATGTTTACACTCTTGCAAACATGTTGTAACATGATTCTATTAACCCGTCTTCCTTGTGGTTGTTGTCTCCACCGTTTGTGCGTCTTTGAATTCTGTTCCAATGCAACGGATAAAGAAAATTTGATTTTTGCCTGGCTCTATTTGCTTTGTGCAAGCAACTCCTGCAAGACATATGAGAATCCTGTGGTTATGAATGTCAAAGAGCAAGTTAGATTAACCTTTGTGGTGATCTCTGTTTCCTTTGTGGTGGTGTCTATTTCCTCATTGCACTTGCTAGAGATCATGATTGGAGCAGTTTTGGTCAATTTAATGCCTCCCTAAAAAAATGTTTTTCTTCATTTCAAAATGGTGAAACATTAAACTTGCCAGACTTTTTCAACTTATGATCATGTTCTAAATTTATGCTCGACTTTCTCTTGGTTTTCCTACAATACTACATTTGCAGGAATAGTTTAGAGTATGTCTTTTGTCGTACAAGACTAAAGTATAAGGGTTTAGGCTTGATGGATGCATTTTGCCAAGTACCAACTTGCTTCAAACCATTTAGTTGCTTTGAGAAGCTTACAACTTTTAGTCCGTATTGCCAACAAGGCTGTATTCTTGGCTGTATCTTTGCTACTTTGTTGTTTGATATTAGATTTGAAAAGCAACTTAGGATAATTTTTCATCCTTTTGTCATTGACATCGTCAAAACTTGAAATGCGTTATCAGAGTTTGCATGTCTTGAAACTAAATGATGTTCATTTATTATGTTTGTAAACGTATTTCAAATTGAAAATGTTTCTCTGCACTGTCTGTATTGTTCTTAGAGCAAGAGATTTGGACGTATTTTTGAAGGCTACTGGTATGGAACCTTCATAAGTTGACCTAGAGGTATGAACCTAGTATTTTTTTTGAACGTTTTTGAAAGTGTTGTTGACATGGTAAAGATGGAATGCAGTCACTGGAGTAACGGGTTATTCTAAGTACATCTCATCTTGCAGGCCGCAAATTTAGCATATTTGGTTCCAAAGGAGGCAAATAAGGAAGAAGATGATTCAAGAGTATGTCTAGCATTGAAAAGTGCACTGAACCAAGCACTAATTAGTTATTGAGGTCTTGTCTAGTTGTTTCTTTGAGATAGAATTGTCCATGTTTCAATGCTCTGCTGTAATTAGCTTAGTGTTGTTGACACTTCAACGGAAGATTGTTTTGCTGAAATGCTGCAGTAAAGAAAAGGAAGGGGTAAGAAACAAATTGATTTAAGGGTTGTAGCAAAAGGTAGAGATGATCTTGATGAGGGAATTGTGTTTTGATCTCTTGTGCAGGGGCAAATGTCGGCATTAGTTCAAAACTAGCATCAAAGAGTAAGCTTTCTTGAGCTTTCTTAAGCCTTTCTAAAATTTCTTCCCTCGAGGCACTAGTGTAATCATGTGTTAAAGAGCTGCAAGTTTTGGCAAGGAGTGACATTGTTTCAACATGGGATTTGTAGTGGTTATGACAGGATTTTGGTTTTTGGTATCCGAGTGGTTTTGTTTTGCCAGTTTCAAAATATAGTGTGGTAAATCATTCTAAAAGTGGCAATTTGGGATTATTGTGGCTTAGCCTTGGCAATTTAGAAATTATTCCGTTGATTTTTGATGGCTTTGAACTTGTAGAGAGTTTTAAGTCATTGTTTGTGAAAGTTCTATTTTAACTTTCCAATAATTAATAATTTTGATCCCTTCCTTCCACTGGAAGGTTGTGGCAAGACTTTTGAAAGGCATTGATTTGTTTGCTTTGCACTTTGGAGGTTTGTTGGTTGCATGGTTGGTGTTTTTTGAATTTTGCATTTGTGCACAAGTTCTTTGTTTTGGTGAAAGTTACTTTCTTTTTGTTTATTAATCATTCTAAAGTTGATGACATTATTTGAAGACCTAAGCATACAACAAAGCAGAATATATGTATCTAGATTTATGGAGGAGAGTAAGATGAACAATCATACAATAATAGCATCCATGAGTGTCAAACAACGGATTTTGGAGTAGGAAAATCAATGGATGAATTTTGAAAATAATATTGTCAAGTTAGAGAGAGAAAACCAAAAACATTGGCATCAATTTTGAAGTTCCAATTGCAAGAATTTGTTCACAAAGATTTTTGAAAAGTCCAAAATCACCAAAATTACATAGTTGTATGCAAGAGATGCTAAAAACAATGCTTATTAGTTCTTAAATAGTGAGATGGGGCACTCAAAGTTATCATTTTAGTCCCTCAAAAGCACCACTTTGTTATCCAAAACCATCACTATGTCACCCATAACCATTTGATTTTATATTTGTTAGTCTCTAAGAGTGTCAGGTGACTCCCATGGGGACATGACGAAGATGGGTGTTGCTACATTGTCTATTTGTGTGAAGGGGCTCATGGAAGTGCATAATTTTGACATGAGGCACTCATAACTCCTAGTTATTAGAGCTCATAACTTGGGTTTGTAACTTGAGTTATGGAAAGTGTGATAACTCATGTCTGACATATACTAATTACTAATGTTTTAACCCCTATATCAGTGAGCGAGAGGGTTTAGGGTTTCACATGGATGCATTATAAAATGGTACTCTTTTAACTTTGATGAAGTTTTCTTCATTAGAAAAAACAAGAATCATATTGTTTGGTAATTATTTAATGGCCAAACATTGGAAAAAGGGTTAGGATTCTTATGTGATTTAGGGTTTAGGGGCATTAACAATTTCAAATTCATCAAAATTTAGGATTTAGGATTTAGGATTCAAAATTTGGTTAAAGGGTTCAAAGCTAGAGTAGACATTCTATTCTAGGGTTCACATATGTAGTATTTTTAAAGGAGAGAATAGGGGTTTAGGTTTTGAAAATAATAAGTTTTACAACACTAGCAAATAGTGAAGTGTTTGTCTTTGGAAAATTCATTGTGGTGGAAATTAGCTTGTATGGAGAGAATCCAAATTACTAGGGTGAAACAAAGACTGGCTATCCTCATTGTAATTATTTTTCACTTTTTAGAAAAAAATTATTTTTTCTTGTCAGGCAGCCTACAAAAAAGTTCAGCAATTAAAAAATGGTGGATGGACTGCTTTCGGTTTAGCATGTTCTCAATTATGCCAACGACATCACAATCAAACAATGATGTCATGCAACACTATCATACGCAAAATTATTATGACGTTCAATCAAAATTCAATCAAATTTTGAAATGAAACATTCATTAATTATATGAATACCATATTATAATGAATTCATTGACATATAGTAAGTAGCGATGTTTGTTTTGAAGGGAGATAAAGGATATAAAAAACTCACTTGCTTGGATGAGTAAAACTATAAAAATATAGAAGGAAGTACGGGAATTGTATGATTCAGCTTTAGACAGCATATATTAAATTGATGTCCTACAGCATAATCTTTATGTTCTTACTGATATGCACATTTGAACTTGGTTACTATTCAGCATAATCATTTGTTGCCTCATTGATCTTTGTAGTAAGTACTTTTTATTTGGATGGTCTTAGAATGCATGGACTTATTAGAAACAATTGAGGACGAAAAGAATTAGAACTAGTATCATAATGTATTCAAGGGGTTTAGGAATGGTTTTGTTGTGCAATGACTAAGAGACTGTAGACATTGCTAAAAGGATTTAGGGTTTTACGGCAAAATTTATCATCAATTTAAAAGATGGGTTTAGGGGCTAACATGCCACCATGTAAAAAGAGTCCAGCTTGTTAATTCTATAAACAATGTATGTTGTTTTGTCGCTTGAACGAGGGAACAAATGAATGTGCTTTGTTGTGTTGTTTATAAGAAGGTAGAGTTCCGTGCTCCTACCTTTTGAAAAACAAATGTTGTTATTGTTGACAAATACGCAAGAAAATAAAATGTAGTGGTGTTTGTAAGGGGACTATTGTCATAACATTCTTTCATAATATGAATTGGAACTTAGTTCTTGATTGTTTTTTTGACATTATTTGAAATTTCAGAATTAGTTGTCAAATGTACAATACCCTTGCATATCTTTACGCCCAGCCCATTGTACCATTCCAAAAACTTAGCATTTTATACAACACAATTGGCAATCTTGTATTTTGTATCATTGGCCTATAATTCTTATTCAATCCTAATCATGCATACCAAATTTTGAGTTCTAAATATCAAAATCTTATTTTTAATAAATTATTTTAGATAAAATTCATGGTTTTAATTAACGATTGATTAAAAAAAGGGGGGTGATGAATTTTTGAGATTTGATTGCATGGGTATGTAGGAATCATCCATACAAACATTTTTCCTTCAAACTAAAATCTTCAAAAAGTTTCAAAATTCCTTCTATAGAGATTTTAGTGTCAAGCCCATCATGACCAAATTTAGTAAAATAGATATCTCCATTCTTTAATTAGTTTTTGGCAAAATAAACATATTGCTCTGCTCAAAGGTGCAAACTTGACTACAATGTATGAGTCAAATTTTAGAATGCTTTCTACTTTGCACATTCTTTGGAAGAAATAAAGATTCCCTTTGTTATTTGATATACTGGGTTGACAAAAAGCATATATAAGGGTCTCAAGAATTTTTATGTGTGAAGCATAACTAGAGAACATATAAATTATGTATTTTTTAACATTATTTTTTCATGGGTTTGTCAATTCATGTAAATTACACAACTCATTTTCACAAACTCTTCTATACAAATAGAAATGTTTCGTCCGTTAGAGAATGCACTCATATGACTGTACCAGCTTACAATGTTGATTGGGCATGTATAGCAAATTTTGGGCCACTTTGGAAAAACAAACAACACATTTTGTACTCTTTTACATTCAAGCATGTAAATCTTTAAATCGGTTTGGGTGCTTTGCTTTTGAGAAAAGATGTAGGACTTGGAAGATTTTGGGGTGCAGGGATTTGGATTTACTGTTTTCTGACAATGTGTAGTAACACCTGTACCATTTTAGTTTAAAAACTTCTAGCACTTATTCTTATTTAAAGATATGGGATCTAGCCTTGGGTTTAAAGGGTCAGGAATGCACTGCATTCAAGGGTTACAGGGTCACACCTTTTTGCAAAGGAAGTCAACTTTGTGTAACCCCTCCTTTGTGAATGCACATAGTTTTCTCTCACTTACAAAGGAACGCACGCTCTGATAGTTCCCCCTGATATTCCTTGCATTCTCACTGACACTCTTTGTATCCTCACCATCTTTGCCATTTGACTCTGTCACAATAGTTACCCTTCCTTGCATATTTCACCTTTCCCACTCATCCTTACCTCTCTTTGTTTTCAATGGTGTGAGTGATTTAGCTTCTCTTTAATTCTCATTGTGAATAGCATTTTTGGTCACTTTTTTTTTGTGAACGTTCTCCTTGTTTTGGATTTCTCTTTGTAGCAATTTTGACTAAGTTTTCCACTAGTGGTCAAAGGAAATTAGGAATTTCCATGTGACTATTCCACCAATTGTTTTAGTTTAGGGAGGGTTTTGTAGGGGCGCATGCATAAAAGATTATTGAGGGGCTAGATACTTTTCTAAACATCATTTAGAAGGGTCTTAAGGATTTAGGGTCACATAGCCATTTCTTCAACTACAATATTGTCTCCAAATTCATATGGGGATTACCTCTAGGAGCTTATGTTCTTAATAAGTTAAAAGCAACAATGCTTACTCTAATAACTAGTTGATGGTATGGAATATAATAAATGTTAGCTTGATTCATGCTTTTGTAAAAGAAACTCCAAACATTATTGGAATGCTCACAATACGTAGTGCATGGATTTTTAATTATGGCAAGGTTTAGGGTTGAGTTGTAATTCAAAGTGGATGAAATTGAAAGAACTAACCCAAAGGAAGTTCAAAGCATAGATATCATACTACATCTGGACATAGACATGTTTATTTAAATGGATGTATTTAATTGTTTCAACAAATACAAATTTGTTTGAAGGATTCACATACATATGTATGTACTAATAAACTTGTGTTTGGATGAATAGGGGTATATTTGGGTTTAGGGCCTTGAAACACTATTGGAGGCACATATATTTAATTGTTTTAAAGATTTCTAGTTTTTGGAGAAGTTCCGGTTTATTGCTTAGGGTCAACCTTTTAGATTTAATTTTTTCTATATCTTATTCCACTTCTTTTGGGTGGTTTAGGATAACTTGCAAGTACATCATTTATGGGTTTTAGGGTTTAGGGTCATTTTGCCTATAACATGATATTTTTTAACTGTTCAAGGGTCAAGGATTTAGGGGGGAGTAAATTGCCAACCTTTAGTGAATTGGATTTAGGGTTCAAATAATCTTTTTTTGAATTTTGGTATACTACAAAATGGTGTTAAACAAATCAATCAAAGCAAGCAAAACATTCCTGCATCTATCTACTTGAATTTTAAGATTATAATGTTTGAAGTGACAAAAACAACTACTTCCCAGTCCTCTAAACTAAACAAGGTAAGGAGACTATGTGCCAAAAAATATAAGTTTTTTGACCACCCATACGTCTGTGATGTTTAGGGCCACTTATGAAAAGTCTCAAAAGAAAATTTAATACTTGGCTGATTCTAAATCATTTTGCAATGTAGGGAGGCCAAATGAATTTGAAGGTGAATTCACTAGTCAATTTTTGTGATTTCTTGTGCAACAAAGAAATATGTCATGTGGGGTTTAGGGTGAAAAGTTGGTTGCAAACATTTGAAATATCTCATAAAACAATGAAGAACTTTGAATTTACAAATTGTAAGATAATAGGGCAATCCATGAAGTTGAATGAGATGTTCTTTTCTGAAATTGATAAGACATAGTTAACCCCTAAAGGACTTGATCCATTTTGAAATGGTCAAACTTCATGTCTAAGCTTATTTTTGCCTTTTAGAGTGTGTTCAAACAACAATTTTATGTTCTTCTTGCTTGAAACCTTGAATGATATATCACTACATGATATCTCAATTTGTTTCAAGAAAACTTGTAATTGTTAATATCATGTTTTTCTCACAAAATGTTCATAAATAAGTTAAAATAGCAAGATAAATTCAACGTACTTCAATATTTTTCAAGAGGTATAAACATAATCAAAGATTAGAGTGGGAAAATTTTGATTGGGCATTTTATTTTTTATGCCCAAAATAGCCAAAACAAAGAATTTAAAGTCAAATTTGACTATCAAACCAAACTTAGGGTTATATTCAAATAATTTATAAAAAATTGATATTTTTAGGGTGAAGACACATTTGTTTTCTTTTCATATTACTTTGTTCAATAAATTCAAGTTATTGTTGTTTTTTAAAGCCAAATGTGGGGATAAAATCATATCAGTTATAATATTTATCAAAAATTCTATATTTTCTATCATTAATGAATGGTAGAATGGAAAATGTAGTTTATAGTTTAATTTTGAAATGCATTTAGAAAGTAGAGAATATGAGTAGGGGGGTTTAGTTCATGAGAGAATGGTTGCACTCATATGACTGTACAAGCTTACAATGTTGATTGGGCATGTATAGCCAATTTTGGGCCACTTCGGAAAATCAAACAACACAATTTGTACACTTTTACATTCAAGCGCGTAAATCTTTAAATTGGTTTGGGTGCTTTGTTTTTGAGAATAGACATAGGACTTAGAAGGTTTTGGGATGCAGGGGTTTGGAATTACTGTTTTATGACAATGTGCAATAACACCTATACCATTTTAGTTTAAAAGCTTCTAGCACTTAATATTCTTATTTATAGAAATGGGATTTGGCCTTGGATTTAAAGGATCAGGATGCAGTGCATTCAGGGGTTACAAGGTCACACCTTTTTGCAAAGGGAGTCACATTTGTGTAACCCCTCCTTTGTGAATGCACGTAGTTTTTCTCTACTTACAAAAAAATGCACGTTCTTACAATTCCCCTAACATTCCTTGCATTCTCATCGTCTTTGCCATTTTACTCTCTTGACAGGGCAACTAACCTTCCTTGCATTTTTCACCTTTGTCAGGCATTTTTACCATGGTTTTTTGGGAGTTAAGACCAATTGCTTTTCATGCCATAATGTAAATTTCAGGGTTAGGAATATGGATACATGAGTTTTATGTGCAATATTTACACTTTGAACTTGTTGATTGTGACCAAATTTTCTTGCAATCAAGATCTAGTATTACAAGAATGAGATTTAGGAAAGTGTGATGTATAAAACCCAAAAACATTTAGAACAACAAAAAAATGTCTCAAAGAACCCTAAAAGCAACTTTAGATGTCTACTAATATGGGTCCACATGGCATGTTTATCATGTTGTTTTATGCCTAAAATTATAGTTTAGTTGGATTTAGAGTAGCAACATCCTTTTTTTCTAATGGGGATTTAGTAAGCATGTTTAGGTGAAGAGTTTAGAAGCTAACTCTAGCACCATGATGTTGTTTTTATTTTATTTTTTTGGAGTTTAGGCTTGTAGCTTGAAATTTTTTAGGGGTTGGCTTTCCAGGCTTTAAAATCCTTAAAAACAGGCAACTTCTTTTTCCGTTTTTAGGGGGTTGTAGTGATTTACGTTCTATAATAAGCGGGCTTGGATTTAGGGTTTAGGGTTGTTTTTTATAATAATACTAGTTGGTAACCTCATTTACCACGACTAAATGGGTATTTAGGGTGACTCCATTTACCATAGGGTAGAGTTTAGGTTAAAGGATTAGGATGAAACTATTTAGCATCCACTTAACAAAAAATCTATTTACCATGTATTCAACAAAGGTAACTCCATGAAGCATCCATTTAGCATCCATCCATTTAACATCCTTTTAACATCCATTTATCATGATGTATTTAGATTTACTTTTGTCCAAATTTTACTCCATTTAAACTTGTACTCTACTCTATTTTAAATTTTTTACTTTGGATAAACTTATGCTCAACTCTACTTTTAGGTGGAAAGCAATTAAAAAATGAATTCATCAAATCAACACACATAATAAGATGGGTCTCATTTACGTTTTCTATGTCATTGTTATTTCAAGTAGGATTTGACATGTGCTTTGTAGGGATTAGGATTTTAGATTTGAGAATTCCACTGGTTTAGGGTTTAGGATTTTAGGGAGCACTTCTTTGGATTAACCCCTCAGGGCCTAAGGGGACCAAAATTGTCCTTCCTTTTTTGTAATTTGGGATGCTTAAATTTTCTTCATGATTAATTACAATGATCATTATTTTTTTAAAGTTCTTGCTGAAGTCTTGTTTTAGTATCAAAAGTCTGACTTTGAAAATGACTAGTTATGATTTTCCTATTTAAGATTTTGTGCAAGGGTGTCTATTGCAAATTCTTCACTTACTAGTGTTGAGAGCTCTTGGAAATGAGCCTAAAGTCCTCTAGATCTTGGAGAATTAATCACATTAGAAACTTAATTTAAAAAATTGTAGAGTGGATTTTAAGAAGCCATAAATTGATTAGGGTTACACCTGTTGTACTCTACATACTCATATTTTTTTGGTATCCTCAGTTTTAAATTTGAGATGTGAAAAGAGGATTGAAAGACTTCAAATCACTTTCACAATTTTAACACTCTTGATCAAATGTTATAATCTTCCAATCCATAAGAGATGTTGTTGTGTTTTCTTTTGCTATGTGATCTCTAGCATATCTAGTTTGAATTTGTAGAGTTACAATTTTTTAAAATTTGATGCAACTTAACAATTTAGTGACATTTTGTTCATCCAAGAACAAATTTTGAGATACTTGGGAAAGAGCATAGGCCTTGAGGTATTAAGGGCTTTAGAGGTAGTTTGCGCAATGAAATTGTAATTGGGTTGAGATTTAGTTTGGAATGGAATTTAATTTCAAATTGGGATTTAGAATTTGTAATGGAGTTGAGATTCAATTTGAAATTGAATCAATATTAAATTGAAGTTGAAACAGGATTGAGTTTAGATTTAAATTTGGATTGAATTGAAATTGAATTGGGATTAGGGTTTGACGTTGAAATTGCAAATACAATTGGAATTGGAGATGATATTGGGATTAGGGATTAAAATTGAATTGAAATTGGGGTTTCCGGGATTAGATTGGAATTGGAATTGGGTCTAGGGGTTGGAATTAAACTAAAATTTAGATTGGAATTGTTTTAGGGTTTAGAATTTGAAGTTGAGAGCTTGAAATTGAATCCAAGTTGAAATTGAAAATGGGGTTTAGGATTGAAATTGAAATTGAAATAGGAAATGGGTTTGGAATTGAAATTGAAATTGAAGTTGCAGTTGAATTGAGGTTGAAATTGGGATTGGGATTGGAATTGAAATGAAATTGAATTGGAACTTAAATTGAACTTGAGATTGGAATTGGAATTAGAATTGGATTTGATTTAGGAGTTCAATCTGGATGTGGGTATGGAATTGGAATTATAATTGGAACTAAAATTGAAACTAAAACTTGAATTGTAATAGAGTTGAAATGAAGTGTTATTGAGATTGGAATTGGAATGGGGATTGGAATTGGAATTGAAATTTAAACTAAAATTTGAACTAGAATTGGAATTGGCATTGAAATTGTAACTAGAATTGGGTTTGGAATTGGGATTGATATTGAAATTAGAGATGAATTGAAATTGTAATTGAAATTGGGGTTGAAATTGGGATTGAAATGGAATTGAAATTAGAATTGGGGTGGAATTGAAATTAGAATTTGGGTGGAATTGAAATTAAAATAGGAATGAAATTGGTATTAGAATTGAATTGGGAATGAAGTTGAATTGAGATTGAAATAGAAATGAATTTGAAATGGAATTGAAAGAAATCAAAACCAAAATTGAATTTAAGTTGGAATTGCAATTAGAGTTGGAATTGAAGCTAGACTTGGAATTGAAATTGGAATTGCAATTAGAGTTGGAATTGAAGCTAGACGTGGAATTGAGATTGGAATTGATATGGAAAGTGAATTGAAATTGGAATTGAATTGCAATTGAATTGAAATTGAAATTGAGATTGCGATTAAAATGACATTGGAATTGGAAATGAAATTAGACCTAATATTGAATTGAAAGCAAAAATGAACTAGAATTGAATTTAGTCTCATAACTCATTCCACAACCAAAAATTCAGATTTCAACCATAAACACACATACACAAACACCAAGTTACAAAAAATCTCTTCTTGTATTCCTCATACTTAGCATCGACAAGTTTTTAAACATCAACAAAAACAAAGAAAATTAAAAGCAACCAGCTAGCTGGACTCATATGCTCATTGCAGTGGGTAAAAAAATTCTTTCAAAATCTGCCCACTTGTAATAACTTCCACCAAATTCCATAACCTCCTAATCAGCCATAACTTCCAATTAACATCACTTCCTACTTGTCTCTATTTCCACCAGAGATACTCCTATTAGGCTATTTGTTCTTTTTACATGCAAGTAGGTATACTTAACCCTAATTTTGGCTCAATTAAGACTCATAGCTAAGAGAATAGCAATCAAATTTGAAAATTTCAACTTTTAAACCATATTGGATAACTACATAGATCTACACGCATTAGTTTGTGTCTTGTGAACTACTTACCCAACTTGGTCTTTCCTTTCCCTTCCTCCTTCTCTGCTTGAATTTTTGCCACTCTTTTTGCTTCCTTCGCCTCCAACTTTGCTGCTGATAGGACATGCTGGTCTAGAATGTTCCTTTGCTTCTGCTTGTTATAGAAGTTCATCGCCGACTTCTTCCTTCTACCCACCAGCTTGCTTGCATTGCCAAGTAGGACTCTATGCCCTCCAGGTAGAATTTGCATAGTGCCCATCAGTTCCAACGCTCGGATCCGCCTTGCCAAATGGTAGTGGATCTTTGAGAAGATCTCCACGTCTTGGCTCTTTAGACCACCAATTTGGTAATCCACTGCAAAGTGAAAGTCCTCACAACTCACTAAGATGGCTGCAAAGATACCTACTCTAAAGCATACCAGATCTTTGTGGTAACGATGGATAATTTCAAAACGCTCATAACTTCTCTCACATTCTAGAAGGGTGCTACACTTACCCTCTATCATGCGCCAATTTTACCACACAGAATCCAACTCAGCATTAAATGGCCACTTGTACCTGCGCAAACATTTGCAGTGATGCCTGTTGTCGATGACTGCAGATAGGGGAAGCAAAGTGCATTGTCGCTAAATCTTGTCCACTATATTGAGTGCCACCAAAGGAACTCAATCCACGCCTTTGTAGTCTTTGCTAATCTAGGCAAGTGCTTCCTAATTAGGAAATGGTGCGTCCTCAGGTGAGTCGAATAGAGCTCGCCCTTTCTTTAGGAATTGAGCATCTGTGGTGGTAAGCAACAAGGTTGGCATTGTCCACGAGGCCAATTTTGGGGATCCACCTGCCAACACATACTCATCTTCTCCTCTGTAATGTCATTTGAAAGCCAACTTGTTAGCTAGATTAAATGGCGGAATGGAATGAAAAGGAGTAGCGGCTAAGCTCTTTTCCAACCTAGCTTTTGTATTAGCAAATTTGGTGACGTACAAAAGCCAGATGCAAATTAAGAAGTTGTGTCTACATTGCCCAATCCTGGACGTTTTGCACCAAATTGTGCATCCGTGCTTTGTCTTGGAAGGTAAGGTATAAGCCTACCAACACGGCTCGCCATGCCAAGTAAGCCAGCGTAGAATTCAAATTTGGACTTGGGTCCTCTTCGAGTGAAAGACACTTGCATCGCCACGGTGAGTTGATCACCAACTTGTACATACTGCTTGGATGCACAAGGTGCTGCACACCTCTGACATTAGGCTAGCAACTCCTTAAGATCGGCATAGAAAAGCAAGCTGTGCGCACCAAAGTTGCCAACTTGGACAAGGACATCCGCCATGTCTTGTAAAGCAATGTTGCTTCTCCCAACAATCTCAGTCAGTAGATTCTCTTGCTTGAGCTGGTTTTCTTTTGCCCAAATTGCTTTGAATTTGGATTTGGATATGAACTCCAAAAAGCCAATACTTGTGTGCAGGAAGAATACCTCACGCTCCTAGACATAGGCGTACTCAAAATTTTAGGCAGGAGGTAAATATTCAAATAGTGACTCTAAATCGTCAACGTGTAAAACACGCTGCTTGGTACAAGTAGGTGTTGGCTTCTTTGTACTCACTAATGCCTTACTAGTAGACACCTCCTCTTCTTCTTCTTCCTCCTCATTGTCAGTGGAACCAGACTCCTAAAGAGGCTGAAAGTTTACAAATTTGGCCTTTAGATTTGCCACTTCAACCTCCAAATTGGCCAAACGCCTAATAGCATTGGCTTTCAACCGCGCCTCAATAGCCAGGCAACGCGTTGCCTTCTCCAATTTGGTTTGCGCTTGCCCAATTTGCTCCTCCTTATCGAGCATGTCTCTAGCAACCATGATCTTGTAATCCATAAGTTCGCCTCTGGCCTACTCCAACTAGGTTGCAACTTGGACAAGCTGGAACTCCAAATCAGCATTTTTAGCTTGCAGCTCCTCCACTTCTACGACTTCTCTTGATTCCAAATTTGGGATCTCTAGAAGGAGTCTCATCCTCTTCATTGTGTGGCTGCTTGCAGTGCCCATTGAAGACGTTGGAAAGTCACCAAGACTACCCATCTCTACACCTGCCTTGGGTTTAGAAGTTGTAGGGTATTGTTTTGGCTCTCCACAAGAAATCCTCACCAACTTGGCAATAAAGTATTGGCTTAGCAATTCTCTTGTCGGATTTTTCTTGTAATCCACAATTAGTTTGTGTAACCGCCTGGAAACGTACAAAGCTCAATTAATCGGCTCTCCCCTTTGAACTACCTGCACTGCTTGGAGAACCGAGCAAAACCTTGAGTTGGATTCCTCTTCCACCATCAGGTACCTAGTTACCAATTTGATCCAACCATGCCAACTTGATGTTATCTCCTCCTTTGCAAATCTAGTCCTCTCCATGCCCTATGATAAAAACCCCAATGGAAAACACTCTGCAATGCCATTCATAGTGCTCTTTTGCACTGAGGCCACTGATACGCCGACATTAGGTAGGTGAAACACTTCACAATTTGGTTTGAGAGAAGCTCCACCACTTCTCCATGCACCAAACTCTTTCTTTCACCCACTAAATAAGCTAGTGCAAAACATCTCCAATTCCTTGGAATCAAACTTGGGCCACTCCTAAAGTCCTTTTATGAATTGCCACAGGCTCAATTGGTACAGCTCCTTCTGCTGCTGATCCTCCCACTTGGTAATGTCAAACTTTGTAAGAGCTCTAAACTTGAAATCAAACTGCGGAATGCAAATAGGAGCGATTCCCACTCTTATCTTGGGCTTCTTATCCACAGGTACATTAGAATCCATACATTGGATTTTTGCTCCGTCCTCTTTTCTAGCTCTCTCCATCTCTGAAATTGGCCTTGGCTGCTCTAGTGAATGAAACTTGCAATGTACCTGCACACCACAATCCTCATCAATTTGCTTGGCTGATTGCTCCAACTTGTAAGGAAAAACTCTCACCTCTTCAAATTGCTTGCACAAAAACCCTGAGACTACTCTCTCAACTCGTAAAACACACTGCAAACTTGGACAAACAACAGCAAAAACCCTTACAAGTTAGAGCACCCTCACAAGACCTTAGATGCTTTGGCACAACAACATTGAACCTGTGGTAAAAGACGTGCAGCAAGATCGGTTTCTTATTTTCTCTTGGGAAATTGCTCCCATTTGGTGGAAAAACTCTCAGCTTCTTTTGTATCTTTACTCTCTAATCTTGTACAAATTTTTTGACTAGGAACAGCTAATGGACACAATGTTAGATTACTCTCTGGTGAAAAGAAAACATTCTCTCCAAACATAACCACCACAAAGGGCAATAGAAAATCAATAGCCAAACACTCTCACTCAACTTAAACACAAAGTTTTGTGCCCTAATTGGCTCCCATCTTCCAAACCTAGTGAATTGATCTTGGACTAAATGAAAAACAACCCTCTCTGCTGAATCTTGCAATATAGACACATACATGTAAAAACCTCCAAGGCAGCTCTTGAATAAAGACGAGGTAGACCAGACAATCCCGATTGAAAAACTTCCTAGTTGCTCTTCCCTCAGCCAAATGTGGTTTTGTAAACCTTAACTTGCTTGGTTCTTAGAACATAAACACTTGGACAAAGCAATGCAAACAACTTCTCTCAAGAAAACGGGCAAAAAAATCAAATACAACTTGAAAGCACCTTGATTTCACTTGCTTGGAAAAACGCGTAATTGAACCCTAATTTGCTTCAGCTCTACTTGGAATCACTCTCAATTTAATGGGAAAAATCCTCTCTTTGATTTGGAACAATTAACTCTCTGACACTCTACTTTTGGGTTTACAAGCTCAATCACTTTTTCATCATTCCGATTTGTTATAAGCCAGTTGACATGCTAATGGGACAAGTTGGTTGCTAGAAAAACCAACTTGTCATCATTATGCTTTTTACTCAAGTTTACTCCCAAATTGGTTGCTCTTGCACAAGGCCTTTAACTCTAATTTGAAATAAACAGAAAACCTTTATTGGTGTATTTGCTTGCAATCTTCTTCTTTTTGTCTTGTCTTTGTCTTCAATTTGTTGGTATTAATTAATTACTTACTGTACCTTACTTTTTTTTATATTTTTGTTTTTGGCGTTATTTTTATTATTGTATTACACTCATCAATAATAATTACCACCAATCCCTTTTTAGAATGCCGCCCATGGCATTTAAGTATAATATAACTTGAGCCTATAGCCATTTATCCCTGTAGGAAGAAGTCTTCCCTCAAAATCCTTAAATTGTAGAGAGCCAGTAGGATTAACGTCTACCACCTCATAGGATCCTAGCCAACGGATTTGGAGTTTTTCAAGAAACCTAAAGAATCTACTATCATAAAGTAGAACTAA
Source organism: Ulota crispa (assembly GCA_963920765.1). NCBI lineage: Eukaryota > Viridiplantae > Streptophyta > Bryopsida > Orthotrichales > Orthotrichaceae > Ulota > Ulota crispa. The sequence goes on along the minus strand of OY987252.1, from coordinate 3,707,190 downwards.
ATTTCCAACTTGAAATTCTTTAGGTCTTAACTTGCTATCATAATAGGATTTACGCCTATTTTGGATGGCTAAGGTATTTAAATACGCTTCCCTTCTATATTCATCCAAAGCCTCCAAATTGGCTAACCTGACTTGCAAGCTTTCTAGAGGACCTAATTGGTGTTCTATGGCAACCCTAGGCTAGGAATCTCAAATTCAACAAGAAGAAATGCCTCTAGGTCATACACCAATTAGAAAAGAGTATATAATACTGTACCTTTATATGCTATACAGTAAGCCCATAGAGCACTCCAAAGGTTATCATCCCAATTGGTTGCTGCTCCACTAATGGTCTTAGTTAAGATTTTACAATGTATCCCATTAGTCTTTTCTGTTTGCCCATTAGTCCTTGGATGATAAGGAGAGGTTTTACAATGTTTTACCATAAATCTAGTTGTTAATTCCTCTATTGTCTCATTAAGGAAATGAGTTCCCCTATTGCTAATTAGCTCTCTAGGACATCCAAAGTGGGATATAATATTTTCATATAAGAAACGGGTTACGGTTTGGGCATCATCTTTGCAACAAGCCATTGCCTCGACCCATTTGATCGCATAGTTAGTAGCAACTAGGATATAACATTTACAACCTCTAAGAGTTGCAGGGGCAATAGGACCAACAAAATTGATAATCCATTTTTTGAATGGAGCCAATGCCATTAGGGGTATGAGCAGCATCGCGGTTGGGGAAGTAGGTTTACCTACTCGCTGACAAGGATCACAATGTTGAGCAAATTGATGGGCATCCTTAAATAAGGACGGCCACCAATAGCCCACCAACAAGGCCTTAAGTGCTGTAGCATCTCCTGCAAAATGACCCCTTTCATGCATCAAAATGACGACTTGTAAGAATGTCAATGACCTCACTTTGGTAGATGCAGCGCCTTAAGATGCCATCAGGACCTAGCTTGTATAATGTCTCTTCTATTAGGATATAGGGAGCATTCCTTTTTAGTAGAGCTTTCTTTTGGTTAGGGGTATAAGTAGGTGGGATTATATTATGCACCAAATAGGCCAAAATATTGGCATATTGAGTATGGATAATATCGACTTCAGACTAAGTCATAATGAAAATAGTGCCAATGGCACATGGATATTCAAGTAACCCTAAATACTAAACCCTCTATTGTAAAATTTTATTATAACTACCTAATATGATTGTTTTGATGTTCACTAAAATTATAATCAATAAATTGTTTTTATCATTTGTATTTAAATTGCACAATAAGTTCATGCTATTCTTTAAGGAAACCGCATTGTGGTCCAATTTTGTGGAGGATGCATTGTCTGTCATGGCCAAGTAATATTAATGATCCCAAGATCTACAAACATTAATTTGATATTTTTGAAATTGATAATGATGGTTTCTTGTTCTCAAATGCAAGTTTAGGGTTCAAAGGTTTATGCATATAGAGATTATGTCGTGTTTATTTAAAATTTGATAGTATACAGGGGTGTTAGAATGTGATTCATTATGCCAATTTGATCTTAGTAATGGTAGTTTTGAGTGATATTTTGATATTTTGCTACATTACCCTGTCTACCCTGATGTCTGTGTTGTTATGAAATCATATTATTATGAATTTGCAAATTGTTGGATTGGAGATGCATATGAGTAGTAGGATAATGTTAAAGAATTTGAGAAGAGGTTGTTATTAATTATTTGGTTAATTTGCGATGTTAAGATACAGATGCAAAGCTACATTCTAATTCAATTACATTTGCAAATTAAACCAAACTACGTAGTCCTTGTTTATTTAACATGCCGTTCTAAACTCCAATATTTTAACTACATGTGACTCTAATGTATCCAATGTGCTAAAGTGATTATTGTTGTTTATTATCAAGGCTGTATTTGACTCAATTTGTTTATATATAAATCCTTAATTTGTTTATAATCTAAACTTTAATAAGTTGCATGTACAATAAAAATGACTTGATGATTTTCACTAGAAAGCGTTCAAGGATACCCCAAAAATTCATGTTTTACAAAACACCTTATAATCATTTAAAGAATAAGATCTTTAACTAGTATTAGATCTAAAGCTAGTTGACAAACTAGATATGTATTTCTACAGTGTTCTCATCACTACTATGCTATGTCATTTGTTGAAGCGCCTACTCTTGAGCTTGCTTTGACATTTCTACACCCATATGTTATCGACACACCATAGCTCGAGGTATTGATAATTCTAGTTTTTTTGAAATAATAATAATTTGAAATTTTCAAATCCATTTTTGAATGATTTTAAGGTTTAGGATGTTATTTGAAATTTTGATTTCAACTGTCAAACATTTGATGATTCTTGATTTGTATATTCTTTGCAAAGAAATAAATAATCCCTTCATTCTTTGGGTTTAGGGTTATTTAGGGGTGATTAAAGGTACAATTATGGTTTGAAGGATTTATAGGGAGTTTAGGATAACTAAAGAACATACAAATGATTTCTTTTTATCAAACTTTTCCATGGACATTTGAATTGATAAAAATTGCACAACGCATGTTCACAAATTTTTGTATACACTGCTATTATAAGGACTTAGTCTACTAGAAAATGCACTCAAATGATTGTAGAAACTTATAATGTTGTTTAGGCATATAGCAAGGCACGGGTCACTTTAGAAATAAACACCTATGTTTGCACTCTCTTGTACATTCTACCGCGTAACTCTTTAGGTTGGTTTATGATAATTTGCAATTTAGGATGAACATAAGACTTAAATGCCTTTGGGGTGCAGAGTCTTGGAGTTACCATTTTCAGACAATGTGCAATAACACCCTCGTACGGTTGCAATTTAAGAACTTCCACCCCTTGTTCTTATATATAGATACAAGGTCTGGCCTTGGGTTAAAAGGGTCAGGAATGCAATGCATTCAAGGGTTACAAAGTCACACCTTTTGCAAAGGAGGTCACCTTTGTATAACCCCTCCTTTGTTAATGCACGTAGTTTTCCCCCACTTACAAAGGAATGCACATTCTAACAATTCCCCTTGACATTCCTTGCATTCTCATCGTCTCTGCCATCTTGCTCTCTGACACAACAATTAACCTTCTATCCATTTTTCACCTTTCAAGCCTTAAGTTTTACAAGGGTTTATTTTTTGGATTGCACCGGAAACTTCTCATGCTTTATGGTTTAGTGTTTTAATAGGGTAAATATGGTCAAAGGGGGTTTTCTTTGAATGCAAAATTAGGGGTGCAAACATTTACACTTTTGAGCTTCTTGGTTGTGACCAAGCAATCAAAATTTGGTATTGTAAAAATGAATTTTATGAGAATGTAGGTCACACAACTCAAATATTTATAATAAAAGAGGTATTGCCTCTAAGGGTTCATAAGGCCAGCTTCATGTTCAAATACCGTGGCTTCACAGGGCATGAAGATCATGTTGTTTTTTGTCTAATATCTTAGGTGGCTAGTTGGCTACAAACAACAATATACTCTTTTTCCAATGCATAAAGGGCATTTAGCTTTGGGTGGTTTAGGGCAAAATCTGGCACCATGACATTATGTTAGGGTTTAGGCGTGTTGCTTGAATTACGTTGAGGGTTGTAGGGTTGTAAAGTCCTGGGTGGTTTCAAAGCCTACAAGGATTTAGGATTTAGGGTTTATTTCTATTTCTTTAAAAGAGACAGTAGTTTATATTTTATTACAAGAGTGTTCTATAGGTTTAGGACTCTCTGATTTCTTATGGTATGAGAGTTTTGATTACACCAATAGAATCCTGAGCATCTCAGGATGAAGAAAACTTTTTCAGATTTTCAAATTTTTTGGTTGTTTGGAAGTTAAAGCTGTCTATTTGGGATAAGTTTATGCCCTAAAATATGCCATGTGCCCTATATTTCTTGAAACAGCCCAAAAGTAAGAATCAAAGTTTTTGCCAAATTTTATTTTGAATGTCTACTACAATGAAAAGTTCTGGAAATTGGATGCTATTTAAGATAAGATTTGGTCAACATCATACATGTTGAGCAAGCAATTGGTTCTTATTTCCAGCTAGTATTGGATATCCAATCATTATCAAAAATTTCTAAATAGATTTATCAATTACCAATTGAATGAAATCTTGCGGTCAATGACTATTAGGATAATGAATATGAGATCCTGGTATTTCATGTGTACCATGTATTGCAAGATTCTATTTGGATATACAAGAGCATATGGTGTGCAAACTAGCTTTTTATTGAAATACCGTAGTTGGCACTTCCAAAAAAGATATACAACAAGTAGTTGGTTTATTTATCCAATGCAAACTGCGTTTATGTTTTAGAAGCAAAGGGACTAATTTGGCATGTTAAACAACAATTTAATGGAGTGCCGCCAATTGAAGCTCGTAAAGTAATTCTATAGAAAATAAATGGCATATATCCTGCAATTATTGTAATTATCCAAGAGGATTAGTTTTACCAATTTGATGAGGTAAATAGGTAATTAGCTGTTTTAATTAAATGTTGTGGGTGATGCATAAAACTAAAATGTACAGCAAACAATTGGTTTTCATATCCTAAGTATTATAGTATCCAATAGGATTGAAAGGACCAATTTGGTCAGTAAACAAGCAGTTTCATGAAATGACTCAATATATTCCCATATTGACAATGTAAAGCAAATAATTGGCTTTCAAATCCAGTAGGTATTGTGTTCTCAAATAGTATTCATAATTCCAATTTGGTGATTAAACTAGGAATGTCATGAAATAATGCAGGTGATGTCCACAAACTCAAAATATAGACAACAAATAGTTGGTGTTCATATCCAACAAATATTGTAGTTCTCCAACAAGATCAAAAGGACCAATTTGGTGATTAAACAAGCAATTTCATGAAATGACATAGCCGATGCCCACAATGACAATGTAAAGCAAATAGTTGGCTTTCAAATCTACTTATTATTGTAAATCTCTAAGTAGATCAAAAGGACAAGTTTGGGGTGTATAAGAAATGATTTAACCCCTAAACGTTGAGGAGGACAAAAAACATCCTCTGGCTCTGAAAAAAGATTCTATGATTTAAAAAACGTTGTTTTTCATCTGATTTTTTGATGACCTATCTGATGCATTCATTTTTTTTGTAACCCAAATTGTGATAAGATTCAAAAAGATGGTGTTAGCTTCCCAGCTACCCTTCTTGCAATTTTCAGGGGGGCACCATGCACTATTGACTTTTCCAACTTTTTAAAGCAATACTACTAGTATCCATGTGCAAAACACTGTAAATTGCTAAAGGCAAGGCAAGCCACGATGATCCATCTATTCTTTAAGGGTTAATGAAATGCCTTGTTGGAGGCATGTACTTGCAATTAACCATTAGCAAATCTGAAATGCTCCAAATCCATTCTTTTTTTACAGAAAAGTAGTAATTCACCAAGTTGCATATATGATTTATTTATTTTTTTAGTATTTGCAAATAGTTGTTGAGTAAGTCATACATTGTGCATGCTATAAAATAACACAAAAATGCTACGGGTTGATATAAATTAGTATCACACAAATGCCAAAAAAAATTTATTGCATAATCACTTGGAAAAAAAAACATAACCTTTCAACAACCTCTTTGAATGACTGGCCAACAAATTTGACAAGATCGTCAAAAGCAATCCGGGCTCATAGCTCTTTTCCATCTGCAACCACTCACTCCAAGTAGGCACTTAGGACCATCAATTGAACACAGTACTTTAGACCAAAATTTTAAGGGTTTAGTTAAGACAAGGAGTACCTTTCATATGCACTATATTTCATGACATTTGGAATTATGAGTTTAAGGTTTAGGGTTGACATGTTTAATTCTTAATAAGGTGGGCAGTATGGGCTAATAAGTAAAAATCTAGTTCTCCAACAATATGAAATTGAAATTCATTTAGGGGATGGGTGTGTATGCAAAAAGCCTTGAATCATTCCATTTTGATAAATGAGATGATAGTTATGAAGAGATTTTGTTTGCACGCAGTTTAGGCTTTGCTACTCCAAAATAAACTTTGAAGTTCTTTACTTTACTCAATTTTCATTATATTGGAAAAAAAATACCAAAGAATGTATACTATTTATTACAACCTTTTGACCGTTGGGATTGCATTTTTCATCCACAATTAAATTCTTAACAATTTAGTGATTTGAATCATCATTCTACTCCTTTTCACTTACTATTGATCTCCCATTTGTCATACAATTCTTAATGATTTGAATAAGTCAAGTGCATACCCAACTTGCTTTGATGAACAAATCCAAAAAAAAAAACCATTTTAGGAAAACATTCATACAAATAAGACCTTGTGAAGTGGTGGTTCATAGATTATTGAAGGGATAAATAATGACTATTTGTCAATTCAAACTCATATATCTAACACCCTACTTGGTGAAAATTTAGGAATTTATTTATTACACCTTTTGATACTAGTGTAGTAAATGGTTTTACGGTCACATGTTCCCAAAAAAGCCTATTCCTCTCAAGTTTAATACTTGTACTATAAATGATACTTTTGGAGCGGTTTTGGTGAAAACTCTCTCAAAGCCTTTAGGAGTTAAGCATGATGCAAATATCAACAAGCAAACCTATTTGGACAAAAAAATTGATCTGTAATAACATTAATTATAAAATGTAAATATGAAAAATAAAAAATGAACGAGGAATAAATAAACAAATAGATTACTTCACGTAAAAAACACTAATCTTTTTTAGAAAAAGTTCTTACCTTTCCTCTTTTTGTACACACAATTCACTAATGGGCACGATGTTCATCTAAATTGAAAATATGTAGGTCTAGGATCACTCAACTCACTCAAGTAGCTTTAATAAGGGGCTTGTCACATGCCTGACTTGTTTCTCTGATTTTGTGTTCACACCAATTGTTGCAAGAGTGTTTTACTTTCTTTACTAGGAATTTGCTTAATGAGGTTCCCATAAATACCCAATATTGAAGGGGAGCTAGAAAAATGGACCCAAAAAAAATGTTACAAATGGGGCTTTTTTGTTTCTTGTTTTTTTTCTACGTTAACATTCTATTGCTCTCCTACAATTAATCAATTGATTGGAGGTAAAAGCTTCATGTTAGAATTTAAAACATGGAATGCTATAGAATTATCATTTTATTTTGGGCTAGAATTGATTTTTTGAATCAGATTTAAAAACATAATGATGTGCTTATTAATTTATGTCAAACTCTATACAATTCAAGTAAATAGGGTAAAACATAATACATATAGGCAATGTGGTCATGATTTTTATGGATAGATTTTTTATGAAAATTCAAAAACTATGGCACACACAAGACAATAGCAAGCATGCAAAATATAGCAGTTATATGCCTATAAATAGTTTAGATTATACTCCATCAAATTATTTTTTAACATTTTGGTGCAATTTTTATTCCACTTATCAAACCACATGCTCCTCATTCAACAAGCTCTCGGGATTCAAAAGACTAACTTGCTTAATGATATTGCAGTTAACTTCTAAATCATCTATATCATTAGTGTCTGTGTATATAGAAGACCATGAATTATTATTTCTTAATTGATGAAATGAGATATTTGGCATGTATAATGTGGTCGCCAACCAAGGTATTAGCTTAGAGCTTCACAATTGGGAATTGTAGGGTAAAAGATATTAAACACCCGTACTAACCAAACACTATAAGAAGAACGTGTATACCTTGATTACTTTCAAACACACAAAAACACACATCAATTTTTCAATGTAAACATTATAAAAAATAATATAACAAAATGATGATTACATATGTGCTCAATAGCTTCAAAAAACAATAATTCATATTTCTTGATTACAACATTGTTTTTTGCTAAACAACCTTCTAGGCTTTATACTTGTCACCTATAACATCCTCAATACACAATGCTACATCTAGTATAGCAATTGCTCTTTGACTTTCAAAACGTGGCTCTTGTATCCTAGAACTTTTATTAATGCAAAGTTCTCAATGATAGTATTTATTGTGTCATGCTTGACAATTTGTGAAATATTAATACATGAACTACATTTTGACAACATGAATATAAACTTTGTTTACATGTTTTATTCAATATGCACCATGCTCTTGTGAAGATGTCAAATGATCAATCAACACAATATTATTTTTAGTATTACTACATTTAAAAGTGACTTGATAACTCATTTAGGCCAAGCCAAATCTCAGCCAATTACTTGACAAATAGATTCCACTTGTTTTGATGAAATACACTTGAGTTTCTATACAAAAGGATCTGAGGACAATGGAGAGAAGGACTGTTTGCCTCTTCTAGATACAAAGAATTAAGGAAAAAAGATCTTGGGTACTGAAAATGTATATATCCTTGTGGTACACGTTTTGTTTCAATATGCACCACGCTAATGTCAAGATGTCAAATGATCAATCAACACACAAATGTATTTTTGTACTAGTACATTTAAAAGCAACTTGATAACTCATTCAAGCCAAGTCACAACTAGACACTAGACAAACAAAATCCACTTGCTTTTATGAAATACACTCAAATTTCTATACAAATTGATATGAGGACAATGGAGAGGACTTTTAGGGTCTTTCAAATACAAACAATTCAAGAAATTGTTTATGAAAAACACATAAAACAACAAAAGCATAATAGTATATAAGAAAAGACATATGCAATGTTAAAGTTAAGCATTCCTCTTGTTTTCTATTTGTATTTTTTTCCAAATTTTTCAACTAAAACTAAAGTTTAATAGTATTTCATGGTTTAATCATCTTGCAATGCAAGGAAGTGAAGTGAATTGGCAATAAATTAGTCATTCTATCATGATAATTATTCAATGAGGAAGTTTTGAAAATAAAATTTGAATGACAACAAGCTAGAGATAACTATTAGGAAATGTAAAAACTTGTAGGGGGTTTAGGGTTCATAGGTTCTAAGAAAATAGGACTTAAGTTATAAGAAAATACTCATTCTTGAAATTCACAAACATATTTACAAACCTTGAATCCTCTTAGAATGAGATGTGAGAGTTAATTTTTTTTTCCTTGACAATTACATACCATATTTTATTAGTTATATACTTATAAAATTTCAAAAGTTGGTGAGAGACTTATCAATACAAACAATTGCGTCATAATTTTCACAATTTAGAGTTTAGGTCAGTCTTAAAAATTTTGAATTGTCCTTGTGATATCATTATTAAACATCAAAGCAAAATTTCAATAGTAGAATCTTGAGCTCCAAGGCTTCTAGATGGTTCCACCAAAGAAAACCCAAAATGGCCACACGGATCTTAAGGTACTTTTGATTAATTGATAATGAGTACAAAATTTTTTGCTCTTTTATGGTGGCCCAAAACTTCCAATGCCAAATGGGAAATTTTTGAAAACAACATTGAGAAACAATTACTTAGGATGCCTTACTATTTAATGTTGTTGCCCAAAAACTAATGGCCCCTCTTTGAAAATCACAACCACAATTTCACAAATGAGCCTACAACTCAATTGTGAAAGTGTAACCACTCTTATACAAAAAAATTAGCTTCAATTATTGATAAAAAATAATGTTTGTTATTGTTGAAATAAAATTCATTGTTGAATGAATTTTAACTCTCATAACAAAGACATTTCAAGTGAAATTAGTACACAAGCACTTTTAGATTTTGGGATATGTACAATTTTTTGTAAAAGGAGTCCTTTTTGCCTAAGAGAGTTACTGAGGGAATTCTTCACTATTTTGTTAATTTCATGCCCATGTCTTCAACCTGGCAACTTATCATAGGATGTGTAGCATTCATGTCACAAAAACAATGCTTCACGTAGTTTACCTTCAACCAAAAACTATTGGAATTAGTTATGAAGGAAAATAAGTTGAATGTAGAAGCTAACTTTAGTTGGCAACCTCTCAAACAAAAAAAACCTTTAAAAAATTGAACATGTGCCTTCAACAAGGATTCAAAATTTCTTGAAATTTCTTAAACACCAACTCTTGGCGTTTTGGGCATTCAAAATTTAATACAGACTAAGGCAACATAAATAATTATTTTAAACATTTACCTTTTTAGTGTCATTTTCAATTTGAATACCCTTTGCTTAGAGGGTCAATCAAGATCAAATCCAAAAAAATTGTTAAAATAATTATATGTTAGTGGAATTGATTAAATATAAATCATAGGTTTTTTATGAATAATAATTACTTAATACGGCTTGTAAGAATTTTAAAAAATCCCTATAAGACAATCTACCTTTTTAAAACTCTTCTAAGTATATATCCTTTCTTTTCAAGAACTTGCTTTTTCTAACTATAGGACTCTAAATCTTAACTTTCTTTTGTTTTCTTGCTTTTTTGGATGCATGTTTTTTAGAACCCTCTTCTATGATTACTTCTTCCATAATTACTTTTTTTAAATGCCTAAATAGAGAGGGTTTTTGAAAAAGTGCTAAACCTAGTTGATTCATTTTTTCTAGGGCTTTAGTGCAATGCCATAAGCTTTAAGACACCTGATATCCTTGTGTTTTGAATTGAATGAAACTTGCAACTTTGAAATAGCAAATATAGAGAATTCTTCATTTTTAGGAACAATCTCTGCAAAAAGAATTATTATAGGGAATTACTATAGCAACACCCTAAATTGCTAACAAGACAACCTCTCTGAGCATGAAAATGTGATTCTTAATGTTGATTTTGCTGATTTTTTAATTTGGATCAAAAGATTTGTTTCTCCTTTATCATTCTAAGGTTATACTAAAAAAAAAAAGGTGTGCTTAAATTTCAAACTAAAAATATAGGACTTTTGAGTCACCTAAAGCAAAAATATATCAAAAAATAGTATTGGTGCAATAATATTTCAATTTTTTTTGTATTTGTCATGTTTTCTTTCAAGGAGGTGATAATGTTGTAATTGAATGATGGACCACTTAATAAATCAAAAATAGCACTAAATTATCAATTTTCATGCTCAAAGGGGGTGTCCCGTTAGCAGTTTAGGGTGTTGATTTAGTAATTCCCTTATTATATCATAATAATATATAATAAACATATTAGTTGATTAACCCCTAAAGGGCCAAGCCCTTTTTGTGAAAATCACTTCAAACCACCACATTTTTTGGGAAATTCAACCATAGGATCTTGTATTAGACTACTAGCAAGGGGTATGGTTGGTAAGAAAATTAGCTCACTCTAGATGTAGAGTGAAATATTGACATTTGAATTGAAAAAAATAATATTTCCCCCTGTTGTCCAAAAAATTCTGAATCCTTCAACCACTTTAATGGCAAAAAAAATGTACTACACAAAGTTGAGGTTTATTTTATCCATGTAGAATACCATGATAGGTATGTATATGAGAATTTAGGGTAAAATGGGATGGAGGTGTTCAACACACTTCAAAAAATCTTGCATTGCTAAAAGGTCCTAAAAGTTGCAAGTACATTATACAAAAGTGGAGGATCATTGTTAAATTTGGAAATTCAAATTATATGAATCTAAACTTCAAAAATCAAAAAAACTTAGGAGCTGCTAAGTGAAAAAAATGAAAAGAAATAGAAAACAACCCTAAATTTGCTCAAAAGAATTGAAACTAGAAATTTCTATAAAGGCACAAGGAATGGAGGTTATGGTCCAACGGGTGGTGGGATCATTGACCCAACCCCATTTGACCTCCTCCCTTCTAGTGAGCCCAACTCCCTTTCCTAGTACCCAGCAAACCAACCCTCATGAACTAGGAATCTAGTATTTGCAACCTTCCCTAACCATCATGTACTTACCAGCCATGTAGTTGGCTTAATTACGGCCTAGTTGCCATGTGGCCATTGTCCAGGCCCCCTTTTCTTGCCAAGCTAGTTTGTTAGGCTGGGTGCATAAAAGGAGACGTATGCCTCATATGTCCACATCAACTTCTAGATCCCTCCTCTCCAAGTTTTAAAAAATCCAAGCATAACTTCTTATTGAATGTTGAAAATAATAAAAACATTGGATTCTCATATAGATCTTTGAGTTCGCCAACTTCAATAGAGTTTCAAAAAATTATAAAAACTAGATTAGCCACATGTTTAGGGTCAAAATGATTCTTTGGATATTAAAGAAGTGTAGGGTTTGGGGTCTAGAATCACTAACCTTGATGCAGCCATATAATAAATCCAAGGTCATAGTCGTCAATATCAACGTGAGATTGACAATCATAATCTTTAGATATACAAAATGTGGTAAAAGGGGAGTTTCCAATACAAGATGTTCCATCTCCAAACTCTTTTTCTTTTGGGATTCTTTGCAAATGTTCATAAATCATTGGATATTTCATTTTGATTCTATCAAATATAAATTCAACAAATTCTTCTAAAATTTTGTAAACATCACGATTTTTGTGTTTATACCCGCAAGACAAAAAGTTGACACATTTATAATGTATGTATGCATGCATGCATGTATGTATGTATGCATGCATACATGCATGTATGTATGTATGTATATGATTGAATGCAATTGTCAATTATGATATCTCAATGAGTCATTTGGATGAAACTACTTCAATGAGTAATGGTGTCTGTAACTGGAAATTGCATCATTAGTTAAACTTAGAATCAAGAGCAAGGTTTCAAGTTGGGATTGAGATTTTTTTCAAGTTGAGATCATGATCAAGGTTTCATGCTAAAATCAAGATTAGAGTTCAAGCTGGGTTCAAGATTGGTATTTTGGCTGGATCCAAGATTGTGGTTTCATGCTAGTGCAGGATTAAAGGACTAGGGTTTGGTTTAGGGGATTGGGATTTCACAGGCTTTAGGAATTTGGAATTTAAGGGCTAGCATGGCATGGGAGATGGGCATATCATGGAGAGGTGTGGTTTTCGTGGGAGATGGGCATATCATGGGGAGGTGTGGTTTTCGTGGGAGATGGGCATGTCATGGAAGGATGGACATGGACATGGATATGGGCATGTGTTGGAGTATGGATGTGGCCAAAGAGGATGGACATGGGCATGGTGGATGGACATGGTGGATGGGCATGGTGGTACAATTTGCAAAAAGAGGAATGAAGTTGCATCACCCTGTTGGTACTACGGGTATTGAAGACTTGTGTATGTATAAGTAAATACTTGAATACCCAAAGAATTACAAGACAAATTAAAAAACATATACAAGAATTTTCATGAAAACTAAATAAATGTTTTGTCATATATAAAAAAGATGGAAGAAGTAACGTACCATCCTAAATTCCCCATACCCCATCTCATTCCAAATGCGTTTAATTTAGAACTTTCTTTTGGCCTTGATCTATTAACATGTGCACCTTTAGTTTCTAAATAAGAATTAGCTTTAGTCATTTGTATTAGTTCTATTTTAGTAAGGATGTCATTTTTCACATTGACAAGAAAAGAATTACACCCAATATCTCTTAAAACAAAGGGACCACTCAATTTTCTATAAGTAGAAAAAATGTCAATTAATATGGAATCTTATGGTTTACCATCTTAGGGTTGAAGATCTACATTCCAAAACTTATGTCTAAATACATGTATAGTCATACTAGAAACCCCAAAATCCTCACAACCTGCATTATTGATTATTTGCTCAAGTTTTCCATGCAACTAAACATGTTTTAACAAAGTTTTGGTTTTACACTCTATTTTTTGATTGTGTTCTTGGCAAAAAAATCTTGTTTTTTCCACTTATTAGATCAATGCCAAGTTTCTGCAAAGTGGAAAGAAGATTAGCAATAGATTGACTATTAATATGACGTTTAGATAAAGAATGTTCTTTTAGGCTTTTAAAATTTTTAGGGACGTATTTTCACAATATATTCAATAATCATAATTAGTAGAATCAGTTTTAAGAGGTGTATAATTTTTATTTATTAGGGTTAAGCAATTTGATTCAATTCTATTTGCAAATACAATCATCATCCTCCCTTAATACAAGGATTAAAATATGGTTTGTTTAGATACACAATTTCACTGATAAAATATGATTATATAAGTTTTTTATAACCATTTTATATCAACTCCATCCATCCATCTAGCCCATGCCCATGCCCCTCCATCCATCCAACTGCCAAACCCCCTCCATCCATCCATTCATCCATCCATCCATCCACCCATCCCACCCCATGCCCACCCATCCATCTCCCATGTCCACCTATTCATCCATCTTCCATGTCCACCTATTCATCCATCTTCCATGTTCACCTATTCATCCATCTTCCATGTCCACCTATTCATCCATCTTTCATGTCCACCCATTCATCCATCTTCCATGTCCACCTATTCATCCATCTTCCATGTCCACCTATTCATCCATCTTCCATGTTCACCTATTCATCCATCTTCCATGTCCACCTATTCATCCATCTTCCATGTCTAATCATTCATCCAACTTCTATGTCCACCCATTCATCCATCTTCCATGTCTAATCATTCATCCAACTTCTATGTCCACCCATTCATCCATCTTCCATGTCCACCCAATCATCCACCCTCTATGCCCACCCATTCATCTATTCCCATGTGCCCACCCATCCATCCATCCCATATGCGCACCCATCCATCCATCTTCTATGCCCACGCACCCACCCATCCTCTATGCCCACCCACCCATCCATCCTCTATGCCCACCCATCCATCCATCCTCTATGCCCACCCACCCATCCATCTTCTATGCCCACCGACCTATCCATCCCTTATGCCCACCCATCCATCCATCTTCTATGCCCACCTGTCTATCCATCCTCTATGCCTACCGACCCATCTTTCTCCTATGCACACCCATACATCCATCTTCTATGCCCACCCACCCATCCTTCTAACCCTAATCTATCTTCATTTCCGAATCCACTCCATCTGTAAACTCATATTGATGAACTCTAAACATAAAAAAGTTTATAAATACTTTTTTTTAAAACACTACATTGAGATTTTGAGTTTAGGATTTCAAGACTTAGTTATATATTTCTTGATTCTCTTTAGCCAATAGTTAAATGGTTTTGAATTTTAATATCAATCTGCATTGCAAAAATGGTAGGGAGATAGATCAATATATAGCTTTAAATGATAACACGATCAAAAGCACCTTCAACTGTGATTGACTAAGAAAAATGCAATAAGCAACATCCCAATGAAACATTGCTAGAATCTATCCTTTTATAAGAGTATGGAATTCTCAATAGACATATATAGGTATCAAGTTGGGCGTTTACTATAAAAGAGCCCTTGGAAAGAAATGAGCATGTAGTTCCAAGTAACCAAAAAACACCTCAAAAAAAACTTCATCAAGATCATTGAATTTCAAATCCATTTCAACAAGTTTCACTTCACAGTTAATAGCATTTTGTCTATGATCAAATTTCAAAAATACCAAAATTTTAAAATGTATATTATCACATATCTAACAACATTGATAGGTCCAATTGTAAAGGCGTAGAATGAAATTCAAACAAATTCAACCATCATTTACACATGAACTTCAAAAATATCCATCAATGTTACTTTTTTTCAATTGGTCTTTATAAATTTTCACAAGAATCACAGATGGAGAGATTATGTGACTTTTAAGAGTTAATCATGATAATCACAAGATTTGACAATTGGAATCAAAATAGAACTTAGTGTGGTGTGTAATCCATTTTTTACAAGGTTAAATTACTAATGTTAAATATGAAAACTTGGGAGATTCAAGCATGTACTGTACAAGTATGATATTTTCAATTGCATTAAATCATCTTGTAACATGACACATTCTCTTAACTTAATGTGGACTATCCAAAGTTCATTAACAAATATCCAATATGAAACTTAATTACTAAATGTTTGAATCTTCCAGTAACATTTATTATGTTGCTAATACATTCAAGGGTTAAAGAATAACTAAAATCATTAGAGTGAACTTAATGAACAAATGGAATAGTATTAGATTCAAAATTCTTTGTGATGACATAAAGCTTTGAAAGTTCTATGTACCATGAATTCTAAATATGCTCAATGAAGACTTTACAACCTTCAATTATTTTGGAGCCTCAAAATTGTTGATATCATTTATTAAGTAAGAGGATTCCAATAATAAATTGAAGATCAAGGAACACAAATTAAGTTGTACTAACAAAAACTTTGAATGTAATCTTCATCGCATTTATTGATTTTGTTTGGAACAAATTCAAAGAAGTCATTTTATCCAATCATCTTTTGAATTTCAATACAATATTGCTTGTTATTGCAAAAATTTAAACCTACCTAAGTATAAAAATGATTGCTTTATACTTCTCAAAAATATTCTAGTCTTCAAAGAACCTTCAAAAGGAAATTCATGTGACTATGGCATGGGTAAGGACTTTTAGGTCTATAGATTCAAAGAATAGTTAAATCAGCAATTTCAAACTCAAATTTATTGAATCAATCAATTTCCTTACTTGAAAAAAACTGAAAAATCAAAGCTTATACAACAAATTCTATCCTTATTTATTTTATTTCATTATAGTGCTCATCTAAAACTTCCATGATTTTGTGCAATTAGGCTTTGGCATAATGAAAACATGGTTTATCTTTAAAAA
Organism: Ulota crispa; assembly: GCA_963920765.1. Classification (NCBI taxonomy): domain Eukaryota; kingdom Viridiplantae; phylum Streptophyta; class Bryopsida; order Orthotrichales; family Orthotrichaceae; genus Ulota; species Ulota crispa. The sequence continues at coordinate 3,690,670 of OY987252.1, read as the reverse complement.
GCCTCCTGGTAGTTGGCAATTTGTGCCAAAAATTATACTAGCACTATATTGCATTCAACATTCTAGTTATTGTATTACTTAATAAAGTTATTTTAGGTTCTCCGGAAAGATATAATTGCAAAAAAGTTCAAAAAAATCACCAAGATTCAACAAAGTAACCTTAACTTTGAATGATGAAAGTTGATCAAAATAGTCAAACTGAGTTACCCCAAGGAGAGTACACATTTGTAAATCCAATACTCTATGCATGATAATGATCCAAATTTGTAATTTTTTTGACACATGCAAATGTGAGTTTTGGAAAAGCATGAGGTATTTCAAAAACTAGAAAGTGAGTGGAGGTCTTGGTTTAGGTTGTATAAAGAATAAAGAAGAGGAGTTTCTAAGCTTGATGAATAAAGACCTCAAAATTTGAAAAAAAAAGTTTGTTTGTCCATTTCATTGTAGAATCTTTTCTTGTGTTTGGAACATGCACAAAACCAAAAATTTATTTGATTTACTTTGGAATTTAAAAAATATATCATTATCAATGTTACAAAAATTTGTGTCCAAACACAATGTCAAAACCAACTTCACTTACTAATGAGATTCATATCATCATCAAGAAAACCTTCAAGCATGATTTTGAAGACCTATTAAAATGGTTAAAATAAACTATTACTTATTACATTCATGTAATCATTAAAAAACCTTCAAGTATGGTTTTAATAGCTTCTTCAAATTTTTTTAGTTTTAAAAAGCTTGAATTTGGCTAATAGAGTTTGCAAATACACTCCTTGATCTACTTAGGCATAAATGGATTTATACCACTCTTGTTAGGGACGTTACTTCAAAATGTCACGTTTTTTTAAAATTTTGGCTTTAGAATATCTTTTACTTTAGATTTCTTTTACTATAGATCAGAGTATATATAGAGGTTAAGGCTGAAGTGTTAATCAAACTCGACAACACATATCTTAGAGCCATCACTCATTTCCTTTGTTATTTGTTCTTCTGCTTCAAATCTGAATTCATTTCTAGTTCTTATCTATTATCTCCATATTTCTATGTCCGTGATAGTTTGTTGAATTTTACTTCACTTAAGTATCAGGGCCTTTGTTAGAGGTTGCGATTTACCCCCTCTAATATGATATTTCATTCATTGCAATATTTGTGTTTTGTTCTTCTTGTGAGAATTGCAGACATCCCTTTTCTTTGAAGGTTTGAAGGTTTAGAGATTGCGGTTTATCCCAGCTAAACCAATATTTTATTTTACTTTATATATCCCATTGTTTTCTGTCTCCTAATATGGCTGAACTTCAAGATTATGTCATGCCCAAAGCTATTGAATCTAAGTTAGAAGCCATCCTCAATGCTATCAACATGTTGTCAAATTGGACCACAATGATTGAAAAAGTCATTGCTAGTCTTCAACAAGGCCAATCTTCCGCCAATTCAGAGAAAAGAGCTTTACTTGTGGTTTGACAAGATCTACCACCACCACTACAATAAAAAAAACCTTGTGTTAGTTTTCATGAGAAATTTGATGGTACACACTCTAAGTTTTGTGGGTTTGTCAATCAAATTCAATTGATAATTGCCTTACAATCTGGACGCTAATCTACACACGAATCACAAATTGGATTGGTTGGAACTTTATTTACAAGACAAGTTTTATTATGGTTTGCTCATTTGTTTGAGAAAGACTGGTCTGCATTGAACAACTTTGATATTTTTCTTAAAGCCTTTACAGAAGCGTTTGGTGAACATGACAAAGCTCGTTGGATAACTACAAAAATTTAGTCTTTACGACAAGGGATACGTTCTGCATTAGCTTACGCCTCGAATTTTAGACAACTTGCATGCGACATTAATTAGGACAAAGCAGCCCTCATGAACCAATTCTATTGAAGATAGAAGGATTCTGTGAAATATTTCATTCTTTTGTTTTCTGATCCGTAAACGTTGAATGATGCAATTAGTCAAGCGGTTAAGTGCAACAACTAACTTTTCCAATGCCGTCAAAACTAGATTCTACGAAAGGAACAAATGACTTATCTTACTTCATTTGCATTGACAAGTAGTCCAATTTCACATATGAAGATCACAAATATGCAAATCGATACAATACATATTAAACATTTCACTTTGGAAAAAAAAAAAGTTACATAGAGAATGGACTATATTTGTATTGTGGCAAAGAAGGCTACAAAGTCTACAACTGCCAAAAGAAGCCGAGTCAACGTTTTGTCAAGATTAGAGCTGTCATTGTCCAAAAAAATAAAGATATCCAGTCACAATATGAACAGTGCGGATGGATAATGCAATTTCACAACAATATTTAGATTCCTCCCTTTTAATTCAATCTGCTTTTTGTTTTATCATTCCTTTATTTGTCAGTCCTCAGAAACTTGAAACCACTATTCTATTAGATTGAGTAGCATCTACTTGTTTTTTGGATGAAGAATTTATTAAAAGTCACAAACTCTCGTAAGTTTAGAAATCTCAGTCTATCAGTACAAAAGTGATAGATAGACGACATTTGTCTTCTGGCAGTATCGCACACAAAACAATGCTTTTAGATGTGACATTTAAAGGCCATAATAGCCAAATTATCTTCAATGTCATCAAAACCCCGTCGAATCCTGTTATTTTTTGTCTTTCGTGGTTAGAAGAATACAATCCGTCAATAAACTAGTATTTACAAAAGATGATTTTTCTCAAAAGTCATCTAATCAATAAACTTGTTATACAACCTGTTAGAAAACCCGTTAACAAACAAACAAACAGCCCGCTAATGAAAAAATCCATGTTCATTGGAGCAAATGCATTTATAAAAATTGTCAAACAAGATAGACTATTTGTTATCTATACGGCTTCAACTAGTGAAGAAAAGACTACAACAACTAATATCCCGGAGTAGTATAAAGATTTTGAAGATGTCTTTTTGAAGAAAAATGCCAATATACAATCGAAGCACCAACCATATGATTATATTATAGACTTGAAAAAAAGAGCACAACCTTTTTTTGGTCCAATTTATTACTTATCACAAACAGAGTTAATGAAATTACAAAATTATATTGACGAGAATGAGGCCAAAAACTTCATTCATCACTACAAATCGCTTCTTCAAACATTTATTCTATTTGTGAAAAAGAAAGATGGCTCTTTATAAATATACGTGGATTATTAAAGTCTCAATAAAGTGACAAAGAAGAACCGCTATCTATTATCTTTGATCTCTAGATTTTTAGATCAACTTGGAATTGCAAAGGTCTTTATCAAAATTGACATATGCGGAACTTATAACCTCGTACAAATCAAAGAAAGAAACAAATAGAAGACAGCCTTCCGTACAAGATAAGACTATTTTGAGTATAAAATCATACCTTTTGGTTTTATAATAGCCTCTGCTGTCTTTCAACACATGATAAATGACATCTTTTGAAAGTATCTTGATAGCTTTATTATCATCTATTTAGATGACATTTTTATATTTTTTAAAAATGGAGAAGATCATGCAAAATATGTTTGTTTAATTTTTGAAAAATTATGCAAACGAGGCCTCTATGCCCAACCAAAGAAGTGTTTATTTCACTAAATTGAGATGGAATGGAGGGTTTGAAAATAGATTCCAAAAAAATGGAAATTATCTTGTCTTAAAATGTTTTGAAGAATTTTAGAGACGTACAATGTTTTTTTGGTTTTGCTAATTTTTATCTAATCTTTATCAAGGTCTATTCTCAAGTTGCTGCTCTGCTCACTTGGTTGACAAACAAAAATTAGCTTGACTGAAAACCACTAGCAGAGAAAGCTTTTTAGAATCTAAAGACTGTATTTACTATGGCTCTAATTTTATTATACCCAAATTTTTTAAATGCATTTTATTTGAAAACTAATGTCTCAGAATTTGCTTTGGAAGCTATATTTTTACAACTAGGGGAATACAAAAAGCTTCATCCAATTGCATTCTAGTCTTGGAAATTTTCTTCTGTCGAGATCAATTATGAGATTCATAACAAAAAACTTCTTGCTGTTGTGGATTCTTTAAAAAAATAGTGTCATTTCCTTGAAGAAGCTATGCATCCAATAATTGTTTATATAAATTATAAGAATTTGGAGTATTTCATATCATCTTGTGTTTTAAATCGGTGTTAAGTTTGATAGAATATGTCTCTCTTTTGGTTTGATTTTATTATCACATATTGATTGAAGAAGTAACAAAGACTATCTGATGCATTATCAAGAAGATCATATCTTGCGCTCAAGGTTGGAGAAACAGCATTTGATCAACAATGTAGAACTTTGTTAAAATCAAAACTATTTTATCTTTGCGCTACGGTTATACCATCACATATACATGGAGATTTCTTCAACCAAATGCGTGTTGCAACTATTGAAGATTGTATAATCTTCATCATTAAACGTTGTTTTGATGAAGAAGACAATTTTAAGGTGGATGGAGATTTGTTACGTGTTGAAGAATGTTTGTTTATCTCAGAAGATCCAATACAACTTTGCATTTTTCAATTCCATCATGATTTTCTAGTCGCAGGTCATTTTTGATACAACAAGACTTTAAAACTTGTTTCCAAAGATTTTTGGTAGCCATAAATGTAGAAGGATGTGAATGATTTTGTTACTTCTTGTGACATTTGTTCAAAATTCAAGAATCCTTGGCATTGCCCTTATAGATTCTTGCAACCATTGTCTATTCCTCGTCGGCTATGGTCTTCAATTTTTATGAATTTTATTACGGATTTGCTACCATCAGATTCATTCAATAGCATATTTGTTGTAACGGATTGGTTTACAAAAATGACAAACTTTATCCATTGCAAAAAAACTTAATCAAGCAAAAATATGGTAAGACTATTTTTTGATAATGTATATCAATATCACGGTTTACCAGACAATATTATATTAGACAGAGGACTCCAATTTGTATCGAAGCTTTATGGATTTATTTTTAAGATATTGATTGTAGATATCAATCTCTTTTTAGCTTTTCATCTTCAAATTGACAATCAAACAAAATGAGTTAATCAAGTCTTTGAAGAATATTTACGATATAATATCAATGATCAACAAAACAACTGAACAACATACTTGCCATTAGCGAAGTTTGCACGCAACAATACTCTTCATGCTTCAACTCAACAAACACTATTTTATTCTAATATGGCCATCATTCAAAGCTTGATCTGTTGAGTTCACTAGCAAATAGTAATCCAGCAGCTGACGATTTTTTAAGGCAATTATTGCAAATTGAAGATATTTTAAAGCTTTAACTATAATCCCCTTAAAAGTCTTACAAGATAACTACGGGCAAATCTTGCAATCAAGCACCTGATTTTCAAATCAGAAACAAAGTATGGCTTCTTCGACGGAATATTAAAACCAAGCGGTCATGTGACAAGATAGACCACTAGAAATTGGGATTATTTGTCATTATAAAATAGACCAACCAAGTGACATACTGTTTGGAGCTACTAGGCTACTAGCTTCTATGAAAGTACATTCAGTCTTTTATATATATCTTTTAGAATTTTATCGGCAGTCGCATTTTCAGAAAGAATACAATTGCTATCGCTAAGTGTTAAAACTGAAAACCACGATGAATATAAGGTGGAACAAGTATGAAATTCGCAATGAACGTGGAGCAAAGTAGAGTATTTGGTACATTGGAGCGGTTATAATATCAACAAGCGAACGTGGAAATTAGCCGAGAATCTCATAAGTGCACCGGAAATGATACAAGAATTGTATCAATTTTATTTAGATAAGCCTAAAGCTCCTCTCGGGACTTGTCGTTTGAAAAGAGGATAATGTTAGGGACATTACTTTAGAACGTCACATTTTCTTTTACTTTTGACTTTAGAATATTTTTTATTTTAAATTTCTTTCACTTTAGATTTCTTTTATTTTAGATTTCTTTCACTTTAGATTTCTTTTACTTTAGATTTCTTTCACTTTAGATTTCTTTTACCTTAGATCCAAGTATATATAAAAGTTGAGGCTGAAGTGTTATTTAGACTTGACAACACATCTCTTGGAGCCATTGCTCACTTTTTTATTATTTGTTCCCCTTCTTTGAATCCAAATTTATTTCTTGTTCTTATGTATTATCTTCATATTTCAATGTCCGTGACAACTTTGGTAAAACTCATAAAATATTGTTGGTTGTTAAACATGGCAATATTTTATCAAATAGAAATTTTATTTGGTTTCAAATGCCACAAGTAGTTAAAAAACCAAATTTATGGTTGTCCTTAGAAGAGTAGAAATTGAGATCATGAAAGGACCTAGAATTGAACATGTTTTGAGGTTGGACATAAATTGGGTAGAAAGTAGGGGAAATATGTCAACACCAATTGATTTATACCAATTTTTAGATAGATTGATTAAGAATTGTAAATTGATACACTCCAATCTTCATGTATTGGTGTTTAGTATGTATGTCTATTTATTTGTATAAGATCAAGACAATTTCACTAGGTTTTGAAACCATATTATGTAAATCAACAAAACAGCAATAGATGGATTTTATGCAAATTTTGAATGGCTATAGTTATTGCATGGTTGCAATTGGGTAGGTGCACAATGAAAAATAATAGTGAATGAATGAAAATACTCATTGGCATAGCATATACCATAGTATGTCCACATAACAACAAAATAATATATATCCAACGGTGTAAATATTGAGGACATTTTTTGGAATGACTTGGATTACATTGCAATATGATCAAACAATTGACTAGAAATGGAGCAAACCATTCAAATCCAATAAAACAGAAAGCAATAATGCTACTAGTAAAAACAAATAAACAAAAGGGTGTAAATTGAAACTATCAAACCTCCTCAAACCGCTCATCTAAAAGCTATGCTCAATGAATGAGTAGGAGGCATCCAAGATATCAAGTCCGTGAAGATGCCCGTTAAGATTCCAAACAATCACTAGGTGCTTTAAACTCCAATTTGGTGCTAATATCCAACAAGGGAAGTTCAGTTGAGATACGTGCTACCAATTTGGCACAAGGCGCCTCTTTGTGATCTAATAATGCCACAAATATGACAAAGGATGGATATCTATCAACTAGGAATGAGACATCCTTGCTTGGGAATTCTCCACCATATTTTGCATCCAGTCTTGTATTTCAAACGTAATTTGCAAACTTTGGAGTTGGCACTTCCATTTGAGAATTGGTCAATTTTTTTTTCCCTTTTGTATGACAATCCAAGTTGGCATTGCAACATCTATCCCTTGCACCAATCTATCTCCAATTGGGTTGCGCTTCAGAACAATGTAAGCTGATGAAGCTTCTTGCCAAAGTGCTAATTCCGCTTCCAACTTGGCATAGAAAAGCAACACTTGGGCTCCATAATCTCCTATCAAATGAAAAGCCTCTACAGGGTCTTCAAGCACAAGGTCACCATGCCCAATTATCTTTGTGAAAAGGTTTCTCTACTTGGAAGTGGAATGTTTTTTTCCATAAGGTTTCAAATCAAGGGCTAGGGATGAGTTCTTTGTACTTTAAACCAAAATGGAGGAAAAATACGTGACGTTCATATGTGTAAGCCTATTCCACGGTAGTGGATGGAGGTAGGAACTCTTGGAGGAATTCCAGATCATCGATGTGCAATGTCCTTGCTCGCTTCCGCTTGGCCTTGTTTTGTTCAACTGACTCTCCAGAATAAGAAACGTCTTTTCCAGCAATTTCCAAGTCTGCATGTGCCATGGGGTCTTGTTTCAAATCTTGAAGAGTTGCCACTTCTATTGTAAGGAACGTTGTCTTCCTCTCCAAATTGATGCATACTTCTTCTTGCAACTATACATGTTCCCTCATCCCTTCCATTTGGATTTGATCTTGATTGGACTTTTCTTGGGCTCTCTTCAACGATAATGAAAGTTCATTCTCCAACTTTTCCTTCTCAATGTTGGCATAAGTAGCAATACCCCTGAAGGCTTTGTGATCAACTTTTCTCTCACTAGGATGGCCTTCTGAACCTCCATTTCAACTCGTAGCTCAAGAATGACTACCTTCAGCTCCTCTATTTGGTGCTTGTCGTCTTCGTTTCCAAGTTCAGGCAGCGTCTCATACAACTTGGAGCCAAAACTTCCCACTGGAACCAGAAGCTTCTAAGACAGCCCCTGCTTGAGTAAACCATTACAGCCTCTTGTAAACCAACTTTGGAACTATATGAATATGTTGTTATTGTGTACGTGAAACCTAAATGAGGTTAGAAAGGTATGAAGCCCCCACCAAGCTAGTGTTGAGATTAGATTTTAAATCAACAAGGGACTTGTCTATTTTCTTTGCAAGATAAAGAGCCCAATTGATTTGAAATCTTTGTTGGATGGCCACCACTAGATTGAGAATATGTTTCTTTACAAAATCAAAAGGTTTTTCCATAAGTAAATACACTTGTACTAGCTCTAACCAAGGTCTCCAAGTGGGTAGAACATCTTCAAGTCTATGTTGTTCTAAACAAGAATCATAATGGGTGAGGCTTGGCAAAAAGCATTTTGCCACCAAAGAACTATCCATTCCTACCAGAGATGACCAAGAAAAGTTGGAATTTGGTACTTTAAATACCTCTGCAATCATTATTGCCGTGAGCTCCACCCATCAAACTTCAACCATACTCCTCCACTTAGAAGCTTCATAAGCTATGACAAAGGCTTCCACAAGATTGGCATCAACTTCTTGCCACTAGGAAATCACCTCCAAATAACGAATCAATCTAGCTTGACCAAGATACTCCAATTGTGGAAGTTCTCTCAAAACAGCAACTCAGAATGGCTCAAGAGTGGTAAAAGACCCATTCAAGTGAGGGAGCACCAAAGCCAAAGCAATGCCACTTCTCATGATGGGCTCTTCAACTTCTTAAAATCCACGGCCCTCCAACTTATCAAAATTTGGAAGCCCATCTGTGTTTTGAAACTAGCTCTAGTACACTCTATGCTCAATAGATGACTCAAAAAGGTTGCTCCTCCTCTCGGTTCTTGTCCAACTCTCCAACCGCAAACTAAAACTAGCCCAAAATGTTGAAACTTGTTTCAAAACTCAAATTTGTAAACAAGTTGTGGGCTTCAGCAGTGGTTTTCACTGCAACTTGATCTCAAACAATTGTTTGTACGTTATTTATTTTTATCATTCTCTCTACATTTTCCAATTTCTAGTATGCTTGATTGGTAGTAGGGATTGTCCCTATATCATCATTACCTATTATGGCTTGGGATTATCTTGCTAAATTTCTCTAAAATATCAATTAGAGTGGAAGAGTCCATCCAAACTAGGACATTGCCTACAACAAGTAATATAAATTATCCAAGTGGAAGGAAACAATCATACCAGTTATACAAAATATAAGTGGAAGAAGTTGATCAAGTTAAATTATAAAAAATATAGCCCAAGCAATAAAGGTACCAGATGTCCTCAAACTTTTTTGCAAAGCAATTATGTAATCGAATAGACACACATTACTAAATCCTTTGAACCGTAAAAAATGGGAATCATCTTAATTTGAAAGGTATTGGAGGAAACTCATTACTAGAATTAGATTGTGTAGAATTATTTGTTTCTTCATTAAAAAAAAAGCCAAGAGAGACAAATTCTGTTTGATGGAGAACATCATATACGTGAAAAAGGTCCCATTCTTACAAATTGGCACTTTTGGCTTTTTTTTCCTAAAAACATCGTATTCATTGAATTCCAAATCCAATCACTATTTTCCAATGAAATGTAATATATATAATCTAGAAATACACTCTTTTGGATAGAAAGTTTGGAATTTTGCACAAGACTTCCATTAAGCAAGTTTTAGGTGACCTCTTTAATTCAATTAAGGGGGATTTTTACAATTCACACAAAAAACAAATGGGACTGACCCTTTTCCCTTTTAACATATAATGTGCTGGAGTTACATTTTCACACTTTGTACAATTGTCTTTAGGGCTCATAAAACACACCTTGCACTATTTCAATCAGTTTAAAAAGGGCAAATTGTTATGTATTGTTGTTGTATTAGTAGATGCTTTTTAGCTAGATTTAAAGTTTACTCAGATTCAAACAATATCCGTCATACCCACTCATTATATAAAACCTTTTTAAAATCATAGTATAATACTCTTACATTGATTCAAGATTGAAACAAGTAGAGCTTTTAAATCCGTAATGGAGTGAAAAAAGGAAGATTCCTTCATTACAAGTTTCCAAACAACAAATAAAGTCAGTCAATATTGGGAAGAGCAAAACCAATATAAAAATAGGAACATTGGTTTATGATAATTCTACAAGTAAGTGGGAAGCCAAAACCAATGTACAATGCCAAGTTAGATATCATGAAAGATATGAACCCAACTAGGATAACAAAGCTATAATGGGATATGCCACCTTCAATTCTCCCATGTATCATCCAACAATACAAAATCCTAAGCTCCAACAACATCTCTATTAGCTACCACAAATCTTCTCTAATTACTCCCATATTTGACAATGAAGAAACACGCTACTAAAACTCTATCTACATAAACACTGTTCATTTTCCAAAACCCCCCTCCATCTGCTTTTTTCAACCTCATAGGATGCGGATTACGACCTTTTCTTCTACTGTGAGATTGCTAACTAGCATTCTCCAAAAAATCCCAAATCATTGCTTGTCTTTTTGGTGGATCCAACTCCCAACCATTGTACTTGGACAATGGACGCTCTCTTTGCAAAAGTTGGCTTACAAGTGCCTGGCCCCATCTTCAAAATTCTGAAAGATGGTTCTTCATGTTCTTTCCACTCCATCTAATAGACTGGCAAGCTATAGTGAGAGCTGCTGGCATTGCAATTGTGGGACTTGATTGGTCTGAACCATGAATCAATCCATGTAAGATTCAAACTTTGGAGATAACATCAGGGATCACAGCTAGAATTGGAATTCTTTGAAACTGAAAAGATCCTCCCAACAACCTCTCAATGCCTTTTATATGCAAAATGCCCAAGTGGAGGCTCAAATCGTAAGCTTTTGAGACTTTCCATACATCCACAACAATAACTTTGATCCTTCTGCCAAGGAATTGTTCTTCTAACACCACTTGGTCACTTGACTCCCAAGCCTTCATGAGAGTTTTGAGTTGTACCAGTTGGGTGCTCATAGTTTTGACTGTCTTTGGCATGTCATCAAGGTTGTCTTTTGGAATGCTAGATACAATGTCATGAACAAGTTCCTGGTAGATCTTAATTTTTTGAATGCCATTTCCGTTTATAAGCTGGAAATCCAACCATCCATGGTTGGGGATGTTAAACATATCATAAACATTCCCTCTTTAGTATTTTTTATAAGGGGATATCCAATGCTTACTAAAAGAATATAGATCTATAGTTGTTGTTGGAAAAATCACCCCAATATCAAATTGGTTCCTATTCAACACTGCAGCTATACCATGAAGTGCGGAGTGGTTGTCTACAAAATGAACTATCATGGACCAGGCCTTTTGAAATGACCACATCATACTGTAAAAACCCACTCTGCATTCCCTAAATCTAAGCACACAAAGTGACTTTACCATAGCTTGAAGAGGAGTATTCACCTGGCTTTTTACAAGAACCAAGTCTTGAGCACTAATTGTTAAAGCCAATCAATGGTTTTTCCTCAATTTCCTACAAATAGAAATTTTTTGTGCCTCCCTTTCTTCTCTTGTATTTCTAGCATTTATTTTGACAACAATAGGGTCAGCAATTACATGGAGCCAAGCTTTAAAATAATCTGAATCTCTCACACCCACCCTACAAATTGCCAGACAGATAAACTCTCCCACCTAGGTGTGCAAATCTCTCAAATCCATTATAAAACAAGCTGCATCTACGTCCACTTCAATACTTGTATTTATCTGAACAACAATAATTAACTTCAATCCAAGTACCAAAACTCAAAACAAAAACATTATAATTCAAAGAAAACTAGAACTCACCTTGCACTACTTTCAAATTGTACATCAAACCATATATTTTATCTCCTATGAATTAAACTATCAGAAAATAGCAAAAACCTAATCTAAGAAGGCTAGATGTTCCTAAACAACAATCCATCATATGATATCATCAAATGAAACCACTTCAACATGACTGCATTCAGATTCTAGTAGTGCACATGAACAAGAATTTCTTTTACCATAGATGTTTGGCTTCTACACTGGGCCAAATCCAAGTAGAATCAAAATTCAAGAGTTTGTCACTGGGAGAGGGAAGACCAGATTGAGGAGCTTTAATGGAAATTAACTAGTAAAAGACAACCAAACGTTTCTTGATTATTTCCATTTCTATCATGTCACCAAATCTGACAGTTTTGAACTTTCACTCATTCGGTGGAAGTAACTCGTCCAAGGACTTGGAAGATAATTTCTTTTCTAGATTTTATTGCCACATAGTTTCTAAATTGTACCTTTTAGTTTCTGGGTTGAAAATGTACACGTGTTCAATAAATACTAGAATAGGTCAAATCTGCAACTCCTCCAAAGTTTTCATGACAAGTGGGTTCCATATTTTAGAATGTGGCCTTTGATTGCCAATTTTCCCTAGCACTTGACCGTGGTTGCAACTCCTCTAGAAAAGTTAGGCACGGCTCTTCCAAAGGGTCCAAATCTATTGGGAGGCAAGGTTGTGACGGTGGACCAGTAGTCCGTATCTATTGGGGCCAAGTTTGTTGGTGGCTGATCCTATAGGTTTTCAAAAATGCAAATTTCTAGTTGGCCACAACTCCCTTGATTTTTAAACAACTTGTTGACTTTTGGCACTTTTCTTGAAATTGCCTTTTCTACTACTTTTATACAAATTTGAGATATTGTGTTTTACAAGACCTCACAAACTACTTAATGAAACCATACTTGCCTTCTTCCATACCCATAATTGTGTTCTCATATTCCCTCCAGCATCACAAGCACCATTGTGGAGTTCTCAATGGAGTCACAAAAGATTTAGGTGTGCATCTTGATCTTCCAACCCTCTATTATGTGTATTAACAACTTGGATTAGTATTTTGTTCTCTCGTATTTCATAGATTTTAAATATTCATTAGTTTCTATTATCACACTTGATCTATCAAACTAACATTCCTATTGAGATTGATACATGAATTACCTTTGTAATGGATACAACTGCCATGGCAAGAGACAATGATTTGGAAATTTGTACTTAGGGATACCAATGGATCTGAAGTTTTAGATGAGTTTAAAAAATTCTGTCTTTTTCCTATTGGTATTCCCAGATTAACACAAATGCCCATCATTAGGAACATTTCCACTTGTTATCTCCTCCTCAACGTCTCATAGAAGAGAGTGCCAATATTGCCAAAAAGTTGCTTCAATCAATGAAAGCGTCTCTAGTGGTGGCAGTACGGGAGGAATAAATGGTTGTCAATACTACCGGTGGGGGGTTTTGAGGACAACCTTTGCTTCAAAGGGGAGGTGTAGAAGAAGTGTTGTATAGCCTAAAATCCGAGTTGAAGCGTTGGTTAAACAAACACAACAAAGATGGAGTATCTGGTGTAGTTCAAAAAGTCTGGTTTGCTTTCAATGACTTAGCCTAGGGATTATTGGGCCCATTGACTGTAGATTTGATAGTCAGAGATGCTACCCTTGGAGATCACAGTGTCCAAATGGAGATATTGTCAAAGGAAGAAAACCCAATGGATCAAAAGCCCACTTCATTTGGAAGTGTCATTGATTTGGGATGTAATGGAACCCACGAGATGGAGAAGAGAGTTGATATGAAGTCGGCCTAGTTGGAACAACAACTTGCAAAACAAGCAGAAGTGCAAAATTGCCAAATTGTAGCAATACATGAGTTCCTAGAAGCAATTAGCCCCAAATTGTGGCTTGCATCACCAAGCTGTATCAAAGATTGCAGTCATCAATAGGTATCTCCTATCCTTGTTATGCCGGATCTTCCCATTGAAAATTCCAAAGGATAAAAGTCTTTGAACGCAAGGGACCACCAATCTGGGCCAAGTACTTCCAAAGTTCATCCTAACGTTAGCAAGTTGGTTAACAACAACTTGGCACAAGTTATTCCTTCTATACTAATGAGTGAGTCAGACAACTCTAGTGGAGAGGAAGCCATTCCAAATTGAGGAAAAACTCAAGTTGAACCAGTACAAGCCAAACTAGTTCAAGCCGGTGGAAATCTTACCCAGACAAATCATGGTCAAGTAGGCCCACTGGTTGTCCATTTTCCAAGGCGCAAATGGACCAAAAGAGAGACAGATGCTGTAATGGCAGGTACTGAGAGATTCAGCCCAAGTAGGCGAAAGGACATAAAAAAGGAGTATGGAGAGGATTTGAATCATAGAAGCACTGTAGACATTAAGGATAATTACCTGCTTATGTTTGGTCGTAGAAAGAAAACCAAGTTCTAAACTTTTGAATTGTAGGTTTATTAAGAGGGTGTTGAAGCTTTTTACTCTAGAATCCTCTTTTATTATATTGAATGTATAGTCCAAGATTTTGTCTTGTGGTTTTTGAAACTCTATTTGTACTTTTGATTTTGAGTCCCTCTCATCCAAGATCACAATCCATGATATTCATTGCTCAAATTTGATAATGGGATTCTGAATAGGGGTGTGTTTGTATATATTTGTGCACTATACTTGGTGAACCCTGCCAAGAATACAAGTTATGTAGAATGCCTAGTTGTATTTAAGAGCTGAATTTTAACAAATAGGCGCTATATCCCTTATTTTGAGCAGGTTAAGTGCAACTTGGTGGTTAACGTTCCGAATGAGCTCATAAAAATTGAGAAAGAACCAAATTGGCCAAGAGTTGAGAGGTGGTATTAAAAGACTAATATAGATGTCCAAATACGTGGATAGAAGCTCAAGGAATAAAAGAGTCTCTAAGAGTTATCCCAGCCAAGTTGGAAAGTTAGAGTATTCAGAGCAGCAACTTTTCACAAAAATTCCTTTTGATTTTAGCAAAAAATCATAAGTACATGTACTTGAGAGCATATTGATGAAATAAACAAAACGCAAATAGTTAATAAAATATAGTCAAAAATCTTAGGTTGTTACTTTATTATAAGCAGATTAATTGATGTTTTATTTAATTCATATAAAAAGTGCCAAACATTGGGAGCTATTCCAACAAAAGTGGCAAAAAAAACAAGAACAAGTAAAAACCATTGAAGTAATAGAATTTGTTGTATTTTTCTCTTTGTTGTTTATAACAACCAGGAATCAAAAAACACCAAATTTGATAATTTCAAACGTCAAGGTGTTGAGAGAAAATTACCAACCAAGTTGGAGTGAAATCCAAAGAGAGTAAAGGAGAGTCTTTCAAGTTGATGTGTGAGAATTGAGAGAAAATGAGATCAATTTGGAGAGTCAATGCCAAAGAGATGTGAGAATATTTGATTCCAACTAGGAGTAAAAAACCAAAGCTATGAATTCAACTTGAAGTTGAGATTGCTGCCAATTTTGGAGAACAAAAGAGAAAGATTAGAGTTTTAAAAGAAATAAAGCTTAAAGACAAAGTTGGAGGTTTAGAGAAGAAGCAAATTGGTTTTGAGTCTTTCTTACCTAATTGGATTTTTTAAGAGTGAAAATACCATCTTAATACACTACAAAAAATTGTGTCCTATTTGACATGTCCAAATTGACTAAATGTGTCCAAAATGACAAAAAAATTATCAAACTAGACAATTTTTGTAGATTTAGCCATGTTGATTTGGACATGTTTTTGTCATTTTGGATAGTTTTCCTTGTAGTGATAGTGATTAGAAGTCCAAATGCCATAATCCAATTAATAAAAGAAATTCCTATTCAGGTTTTTAGTAAGATTGAACAAATTTAGCAAATCTATGAACCACTCAAATGTGTACAATCATCAAAAAAACTAGATACAACCATCTAGTATTTTAGGACAAAAAATGGTTGGAAGGAAAAGGGGTACAAGAGTACAATGGTTTAGGGAAATAATTGTGTAATTTTTGATTTGAATTTCATAATAATAAATTCAAACCAAATTAATACATTTTCTAATTCAAGTAATCTTGTTCTTTGTGGAAAAGCAAAGGTGGTTTTGTAAACATCAACACAGTACAAAGATGTTTTTTGCATATTGTTGATCAAAGTATTTCAATGTGTCTATCATGGTTTAGGGTGTACAGTTAGCAAAGACATCGACCCTCCCATGCTATGACAGTGTGTTGCTAATTTCAATTATAGCCTTTGTGTTTGTTGCAATTTTATTCTCTACAATCATGTAAGAGAATTTGGACAACTCTAGACAAAATTCAAGATGTGTCATTGACATGGGCTACTATTTACCATTCTTCCACTCATGAACATACATGTCAAACAATATCATTCTACCAAGTGTCTCCCAAAATCACCACCAATACCTCATGTAGAGCCCTTCACCTAAATCCCTATCTATTTTACTATTATTATTACCATTAAAGCTAATTGTTGGTCAATTTTTTTCTCCATACTCTCTAATTGTACCAAGCTACCCAAGTAGTGTACATTGTTTTTTGCATCTCAACTTCTTACTTTGGCACTTAATTAGAGGTTTTCTTTTCATACAAAAGTAATCAGTTTATGCACTTTGTTTCCAAATTTCATAAACAGCCGCTTAGAATTGAATCCATAGGAAATTATCCAATTTTTCATTTGTCTATTGAACAAACAATTGTCTTTATAATAAAACTGTATGTATAATAAAACTATAAAAATTATAAGTGAGAAAAGTACTATTTGAATATTTTTATTAATGAAATCTGATTCTATGGAGAATCTTAAGGGTTTTTTTTTTAAAACCATATTAATTGAGAAAAAAAATGTGCTATATTTGCACGCAACAGCATGGAATAACAAGATGGACGAGCATGATGGATGATCAAGATGGGTTGTGAACCTCTGATATAAGGGAAATTATTATTAATAGGTTTCAAAGTCAGCCATATATTCAAAAAAATCTTAACGGTAAAAAATGTTTAAAAATAGGCCTCATCATATATCAACACTAGGTGACTAAAGTTTTCTACATATTCATCTATGGCTTTCAGACATATGCACATCTAGAGAGGGATATATTTTAGATGCTCATCATGAAAAAGAACCACAACAAAGGTTACAATTGAATAAAATCCAATTCAAAAGCTTATTCTATTTTAACAA
Source organism: Ulota crispa (assembly GCA_963920765.1). Taxonomy (NCBI): domain Eukaryota; kingdom Viridiplantae; phylum Streptophyta; class Bryopsida; order Orthotrichales; family Orthotrichaceae; genus Ulota; species Ulota crispa. Next base: position 3,673,522 of record OY987252.1, on the reverse strand, counting down.
ACAAGGGTGAAAGGGCTAATTTGTCTCTAGCTTTTCTATTGGATGTTGTTCATTTCTCTCCATCATTGTTGCTATAGGCATAAACAAGGTCTCTAAATCCAAATTTCAATTCAAATTTTACAAATTCAGCTTCTTCATGGTAAATATCTAAAATTTACTCCCCCATGTGCATATATCAATTTCCATACATAAACATGCACAAAATTTTGGTCACCTTAGTTTCAAGGCCCACTATTGATATATGATGAGGCCTACTTTTTGTAATTTTTAAGTGTGAATTTTATTTTAGAAATATGGCAAAATATTGGGCTTCTTACAATATTATCCCGATAAAATATTCATGCATACCTCAAGCATTATCCATACATGTTGGTTTTATAGGTAAGTAGTTCATCAATTTAGGATTTCAAAACTTTTCATTTTTAACAATCTAATCCTTAATTTGAAATGAATATGTTATTTGATTGTTATGCAATTTATTCCTCCAAATCCACATTGTAAGTCCTCCAAGATGTAATTTTGGATATTCATAGCTAATTATTAATGTCATTACTAAATGGAGTCAAACTATCAAAAGTGCTTTTACAATTTTGCTCATTGCTTTAGTTTCAAGAAAATATAAAAAATCACTTAGTTGAGTAACATGAACCCTCTTTCAAAGAATATGTTTGATGAAAGTTACAAATTCAAAAGCATTTATTAATTAGCTTATTTAAAACAAAAAGTTCTGAGGAACTATTTATCTTGACGTCATGGCTAGGCTTGTTTATGCCTCCTTGAATTCTAGGGAGGGTGCCTCAACCATTCTTTGATTCCAAGGAGTCTACGTTGATGCGCTAGCTATAGAACATCTCTTGTGTTTTCAACTAAGCTCTTTAAGACAATATGTATACCTTTTAATCTCCAAACCCTAAATTGAAATACTTAGTCTATAGGAGTTGTTGCATTGCTACTAGAATATTGTCTATTTACATGTCATTTAAGCTTTTTTTGAGGTAATCTTGAATATGTAAACGCGCATTTGTAAATTGATTTAAATAGTTTTCACAAATTCTATCTATAAACCCTTAATCCTTAACCCCTTAACCCCTAAAGGAACAACTATCCCCTCGAGGGACAAATGGACCTCAAGCATGTACTTATGACTAAACTAGTTTTTATAAATTTTTGAAACTTTTGAGGTTGGTGGAGAATTCAAAGATGTAAGTGCACATCTAATTTTTATTTCATTCCAACAATTACTGAAAAAGTTATGCATGAATCTTTGGAAAACAGGGAGGGCAAGCAATTTGAGCAGTCCAAAAAAACTCTTTAAAAATTGCTTTAAAAAATAATAATCTGATATTTATTCTTTAAATTTTTCTATATGTGGAAAGCTTTGAATCATTCAGTTCTGATTGATGAGTGAGAAGTTTTAGTTTGCAAGTAGGTATGGAACTTGCAAACCTCTACTCCTTTTTCCCCTTGTTAAATTTGGTGCTTTAGTTTTTTTTTTGACTTTTTTTTTCTAAGTTGTAGTAAACTAAGATTCCTTGGTTTCACCATTTGGATCAAAGTAACTCATATTTCTAAATTTTATATAAATCCTCCAATCTTGCCTAGCGTATATGCAAATTTCATGGCCTTACAACATTGCAATATTTTATAAAGTATGATCCACACCTCCAGTTTATTTGAAAATTCTCCCACACATACCTAACTTGGTCTTCAACATGGAAAAAATAAACCTCAACTTTGCGTAGAGCAACTTTTTTGATATTGGAGCAATGAAAGGCTTCTAAAATTTTTAGGCAGCAAGAGATTTTATTTTATTTTTTTGCATTCTGGATGTCAATATCTCACTCCTCTACATCTAGAATGAGCTGACTTTTTTCCACAAGTACCTTCCATAGTCTAGGGCAAGATCCAATTGATGAATTTTCAAAAAAATGATTTTTCCTACCTTTGTGCTTATTCTCCCAAAAGTGGCAATTTTCAGTGATTTCACAAAAAAACGGGCTTGGTCCTTTAGGGGTTAAGCACTAAACACCCTTTTTGGCAACATTGCAATTTCTAGCAACTCACTCCCAATGGTATTTTCATTTATTTTTGTTGAAATGAGGGTCTCGGTATGTGTTTGTAGAGTAGCTATAAGGAGCAACAATCTTCATAACTTTTGACTTCATGGTTCAAAAATTGCATGATATGCAGTTCTCTTTGCTCAACAATTAGTGAAAAAAACTTCTTTAAAAATTAAATTTTTTGAATATTGTTTTTTGAAATTGGTTATTTAGATGTATTTATACTTGGGAAGCTTTGAATCATCCCATTTTGATCAAGGAGATAAATCTTATGAGGAGATTCTATTAACTACTGGTTATGGATTCCCCTACTTTTAAAATAACTTTTAAATCCTTTATTTTGCTCAACTTTGAATATTTTGGAAAAAAAATAAAGCCAAAGAATGTAAATTATTTATTACAACATTGTTACCATCGAGATTGAAAATTTCTATTTTCATAATTAAATTCTCAAAACATTGGTGGTTTCAATCATTCATTAATTCTTTTTAGTTACTTTGTTTTCCCATACATTATTTAGTTCAATTGATTCAATTGTTTTTGAGTGCATATACAACTAGCTTTGAAGAACAAATCCAAGAAATTACAACCACTTTGGAGTTCTTTTCATACAAATATGACCTTGTGAATTGCAGCTTCTCAGATTTTGTAAAGACCATAAATGGCTTTTTGTGAAATCAAATACAATTACCTAATAGTCTACATGGTGAAAGCTCCTAAATATTTTTTCACGTCCATTGATATTAGTGTAGTACAAGATGTTTATGGCTACATTTGTCAAAAACAATTTTCTCTTCTAAAATTTTGTACTTGTACTAGAAATGGGTTGTTTTGGAGCACTTTTATTGAAAATTTGAGCTTATTGATTTAGGAGTTAACCGAAGATTATCCCTCTATTTGATTTCTCCAATCATTTCACTACCTGTTCCTTTTGGTACCAAGTGTCATTTCATTAGAATCAATTCTAATATGATTTTTTGATCCATTTTAACATTCTTCATTCATTCACTACACTTCACATTCACTGAATTTGATGAATTGTTTATATGAAAGTCATCAAAACCCTACCTTTTTACTAGTGATTCAATTTCATCTTATACTTTATTTAGATGCTATATGTCCTACTATGTGGAAGTGTGAAATTTTTTATGGGTTTAAGGATAATTGCTAAAGTCTCAATTGCAATTGCTCAATGCTCAATGCTCTCTCATCTCTCAATGCTCATTGCTCACCACTCATACTTTTGTAACCCTATGCTGAAACCCAATGGGAATACTCGGAAAATATAAAGTTCATTAGACAAACCCCAATACAAAGCTTATTGGGCATATTTCATATGAAGAAGCTTTCATTAATTAGATCAATTCTATAACTAAATCTACATCAAACAAGTGTCACCACCTTTAGTTACAAATAGAAGCCATCACAATATATGCTTTTCTGTTATAAGGCGTTGGCTATTATATGGTCCAGCTATTGTTAATTTATTACTAAACCAAACAATGTGAAAAATTTCATGTCAGAAGTTTATGGAAAGGATGAATATTTTTGTAACAATTTATCAAACGACACATCAATTAGTTCTTAGTTTTCAAAGCTATTTCCCTAAACAACAATAACAGGCTTATTATTGGCAAATATGCAAAAACAGAAACCTTTAAAATTTGAAATTTGTTTTGTTGAATTTTATGAGCCAAATCAATGAATAGACCAGAAAAACCTTTATTTCATCATATAAGGGCTTGTCCAGTTTATTTGTTTAAAACAACAAATCTCATATAGGTTAGAAAAAGATGCAAATCAACTTATTTGAAGACTTACACTTTAAATCTCAAAAAAATATATGTAGTCAAATAAATTGTTGAAATTTTAGCAAACATCACATGTACATATGAAGCTTTTTGGAGAATTTGGACTAGTCTTCTAGTAATTTTATGAGAAAAGAAGGACCAAATTTTGGTTTGAGCAAAATATGAGTGGTAGCTTTAGAGTTTAGGAAGGTAGGATTTCCACCACCCTTTACCAATTTAATAATTAATGTTAAGATTGGGGACAAATTGATATACTAATTTGTCATGGTATAAGCTAATCAATATTGTGAATGAGCATCAACTTAAAGATATAACAATGGGATTTTTTCCCTTCAAAGTCAAGTTATTTGATAAATGATTGGAGCAGTGACATTTCTATGAAAATCATATTACGATATTATGATTTTTCCATGGGTTCATGATTATCTTTTTAAATAATATAATGTTTGGGGCCAAATCAAACTCTACTAATTTGCAAAGTTTTTTTTGGAGCAATACTGTAGTTTAGGCATCATTCCAAATGTTGGGTATCATAAATTTATTGATTGTTGTGGACCAATACACACTTTTGGAGGGAAAGGCATAAAATCAAACAAGGTAAAAGCTATACTTCATTTCAATTCACTATTACATATTCTTGTTACTCTAGTACTATAGTACTTTTTTTTTTAAAGTAAAAAACAGGTCACTACCAACTTCCTTTAGCATCCCCACCCACATAATTCATTCATTTCATTGTAAAGAAAATTAAAAAAATGGACTAATTTGGTTTGGACCACAAACTCAACAAAGTCTTTCAGCAGCTTGAAATTGGGTTTATGAAAGTTTGTGTATAAACATTCAATAATTGGTATATAAATTTTTAAGCGTATGTAGCTACTAGCTGGTGCTTTCTATTCCAAACATACAGCACCAATCAAAATCAATCGAATTGACTAAATGGGTGGACATTAGTCATTTCAAGACATAGTTACATTATTTACCAATGACAAAAGGAAGTAGGATTTACATACATTTTTAAATGTTATTGAACATCTATTACAATATAATGACAATTTTTTTGTAAATCAAAATATCATTGTTAATAGACTTTACAAAATAGTGTTGTAGGCTAATAGATTTTGTTTTTGCATCAATTCATACTCAAATATAAAGACTCAACCTTTCAGGTGAACTTAAAGTAACAAAACACTAATGACCCCTCAAGTTTGGATGTTTTCACAAATTAGATCCATAACCTTAAAAAATTGATATCCCAATGCCTAGTTATTTTTGGAGAACCATGTTGGCTTGCTATCCTTAACTTAAGCGTCATTGTATTTTACCTATGTATGTTCTTACATTTAAAAAAAGAAAAGCTACAAAGGAGAGAAGCTTGTGCCATACTACAAACATTATAAATTAAGTTCATGAAGTATTATTTGGCAATGTATATACAAATCCAAGTTTAATGAAATTTTTGAAGTTCATTGATTTTAGCCCACCTATGGCAATTGGCAACAAATACAACTTTTTGGCAAACCACACATTAGCCAAATTTTAGTGGCTATCTTTGTTTTATTTTGTCCCTATGTGCACGCATTTATGCAATCCAAACTAATGTGTGGATGAACAATCTCCTAAAACCACATACTTCTAGTGCACATCCTTGTATTTCTTCCATTTTTGTATGGAATATTGATTTTGTGAGCTTGTTATTTTGTAATTAGCAATTTTATTAATTAAACATAATAATATATACATTATGTGTTTAGATTTCACTAATAAGCAAGTTTGGGACCAAACCGACAAAGGCATTCCAATTTTCAATGATGTTTTTGGTTTTTGATGTTTTTCACGCAATATCAATGATAGTGGACAAAAATAAATCTAACTCCTTATCACAAAGCCATGTAAAAAAAAATAATAAATTTATATGCTCTAATGAAATCATTATGTAAAATTTGAGTATGGGTAACAATAAGTATAGAAATTTATTCCAAAATGCCTATTAGGAATAGTGGAAGACTTGAAAGGGTATCATTAAGTGTGCATGTTGCATTTTTGCCATTTTCCATATGGAGATTGAATATTTTTACATGGTTCCATTAAACAAACTAAGGGAAAAGGAAAGCTTATGACATCTAAATCCTAAAGTAAACAATTTGTAAAAAGATTCTTGTCCTTGCTACTCTAAACCCACCTATTTCACATTGTAACAATAAGCCAACTACAATATTGTGGAAGGGTTTAGTGCCTTCTTTTATGGTCTTAGATAGTCTAAATTCCAAATTAAATGATATGAGATAAAAAAAATTAAATACAAATTGAATGGTCCACATGGATTAAACAAATTAATGTATCTCAAAAAATTTGAAGTTCTTTCTTTTTACTAAAGCCATTAGGATGTAGGTTTATGTTGTTGTTTTCCTTAGATGCTAAAATGGGCATTCTTACTTTATAGGGGATTGGTTTGTGTTTATATTAGGGGAGTGGTTTGTAGAGATGTGGACAAAAAGATCCATTCCTCACTCAAACCCCTTCCATGTAATCAATTCTTTACCAAATCTAAAACCAATTACATATTTTAAAAGCCTCTAAAGGGGGGAAACATGCATTAAAAATTGAAAAGTAGAGTATTCCAACTCCATGCCTTTAACCCATGCCAATTGCAATTTTACATTTGATAAATATGACATATTCATCAACTTCTAGTTTTCCACCAACAATTTTTTAAGCTTTTAACCACTTTTTAAATCTTAAAATTGCCTGAACTTAAGCATCCTCTTGTAGATAGAAAGAGGGGCACAATGCACAAAAATTTAACATGAATTAAAATAGGAGAAGTGTTAATAAAAAATCATTTAGAAAAAGCATCAAATTATGATTGAAATACTTTTAAAATTAGTACAATTCTACTACCATTACTCTAAAACCAATACATTCTTACCCTATTATTAGAGCTTTCAACATATGTGGTTTTAAATTTTAGAACTAGTGAAGTATTGATGGTGTGGGAGGGATGTGATTAGAGAATGGATCTTTGTGTCCCCATTTCCATTTAAATTGTAATCCTCCATATTTTTACTTTCCTAATGATTCAAAATTAATAAAACATAGATTGGCAATACTACAAACTACTGAGTAAAATAAGAAATACTTCAAATATAAAATGTATTAAAAGAAATTGGGAAATTTAGAAAAAAAAAAGGAATTTGTAAGATGGGAGTGGGATATCTTGGTTATTGCAAAAAAATACAATGTACAAAATAAGGAAATACAATTCAACCATACATTTTTTATTGTAGAGCAAATTTTTCAAATCATAAAGTAATCAAATGGGGAGGTGCTCATTTCAAAACTTCACATCAAACATCACATTGGAGTGAGCGGTGAAGGGTAATCAATGAAATTTGCTTCTCCATGCAAAATTGGGGCTGGATGGGATTCAGGGTTTAGGGTGCAATGATTACTCACGATGGCAAGGATTGCATAGTGATTCTTAGGGTTTAGTTGGGAAGACAAAGTTCCAACTCATTGCTGAGTTTGTCAAGAATAATTTTGTTTGTCTTTCAGTTTTTCATTGTGTCCAAAGTTTAGGGTTTTATAATTTTGGCCTAGTTGGAGGTTTGGGTTTCATACTAGATCATGATTCTTCAATTTAGGGCAGCAACAACCTACAGCAAATCAATTTTACAAAACTGCAAGAGGAGATTGTTTGAAAATTCAAGTGGATTTCTTCAAGACCAACATTGTAAACCATTGCTTGTGTGGATGTGAAATTTGATAGTTTCTAGAGAGCTTTCTCCTTATTTCTCTGCTACATCTTGATGTTTTGAAACTTAAAAAAAAATTGTTCGCATGTTTTCTTGCATGTGTTCTCAAAGTGCCAAATTGTCAAGGTTTAGATTTGAGTGCTTTGAGTTGCAAAGGTTTTATTTTTATTTGTCCAAGTTTGCATTGTGTTTAATTGGTAGAGAGTGATATTAGGGTTTTTTGCGCAAGAAGAGATTTGAATGTAGGGTTTTATTTTTCTTATCAATTTGGAGCAATCAACCAACTAAATTGACAAGGACTATTGTATGTAGGTGCATTGCAAATTGAGACAAACAACCAATATTGGCAGTGAAGGAGCAACTAGGAGAGGAGATGGAGGAAGCACGTTTAGAATTAGAGGAGGTCCAATCTGTGGATTTCAATTTTCACCTTGACAAGAAGCCAAAGTTGGGTGAGGAGCAAGCTCATCCCATTGTCATCCTTGATGAAGATCTCCAATTTCATGTGACTGCCGATTTAGAGGTGACCAAATTGGAAAAGCTGTATGAAAAGCGCCTCTAAAACTCAAGGTTGCTGCAGTTTGTCACAGGGATCAAGACATAGCCAAATGTTGATAAAAATAACTTGGAGATCTTTGTAATGGCCTATTTGATAGCGGAATGCAGAAGCTTAGTACGCAGCCAATGGGTGGAATTGCATCCCCAAAGGATCAAAGAGGTCTATCTATTACCAAATTTGGGATTACCTATTGCCACAATGCAAGATATGGCTGCAACAAAATTTGGAGAGTTCTTTTGTGTAGGTTACTAAGCGGGAGGAGCAGAGGCCGAAGAATACCAAAAGCAACATATTCTATCAAGTTGATATGGCTGGATTGACTTGGTTACCAGGTACCTACTAGTGGACAAAGAATCCAACTTGGTATTGAGGAGAGTTCTCCAAGTGGTCCAGGCAATCCAAAGAGGTGAACAAATTAATTAGGTTGTGTTCATTTCTTGCAGTTTGCACAAACTTGTTGCAAATTATAAGAAAAATCTCATAGGGAAATTGTTGGGTGGTCATTTCCTTACCAAGTTGGTGAGGGTGTCATGTGGAGAACCAAAGATAAACTTTTTGGTGATGAAGCCCAAACCAAGAGTTGAATTGGGCGGTCTTGGTGATTTTTCTACCTCTATAGTTGGGACCGCAAGCAATAGTGCAATGCATCAGGTGCGGCTGCTCAAAGAAATTGCAAGTTTGGAGTCCAAACACATCACTCAAATGAAGGAGCTAAGGGGTAAAAACATCAAATTGGAGTCCCAGCTCATCCTACTTGCAGCCGAATTGGATCAAGTACGGAGCAAGCGCACAGAGTACAAGGCGATTGTGGCTAGCAACATATTAGAGAAGGAGGAGCAGCTGGGGGAAGGGCAAGCCAAGTTGGAGAAAATGACACTTTGCCTTGCCATTGAGATACAATTGAAAGCTAACACCAGCAAGCGTGTAGCTGACTTGGAGATGGAGGTTGAAGATTTGAAGGCCAAATTGGCAAACTTCCAACCATTCTAGCCTCCCCAAGAGTTTGATTTTGCAGAAGATGATGAAGAGGAGGAGGAGGCGCCTACAAGCAAAGCATCAGACAACCCAAAGAGGCCAACATCAAATCTGAAGAGGCAGCATGTTTTGCATAGAGACGACTTGGACGAGGTGTTCAAATATTTGCCTCTTGTTGCAAATTTAGAGCACACTTACATATGGGAACGCAAGGTGTTCTTCTTGCATATAGGAATTGGCCTCTTAGAGTCAAATTTTAAAGCAAAGTTCAAAGCTATTTGGAATAAGGCAAAGCAGGTGAAGTGTAAAAATCTGTTAGCTGAGATAATTGGGCAAGGAGAAATTGTCCTACTGGACTTTGTTGATGCATTTCTCCAGGTCGGCAACTTTGGTACCCGTACCTTACTATTTTATGCCAATTTGGAGGAGTCATTGGCTTGACCTAGGAGGGTTGTTGCTATATATTTGTCCAGACAACGAATTCAAGTTGCGACCGTCTTAATCCTAAGGTGACAGGAGCATTGACTGCTCTAGCTTCAGCTTATCACGTGTGGCATAAGGTTTTGGCAGAACTGTATCCATCTTTTCAAGATGAAATTTGGATGCACAAGCTAGTCCAAAACATCCAAAAAAGAGAAATGTATATGCAATTGCTGGATATACATCCGGCTTTGTACGTCACCAAGTTTGCCAATACAAAAGTCAAATTGGAGAAAAGATTGGCGGCAATCTCCTTTCATTCTATTCTGCCAGTCAATTTAGCAATTGAATTGGTGTTCAAGTGCCTTTACAAAGGAGAAGATGCATACATGTTGGCAAGAGAGCCCTCAAATTTGGCCGCTTGGATGGTGTCAACTTTGTCATATTATATGACAAATGCTCAATACCTTGGGAATTGAACATCCCTATTTGACGCACCAAAAGATGCCCCATTTCCAAGTTAGAAGGCCCTCAACTGGATTGAGAAAGATTACAAGGGAGTCAACCAAGAGCCCTTAGTAGCACTGCACTTGGTGGATAAGAAATCCATGCAGCAACGTACCTTGTTACCTCCATCTGTAGTCACCAACGACGACTACTACTACAACTATTTGCTCTGGTATATGTGACCACTTAATGACAAATTGGATTCTATGTGGTATAACTGGCCCATAATTGAGGGTAAGTTTACTACCCTTGACAAGTGTGTGAATAGCTACGAGCGGTTTTTGCCTCTCCATTGCTATGACAAGGATTCGGTTTTTTTTTGGGCTAGCATCTTTGCAGCCATCTTGGCACATTGGTGCCGAGAATTTCACTTTGTGGTTGATTATCAAATAGGCGTCCTAGAGAGCCAAGATGTGGAGATCTTCTCCAAGGTGCACTACCATTCCGCATGGCAAATCCAAGTGTTGTAGCTTATGTGCATTATGCAATTTCTTCCGGGAGCACATAAAGTCTTCATTGCTGATGCATGTGAGTTGGCAAAAACTAGAAAGAGGCCGGCAACAAATTTCTATGAGAAGCAAACACAGGTAAAAAAACAGGTCCATAATGACTAAGTGACAATGACTACACCATGACTATACAGTCATTTTACAATCATTTTATAGTTGTTGATTAGTCATTGCAGTCATTATCACTTAGTCATTGTGGACTTGTTTTTTTACCTGTGAAAAGCTCACTTACTTTCATCTCAAGCGTGTGCACTTTGCTGCCAAGTTAGAGGCAGTAGAAGCAGATAGGGTGACCAATATGAAGAAGAGAAAAAGAAAGGGAAAGCCAAAAGCTAAATCAAGTAATTAGTTTGTGGGGATGCAAACTAATGAGTGTAAGGCTATGTAGTCAACCAATTCGGATCAACTTGTTCAAATTTCAGAATTTGGTTGCTATTCCTTAATTTTTGAATGTTCAAAGAGCCAATTTAGGGTTTAAGTATGTCTACTTGCATGTAGAATGAACAAATAGCCTCAATTTTGACTTTTCACTCACAATTTGGCTATCTTTTGTTTTTTGTTTTTGTTCAATTCTGTCTGATGTTGAAAACTTGTGTCTTAGCACTACAAGGAATATAAGAGGATATATTCTAAACTGGTGTTTCAATGTTTGTGTGTAATTGTGAAATTTTGATGTTTTCATTGATTGAATGATTTGTAGAAGTGAATTGTGTTTAGGGTATGTAAAATTTCTAGATTTATGTGAGTGTTACAATTTGGAATTAATGAGTTTTAAGTGTAATGATCAATCAAAATTGTTTCTTGTTTGTATGGAATGAATGATTTAACCCTAAACCCTAGTGTTAACAATCTTTGTGGTTTCTACAAAATGAATGGATGTAGTTATAGGACAATTGAATCAACGTCTACTATACACATGTCCAATGAACCAAAAAACAATGTTCTATGAGTTCCTTGAGCTCTCAAATGGAAATTACGAGCTTTGTAGGGATAAAAAATATTTGAAGGTTTTTTTAAAATTAGGACCGGAACACCTTTTATTTTTATCTGCACATTAGGCACGTTTTAACATTTATTTTTGAGATTGCAATGGACTCTCTTGGAGAGAAAAATAGTTGTGTGACATTGAATATGACGCTGCTGCTTTATGTAGTTGAAGAATGTGCTTTTGATAATGTGATATTCAATTTTGATTGTAAGAATTAATGCATCTCTATTTAGGACATTCAATTTGATATTCTACGATTTATTGTAAACTTGTTTTCTTTATTGAAGATAGATGCAACCTCCTCCAAATATGCAGACTACCTCTCAAAATATGTCAAAATTTGTTGTTAAAGGCCTAAGTATGGTGTCAAATAGGGGGCTTTGGAGCTTTAGAGAGCTAAGGGGGCCTTGAAGATAGAGAGGCTTCCAAGTAGAGAATTCTTTTATAACAAAATCGCCTTGTCTTACCTCAATATGATAATAGTTTCCGTGACCTTAACAAAAATAGTAATAAAAAAAGCAGAAATTGTCAAATCTTCTTCAAGCGAACATTCAGGATTGTCAAAAATTAGATGGAATTTACTAGAGTGCATGACACTTATAATTAACAACTCCCAATTCTAGTGATTAGCCTAAGGCTTTGTCCAAAAACTGCTATCAAAAAAATCAAGTCCACTAAGATGAAGCTTAAATCTTAAGCTTCATCTTTGTGGACTCAATTTTTTGATAACTTTTTTTTGGATAAAGCCTTAGGCTAACCACTAGAATTGGAGTTGTTGGTTATAAGTGTCATGCATTCTAGTAATATTAATAAGTTCTATGGATGGGTGTACACATACTATTTTTGTCCAAAATTGCACATTTCCCGTTATCTACTAGCATTGTTGCACTATTGGATGTTGGCCACTTTCTAAACAAATATAACAAAGAACTTAGGAACCTTACAACTTGGGAAGCCTTGTAGTAAGAGAGCCTTGGGCAACTTAGATCATTGATCCAGCTAGCAACTGCAGGGCCTATCCAGCAATAGGAGCCCCGCCTAGTTGTCCCTTATGTCCCACTTGTCCAACCAATACGTCCAACCAATATGTCTAATTTGCCCAATTCAATTGCCAAATTGTAAAAGGTTGCTCCAGTGTGCCTAAACAATTTCACATAGGATTCACAAAAATCTAGCCATTTTGATTTGAGAATTTTTTTATTTTTCATAAGATGCAGATGAAGAAGCCCACTACTCATCATAACTTTGACAACATCCATTATAGATCCAGTCCATTCAACCCTACTCAATTTTTGAAGTGCACATTGAATTGACACTAAAACCTTAAGTACATGTTAAGAACTCAATTGGAACATGCCCTACAATTTCAATATTTGTACCCATCATGATTGAATGATCTATTTGTAGACTTTGAGTTGTTATTGATATATTCATGATATCAAATAAACAACACCAACTACAAATTAAAAACCAATGTCAAGCTTAATTATAATCAAAACAAGTTTAACAAAAAAATAAAAAACCCTTGAAAAATTTCAATTCTCCTAAACAAAATCATCATTTATAAAGTATCTTATTTTTTCAACATTTTAATGTTTTTTTTTTGGAACCTTGAGTTGACTACCTAAATAATTTTTATTTTTGGTCATTTTTGTCAAAAAAGATTATCAAACATGGATAACGTGACCCGAGTTTGGTCTTGTTGTGTGCTTGAGGTTGTTCTCACGTCACTATGGTGGCTATGCTTAAGACTAATGTAAGATTTGAAAGGTAAGAGTATATTCTTGTGTACTCACAATTTTTATTATAAGTAACCTCAATTAACCCCTAAAGGATCAAAGTGCCCAATGTGGCCAAATGTGTTCTTTGGAGGTGTAAAAGTACACAAAAAGGCATGGCATGCTCAAGTTTAGGTCTGCCACTCAAGTCCAAATGGAGCTAAAAGTCCAACAAAACTTTAAGATTGGCTTGTTTTTCCTTGAAGCCTCTAGATTTTGCACCCAAATATTTGAAAATATTATTTTTAATATTAAAACTACTAGTGGGAATGTATATAGGCATTGTACATTGCCTTATGGATGGAGGAATTTTGGATGGGATGGATTGGAAGCCCACACTTCCATGTATAGAAGAGAAGGTTGCTAATGTGTCATTCTGTTTCCGTCGCCTTCAATTGGGCAAGGTTTTTGTAGCTCTCAAGTAGTGAGCTTGCTAGATCCACTTATTTTGAATGACCATAAGCTTTGGAGCTCCTTCCCATTTGAGAAGTTTTGTTTTTTCATCAAGTATAATTAGACACGGTCTCATGGGATCAACCATTAGATAATTTTTTTTGGGAAAAAATAACACCAAAATCCAAAATCCATATCTTGAATAGTTACCCAAATTAACAAATATGAGATTTTCAACAATGGCAATTTTGCTTATAATCTACAATTTGAAATCAAAGGAGCCTTAAACTTTTGATTTATAGTTGGGTATGGTATGACCGGTTTGGATTGTGTGAATACTTGTTCAACTTTCTAAAACTTGAGGGAATGTGCTAAAGGTTCCAAATTGGAGGTATGCTAAATTTTCTTAGCAAGACGCTTAGGGGTTAAATCCACCATTGTTCATCTATGTTTTGAGTATCAACATACATATCAACCCTTGCCTTCTAAGACCAAAAGTTGTAATCATACTTCATAGTTCAAGCAACAATAAGCAATAACTTGGATCTTCATTAAACTCCATATCAACCTCAACAATAGTGTGAACAATAGTGTGAAGGTCTCTTTTACCAAAATTTGGCCTTTCTTAACCATTGTTCAAGGAGAAATTTTAGCTTCTCCAAATGAAATCCAAAATTTCTCAATCTTCAACAACTTTTATTAGCATATATTGGTTATTTCTTGTAAAAACTGTATATTTCTACTATTATGTACTATGATTAGAGGTTTTGGAGGGAAATGATCATTTTCTAATCCAACAATCTCACATTCCAACCGATCTTTTGCAATATGAACAAGTTGACAATGCTAAGGTAGTCTTATCCAAACCAAATTTTCAAGGGTTTGGGGCACCTAAATGTTTGGGAAAATTTATGAAAAAAATCTGTACGGTTAAGCTATTATGAAATATAATTTTTGTGAAAAAAGGTGTTAGAGATTATTGTACATTAAAGGGCTAGGTTGCAACTCATAGGGTCCCTATTAGCACCTCTAGACTAACCTTGAAATTTTTTTGGATGTATCTCTATAGTGGTATTTGATGGTACCAATTGCTATGGCCCTGCAACTGACATGTGGCAGGATTTGTTTGTGCAAGTAGAGTTCATTGCTCTATTAAAGTATAATGCTATAAAACCATCCTTAAAAAGTGGTCTATATTTTCATGGGCCTTTTAAGACAAGAATTTATTTTGTCAAATTTTCAAGTAAAGAGAAGTAGGTATCAAATGAGTGATGCTCTAGGGTGTGAAGATTCAACAAAAGTAGGATTAGAATAGCTCATCTAGGCTACTGTTGAACATGTAAAAACTTCAATGGTAGATATAGGAGACTTAGATTCAACACATAATGTGTGTAGAAGAATTTGTTGTATATAGCAACAAATTCTTTATGGTTCTTATATGGTTTTGGCGTATATTGGTGGAAGAATGGACCAAATTTTAGTTAGTATACTTGCCAATGAACCATACCATGCTTGAGTATAGTTATAATGTTTATGTTACATGTAATATTTATATAAGTATAAACAATGTATGTGTTTATTTATGTAGAAATATGTGTATGTGTATCAATAAAGGAAGGGTATGTATATCAATTGATATTGTAGTTTCAAGATTAAAAAAATACAATTAATGTGCTCATATCAATTTTCAAAGCTTGAATTCATGAAGTACATGTTCCAATGGATAATGTGGGAACATAAGCATAAATTCATGGAGGTTTTTTGAAATTCCACTTCTCCCTCATATTGGAGAATGAAGCTATTCATCACCAGTATATTCTCTATTTTAGAAATAGTAGGTTCACCCTTACATGAATTGAAGCTAAAAATATATAATACCATAACTCTCAAAATAAGAACAAATCTCAAATTTATTACTTTACTTTTAAACAAACAATGTATAAAATTAATTCCAAAGGGCAATTTTGCATCTTTATAAAAATTAACACATTAATTGAACTATTATTAATTGAAAAACTTATGCTTTTTTAGTTAACATGTAGACAATTTTTTTGTTGATATAGATAGCTAAAGCAACCGCTAACAAGTTATGTTAATCTAAAGTTCAAAGAACAAAAAGGATTCTAAGATTCTAATTTGTTGTCTTTCAACTCAAAGACTAAATCATATAATTCCTTTATGGTGTATACGTTTTATCAAAAGGCCTATTAATAAAACTTTGTTACAATTCACTAATCTATAATCACATAAGAAATAACAAATCCATCATTGGGGCTTAGTTAAGATATGAGAACCTTTCACAACATCAACCATACATATGTATTGGTACAATCTACATTCACATAGACAGTACAATAAATACATTATATTTATAGTGTAAGAACCATGACAAGTAAGCACCTAGTGGATATGTGAGAACCAAATCACAGACATGGGTGCGGTGATCCGTCGGATGCACGCAAGTATGCGCGGCTATGATCCCCGGCCCCTCCAAGCCCTCTACTTTGTCCACACCACATGTTGTAGGGAACTTCACAGGGAGCATGGGGCCAAAAGTGGTCTCCAAGTCACACAATAACCTTGACAAAAGAACACCTAGTGGACATGTGAGAACCAAATCACGGCCACGAGAGCGGTGATCCACCAGATGCACACAAGTGTACGCGGCTGTGATCCCCGGCCCCTCCAAGTCCTCCACTTTGTCCTCACCACATGCTATAGGGAACTTCACGGGGAGCATGGGGCCATGAGTGGTCTCCAAGTCACACAACAACCTTGATAAAAGAACACCTAGTAGACATGTGAGAACCAAATCACGGCCAAGCACAACAAAAAAAAGATGCTTTTTTAACTAAGCACTATGACTGCCACAAGTTATTTTGGACACTCCATAATGACTCATTTTGGTCATTATGACTGCCGTGAGTCATTATGGACTGTCCAAAATGATTCACGGCAATCATAGTGCTTAGTCAAGAAAGCGTCTTTTTTTTGTAGTGATGGGAGCGGTGATCCACCAGATGCACGCAAGTGTGCGTGGCTGCAATCCTTGGCCCTTCCAAGCCTTCCACTTTGTCCACACCACATGCTGTAGGGAACTTCACAAGGAGCATGGGGCCACAAGTGGTCTCCAAGTCACACGACAACCTTGAGAAAAGAACACCTAGTGGACATGTGAGAACCAAATCATGGCCACGAGAGCGGTGATCCACCAGATGCACACAAGTGTGCGCGGTTGTGATCCCCGGCCCCTCCAAGCCCTCCACTTTGTCCACACCACATGCTGTAGGGAACTTCATGGGGAGCATGGGGCCACAAGTGGTCTCCAAGTCACATGATAACCTTAACAAAATACACCTAGTGGACATGACAACTTGTGTTTGGAAGGTTTCTTCATAGATCTATGTGGAAGACCCTTCTCACGATTTGTGTATGATTTATTTTACCTTTTAGCAAATTAAGAAAATCTATGTCTCTCTTCTTATTGTCAACATTAGATATGATACCTAGCATTTTAATTGTGGTGTCCAGTCATATATTTTGATGGTATAGGGTTTCTTTTTGGATGGTCATTATATGAGTCATGTTTTTGCATTTGGACATTTTTTAACACAAGCAACCTCCTCAATTTCAAGGAGGCTGTAACTGTACAATATGTTCATCCATAATCCAAACCTCTAAATGCCCAAGGCACTAGATTTTGGTGTCTAACAACTTTAGGAAACTTTGAAACCCTATTGAAGGTAACAATTTTATTATTTTAAAGTTTCTTTTATTTTTCAAGAATTTGCGCATTAAAGTTAGCTTCACTGTCCAAATTCAACATCCTTCATATCTTATTCTTATTGTTTTGGCAAAAAGTGAATGGCAAGCATACATTTAGCATCATTAGAAGTGTCATGACAAGTGGCATGAATAGTATTGTGAATAGTTTCACATAGCCCATGACAAGTTGCCACATTGGAAAGACATGCAGCAAGTTGAGAAAGAAGTGAAGATATTTCTTGGGCACTCCCTTGACAATAAGGGCCCTTTTACTAAAAAATATGACATCTAACAAAATCTAAAAGTGTTGTTGGACTTATTTCACTTAGAATGTCTTTGTTATTAAAATTATGATTCACTCACCATTAAATTTTCTTTCTTTCCTAATGATTTTTTATCAATAATTGAAGATAACAAATTTCTTTGTATTACGCAGTTGTGTTTTGACAATTGCATTGCAAGCTCATTTGCAAAGCTGTGGTCATGGATTTGAAAGGTGGGGGCCATTAAGTTTGAAGTAACAAAAGTAAACACTAAAGCATCCTAAGCGGTTGCTTTCCACTTTTGTATCCAAAAGTTGCCAATTTGTATTATAAGTTTCTAGTAGCTCCAAAAAAGAAAAAATCCATACTCATATTCAATCAATCACAAACATCTTAAAATCCGCTTGGCCATTTTGGATATTTTTTGGGTAACACCATCTAGAAGCCTTGAATCTCAAGATTCAACGTTTACAATTTTGTTTAGATGTTTAATCCTGATCTTACAAGGACAATTTTGAAAACTTGAAAACTACCTTCCAAAAACAAGAAAAACACCCTTGGGCATTTAGGGGTTAATAATAATACCGAGGCGATACCTATCATTGAAGTTTTACTTGGAATTCACACAACCGCAGGAGCAGCCACAAAATAGTACAAATATAAAATAATGTGAGTAAACCCCTAAAACCGTTCAGGAATGGACCAAATCAGCCCCTCAACTTTAAGCCGGGTTTAAAGAATTATGACCAAAATCTCGTTCAGCCTTTAACCCCTAAAAAATTTGCATTACGTTTTCACAACAAAAAGTTACAAAATTGCCATTTCTGCTTGAACTTCCAAACTCTAGAAATAAAAACATTTCGGCCAGATATAACCGTTAGATCTTGTATTAGGCATACAATAGTTTTAGAAGTTTTGAAAAGAAATTCAGAAAATTCCACCATGTATATTGTAAGGTATGTGCGTTTGAATCTTTAAACAATCATTTTTTGTCGATGGAAAATTATGGATAGTTGCACTTTACAGGGCCATATTTGTATGAAAAAAATTCCAAATTGGTTGTAAATCTTAGTTTGGATGCACTTTTCAAAGCAAGTTGTGTATGTATTCAAAAACTTTCAAATCATTTGAAGCAAAATAACCTATTGGAAAATAGTAAGTAAAAATAATGAGAGAATGTTCCAAACCACTAAATTGTTAAGAACTTAATTATGGAAATGGAAATTGGTAATATTGTTGTGTTAAACAATTTGCATCCCCACATTTTGTATTTATTTCCAAATTATTGAAAATCGAGTAAAAAAAAGGACTTCAAAATTTATTTTGTACTTAGTAGAGAATCTATAACTGTTGGCAATCAAAATCTCTCATAATTTTCACCTTATTGATCAAAATTGAATGATTTAAAGCCTCAAATGTGTACATGAATCTAGGGAACTAGTTTAACCTCTAAGCGCCCAGGCCATATTCACTCAAATTCATACCCTTTTGTACTTAGTCCAATAAAAGTATTACCTAAGTACAATCAAACAGCTTGATTTTTTTTGAGTGGTAGTAGACACATGCCTAGAGGTACATGAAAAAGTACAAGTTCTTTGACTTTACCATTAAGAAGAGGATAAGAGTCAGATGTGAACATTTTTCAAAACCAAGAGGCCATATGTTGGCCCCTTAGGCACTCACGGGTTAAAAAAAATTGAAGTTTAACACGTGTTTTTAGAGAATTTTTTTTTCTACCCGCAAGCAAAGAAAACTACATATTATGTAATAATTTTTGAATTATGAAGTCAAAATTTATGAAATTTGTTGGACCTTAAAGCATACTCTTTAGACACATCATGTGTGAAAAATTCAAAGAAAAAAATTGAAAAAACCCATTAGTTTAGAGATCCACAAAATTGTTGTGTTGCCAAAAAAGGTTGTTTAGTGCTTTAAGGGTAAACTGCTATATAGTTATACTTGCAAAATCTAGAACATTGTTGAAGTATTTTTTCTAGCTGGTTAAAAATTTCAGAAGCCTTTGACCTCTCTACACAAAGTTGAGGTTTTTTTAATCCATGTAGAAACCAAATTAGGTAAGTGTGGGAGAGTTTTCAAATGAATTGAAGGTGTGAATCAATCATTGTAAAATCTAGCAATGTCGTAAGGCCATGACATTTGCATATACACTACACAAAAGTAGAGGATATATGTGAAATTTAGAAATCTAAATTACTTTGACTCAAATGGTGAAAACCAAGTAATCTCAACCAACTACAACTTGGAAAGGAAAAAAAGTCAAAAAACAAACTCACAAAGAGCTCAAAAAAAATTACAAACCTCCATTCCTTTTGCCCCTTGTAAAATTTGGTGATTGAGTCCCTTACCTATGGGCAAACTAAAACTCTTCACAAATCAATCAAAATTGAATGATCCAAAGCTTCTTAAATATATATAAATTTGAAGAACCAAAGTTCAGATTCGTATTTAAAAAAATATAATTTTAAAAGAAGTTTTTGGGCTCAGCCCTACATTGTTTTCTAGAAATTCATGCTTAACTTCTTCTAAAATGTTGGAACAAAGGAAAATTTATATGTCCACACACGTCTTTAAATTTTTCCTCCTTCAATAAAAGTTTCTAAAAAATCAAAGATAAAACTTGGTATACTTGCCAGTCATGTTATCAATGTAATAACCTATGTCAAACATAGCTCATAACTCGAATTTATGGGCTTCCATAACTAGGAGTTATGGAAACTCATAACTTGAGTGATGAGCTTCCATATGGCTTATCCAAGAATGGCTTATCCAAGAAATGTTAGCGACCACCTCTAGAGGTGGTCGCTAACGTTACTATCTTCTCTCTCACATCTCTCTCTAGTTGTCGCTCTCTCCTAGTGGCTTTCTTGCTGTCTAGTCGCACTTGTTGTTGCTCAGCGCACCTCTCTCTAAGCTTGCTCCTTCTCTCTCAAATCACTCCTCTCTCAAATCGCTCCTTCTCTCTCTCGCCTCTTTATCTCTAGTAGCTCTCTCTATTTGTTGTACACGCAGCCTGTCACTCACTTCTTCCAAACTCTTGGAATCCGTAAACTCTCTCATCATCTCCTCCCTTTCTTCCGCTCTCATGGCAAGCAGCCAACAACACGTAGTGCCCCTTAAATAGGAACACTACAAGTTCATTCTTGAGTGGTTTGAGAAGGAGAAGAATTTCAATGCATGGACGGGTGTTGACAAGAAGGCAAAAGTAGGCGGCTTGAACAAATCTCAGGTGTTTGTGGGTGTCCGTGGCTACGGAGATCGCTGTTGCAATGGATTGTTTTTGACAAACAAAGGTGAAACTCAACCTGAGCGGGCCTCACATGAAACAACGATAAGTTATGGTTCTACATTAGGGTTTATTTTCTTCTAATCTACTTGCAAAAGGTTTAGGGTTTAGTAATCTTTGCTTTGAAAGCCCCGCCTCAGGAGCGGTTCATCTTGTCATGTTTTCTTTATCTCCGACTCTGCACACGCTTATTCTTATTTAGAGAAACCTACAGCAATGTTGGAGATGGTGCTAAAACCCTCAAGCACATTGCTATTATCCAATTCCTGCACTTGTAGAACGAATTTACATAGGCCACCGTACTAGCAATCCATAGATTGAACTTTCTGCATATCAACTTTTGTTTGGAACTAGTTTTTCCACAGATTTTTTTTTAGCCGTGTACATGCTTGATGTCTTTTGCTGTCTGTGGATTTTTATCTCGAGATAAAAGGCATTGCCAGAGTGAGCAACAAGAGTACTAGTGTTAAAGGAGATTGCACGAGGAAGTGGAATTTATTCATTCAGGAGAGAAATCGATGGAGGGTGAATCGTTGGAGTGGTTGAGTCACTGCCTTTTGGGATTTAGGGTTTGGAAAGACGGCCTTTGGTAGAAATAATATAACCTGGTCTAGTAGGGGTAGTGGTTCATGGACTTACGGTGATTCTTTGTTGAAGCTCCTAGCAAATGAGATCGAGTCGAACTCCTTGGCAGCTGCTCCAGCACTTCTGGAACTAGTGCAATTACCACATGCATGAGTAACGAAACTATTGATTTTTCTCGGCAGTAGCTGTCAAATTCTGTATCCTTAGAAGGAGTTCTTCACTGGAAGCCACTTTCAGATCAGCTTCTGAAGCTCATCGGAAGTTTTGACAGGAGCGTTGATCACAAAGCTCCAGAACTTTAGTTTTTTGACTTCGTGTTGTTATTGGTTCGTTCTTGACTGGTAAAGTACAAAGTGTAATTATCACGTGTAGCTATCTTGAGATGCATTGAACTTTTAACAAGCTCACTTGATGGATTATGATTTTCTGCATTTTCATTGTTGTACATTGTGTGGTCAATAGGATTGAAGAAGCAGGGCGGAGAAGTTGGAGGTATGTGAATTTCTTCTCATCTGTCTTTTGGAAAAGTGTTTTTAATTTAGCCATGGTTTCTATGTCATCAGTACGATACAAACTCTTTGTCTTCTAGTTTTCTTCAATGTATCCAGGAGACATAATACCGTAGCAATGACTGCTTCACGTTAATCTCAGAAGTTGCTAGCAGCAAGCTTTGTGCTGACAAGTTTTGTGACATTCTATCGTGCTAGACGCTTCTTCAGTGTGAAGATGAGTATGTGACATTCTGCATACAGTTTTGCATTCCTGTTTGAACTCGTGATATGTATATGTGCAGAACAAACCCCTTTGAAGGCATCACTCATGTTTTCTGGAACTAAAGACAAGTGTACTTCGTGCAGCAAAACTGTGCACCCCACTTAAAAGGTAGAGTTTGCACATTTTTTAATTGAGGTTTTCTGGCTCAGCGAAATTGTCTATACATTGTGCTTATCTAGGTTTAAACTTGTTGAAGTCCATGGAAACTAGGTTATCTTGTATGACACGCTCTTGTTTCTGTTGTAAACATATGTATCTCTGTTTTACATGGGACAAAATGGCAGTTCTGTAAGTTTCGTGACTATCATGGGGATCTCTAAACGAGCTTGTGCTGTTGTAATAGACAAATTTGGAGGGCTTGCCTTATCACAATAGTGGCTTTGAATGCTTGCACCGCGGCTGCACAGTCATCCTTTCAAACTAAGGTACAAGCACCCATAACCGTCGAACTAAAGGTTTTGAACATGATGATTATTGATAAACATCTAGTAAATTATAGGGTCCTATGAAGAAGAAAATGATGACTTTGCACTTTTGACTGTATTGTTTGGATAATGTGAGATTAAGTTCTGAATTTTTAAATAGCCGATTGCAATTGCACCTAATACCAACAATGAGGTTTCATATTTACATGTTGTACATTCTTATAATTACATCTATTCATTTCTATAGATTCCCCAAGATTTTAGAGGTGATGGTTTTGGGTACAGTAATGGTTATAGGTGTTGCTACCTTACGCTACGTTGGAGAGACGATTGTACTGCAAACATGAGTACTCTCACCTTTTTTAGGAGAAGGGGAAATACAACCAGATTACAAAGTCACTTGCATTGAAGCTAACTACTAGCAATGCTAGAATAGAGTCTTAGATATCTCTTACCGCTTGGCTCCTGCCTTCGTTTGTGCCTCTACAATTTCACGTACAAGCAACTTTGGAATTTGGTTTTAGAAGGTGTCCTAGTATAGATGCTTGGAAATGGCCATGGCGTTTGTACCGGAGATGCTTCGAGTTCATTCTACCGTAAGGAACTTGATTCCAAAGGCTTCGATCAGTTTTCTGTCATTTTATGGTTTTTACCTTGCTTCTGTTACCCGAGTAACACCTCCCTTAGAAGGTGTAGGGTTTTATCATTTTGCAACCCTTGTCTATTTTGGAGAGCTCTTCGTTGACTTTAAGACAAGATGCTCCTCTTGTCGAGTTTCAATTGGCAATTCTATGTGTTATTGGTGAGTTCAAGATCCTGTGCATATCGTATTGTTTATGAACCCTTCCCAACATATCGTATTGTTTATGAACCCTTCCCAAGTCATTTGTTTATAAGTGGGAAGGTGTAGATTGTAGTTTGCTTTCTTAACACTGATAGTCAAAAATGTAGCGTCTACCATGATGTGGATAAGTATTGGCTTGGAATTTGTCATTTTTGTAGTGCTTGAAGGATTTTTATGGTTCCAGTAGATTGTAATGATGATTTTTGATTTTGTAAATTCAAAGTGAATTCAATTTTCAACCTCAACTCTTTATGGTGGTCTTTTTAAGAATGAGTTGTCTTTGAGATGTTTTGGTTGGTATGCTTGGTTTTTTGGATCCTAGTAATTATTTTGATGCCTCATAGTTTAGTCTTTTGTAATCCTCACTACTGTGTACAATTTTGTATATAGTCATTGGACAAAAATTGTTGCTACCCCCTTTTTGCCACATTTAGCACTCACTAAATCTAGCATTCTAGAAAATACAGTTGGCATTTTTTAATTTCACATCATTGATATTAAATTCTTATTAGTAATCCCAATCAAGCATACCAAAAATCAACTTTAAAAATCCAAAAGCCAAATTTTGGTGAATTGTTTTGTATAATAACCATGGTTGTAGAAGAAGACTGATCAAAAAGCAATGATGGTGATATTTGAGATTTGGGTGCATGGATATGTAGGCAACATCCATATGCACATTTGTCATGCTAAGAAACAAGCCCTTAAGTGACAAAATATTAATCTACAAAAAATTCAATGCAACCTTTAATATGCCAAAATTTTGATAAGAAGACATTTCTTTATAAAGACCAAATTTTGCTATTTGACTCGTACATTGCAACCTAGTTTGTACTTTTGAACATGATGTTATGTGTACTTAATGAAAAGCTTGTGAAAACATAGAAATATCTATTATAGGGTTGTTGCAAGAAATACTTCTCAATTTTGGCTCAAACAACCTTAGTAGTTAGTACTAAAGTATAGTGAGCTTTTGGAATATTTCTTTTTAAATAAATTAAAATATGGATAATTTGTAAAGCATTTAAAATAGCATACTCATGAACACTCAAACCTAGAAAAATAAAAAGTAAAAGTTATGCACAAAAGTAGAGCGACAAAAGATACCAAGGAAAAGAGCTCTTTGCTTTTTTTCGTTTTAGAAAATAGTAAATATTTGTAAAAACAAAAAAACAAATTGAAATTTTGCAATTTATTCTCACTTGAAGGTGCTTCTTTTCCATGAAATTCATTTTTGGAAAAAAATAAATTGTGTTTTCTAAAGTATTAAGTAATTTCAGTAAAGGTTTTTTTTTTTTTTTTTTTTTTTTTCCCAATTTTTGAATTTATTGGGATTTTTTTTTTTTTTTCATTATTATCTAGCTCAATCCGGCCCAAGTTTGGAATTCAGCCTCCCTAAACCTTGTCTTGATTTCATCACTTGGGCCCAAAGTATTGATGCCAAAATAGTGCCATGTAGGACACCACGTAGGATTAGTGGTAGTTTTGGCCTAGATATGATATGAAGCCCTTTGGGCACATTTGGGTGAACCAAGCAATCCTATTGGTTAAAATTTGAAAACTTTGGACCAGCCCTCAATTTGGCCCCAAGTATAAAGTAGGACACATGATTTGTCATAACGTCTATGTGTGTTAAAGGGCTTATGGGAGTGCGTAACTCTAACATGGGGCACTCATAACCCTTAGTTATCAAAGCTCATAACTTGAATTTTGTAACTTGAGTTATGAAAAGTGTAATAACTCATGTTTGACATATACTAATAGTTTCCTTCCATGGGAACCTATATAAAATATCAAAACCAAATGTAACTATTTTTTCAGAAAAATTAATTGTAGTCAAAACTCAATTTAGGTTTATCTTTATAATTTTTTTTCAACATCCGCATGTTATTCCATTTGTATATATATCTCCCATCATATTGATCGATTTTCTCATTTTTTGATAATTCCTTATTACTCGTCAAAAAAATTTAGAAGTGCAGAAATATTAAATGTTAGAAGCCGCACTTTTCAAATTGAAAGTCCAGCTTCAATTAAAAAAAACTCGTCTCATTTGCAATACGAAAGAAAAAGGGAACAAAGTCTACTAATAATAGAGAACATACTTATGTCTCATTTTAGCACTCTAGTTTGGGGAGAAATTAAACTTATAAATTTTTTCAACAAACCTACAAGTCGTATTGTACAAGTTAAGGTAAAATAATTCAATTTCAATTATTCAACCATTCTGAAAGTCATACATAGCAAATGTGAGTTAATCTTAATAAAGTATATTGCCCTCCTCATGTCTTTTATACAAAAAAACTAAACGAAACATTGTAAAACAAGCATTCGTTATATTTTTTATAACCCCATTTGTATATTTTGGAGAGGAAAATATGTCAAATAAAACTCAATACAGTTTAAATGATAAAAGTTATTAATCAAAAATATTTGTTATTAATAAAATACATATTCTTCTTTATATTATCTTTCTCAAGTAATTGATTATATCATGAATTATAGGTTTGTTTTAATTACATTTATAGTGGTGTTTTTTTGAAGAGTCTTCTATTAAAGTAGAAAGATTTTGTTAATTATTTAGGGTTAAAGATGTTTCATTGACATAAAAAAACCAGAGTGGTTTCTATTGAAACTTTGGATTTTTTTAATAATGTGACTATAAAACAATAAGTATCAAATGGGTTATATTATTGATGGAAAATATTTAATACAAATAATTGAGTGTACTAATTGATATAGAACATGACTTACTATTCTATCATTTTGAAACAACACTTTTTAAATTATTGCAATTACAAATAAGATAAGCGCACCAGGTAAGTTGTAAAGGTGGCTTTTCTATTTTGATCTTCACCAGCTATCACGTCCGTTGAGAATATTGTAAGGTAGTAGGCTCATAAATGGAGCATCCAAGTGTCAAAATTTCTTATTTGGATATGTGAAACTTCTTGAAATATTTTACAATAATGTTTTCCTAAAAGACAAGAAGAATTGGCATATAACCCAAGTTATTTCATTCTTTTGAGAACTTAATGGAACTAGTTGTGAAATTTTGAAGTGAAATAGCCATCGGCTCTTAAATGGAGCACCTCCTCAAGGTTATGAAAAAAACATGTACAAATGAAGTACATTTGGGAGGTGCTCCAAATTAGAGCCTCCTATTGTAGGGCATTACTACTAGGTTCAATGGTACCACAAGAAATATTGCCTAACTTTATGTTCATCATTGTTATATGTTTTTGCTATAACTGGTACCTATTTAGATTTATGTTTACATATACCTCTAATGTTTAGTGTCATTTTATATTAGATAAAAAATGATGCTAAAATACAAGTTGTTGCACCCTAAAATTTTCATTAAAGATAATTGATCATCAACATGACCATATGTTCAACAATTGATAACATACCTTAATATTTGGTGAATTGTAGAGCATACATGAGCAAGTAATTATGCATTGGTAGCAATAATAATTAGAAGGATCTTCGACATGATAGCATTGTTAGTCTTCATTTATTTTGTTTGTGTTCTAACATATCATTCTATATCAATAGATTTTGATTACACATCAACAATATGTTGCTGGATAATGCTTATGAATGTGTCCAAATCCAAGGCAAAATCCAATTAAAAAAATTGTTGATTTGCAATATGTAAATCATAGTAGATTGATTTAATGTAAATAATTAAGATTTCAAAACCACCAAATTACCATTATGCATTTTAGGATCCTAATATTAACGCAACTCATTAATCATTCAAGCTAAACTTGCTTTACAATGATCTAAATGCGATAGTGGAGTAATTTAGTTTTGAGACCATCGTTCAATTTTTGAAATTTATCTTTAGGGTTGTTGTTTTCATGATTAAATAACTAGTATAATTCATGGTAAATTATGTTATTGTATGCCTTCTTATTAACCTCACATTTCTATTATAGAACATGGAGGGGATATGAAAAAGCACTCAAAGGGAGCATGAAAAATTTTTGGAATTTTTTTTTGAAATCTCTTCTACAAATTTGTAATTCTCTATTGTTAAATAGGGTATGTCATCATGTGTCTCTACTTCATTCAAAATTTACAAATACAAGAGACAGAGAGGGAGGGAAAAGGTTAGTACAAAATCACTTAAAAAGAAATGCATGCAACAAAGCGCATGCAAGTATAGATGCAAATGCAAGTGAACAATTAGCCCAGCAAATGGAGAGGGAGAGGAAAGGTAGGAAAAGGGAGGGTTAAAAATCACATAAATAGAAAGGCTTGCAACGAAGCGCGTCCAAGTATAGATTTAAGTGTGGGTGAACAAATAGTATGATCCACACAATACTTCATTAATTAAATATGGACTTAAATACATGTAAATCAATTCATTTGATGAAAGTCCAAAAATACATAAACAATTTGTAATGTAAACTCAAATTTTTATACAACGATAAGAAATAGTTTTTTTGTACATCACTCACATTTATTAATTGTAAATAGATTAAAATGGATCTCTAACAAAATTGGGAAGTAAGACAAGATGCAAACTAAAATTTGAAATTTCTTCATAGGTGTAGTATATGTCTAAGTATGGTTAGATGAAAATCAAATGGTACGTATAAAATAAACATTGGTAGTCTACAATTAAATCTACAAATTACAAAATGTTGAATATTCATGTTTAGCCCCTAAAATTCTTTTATGTATACATGCTCAACTAGCTCAAAATTGACCTCTTTCAATACAATGATTATTGGATCAAAAAGTTTGACATTCTTTCAAGACTTTAATTGTCAGAACTATTTTTTATGACTTACTTGGATACATCCTTTCAAAATCCTAGACTTTGTGAGGACATACTTATATAGATCTTAACACTCAAAGTAGGTTTAGGGTTTAGGGTTAGTTGTGCGGAACTTGTTTTTTCCCTCTAGTACCAAACTTTCCTTTTTCATCTTCATTATTCCCAATTTCCCTTGTTCACATGCACTCTCTCACTTTCCTCAGCGGCACCTCTTGTGTCCAACCAAATTCCATGTGCAAATTCACCTTTTTAGGTTGCAATTTTTGTTGAAGGGTTTGAGGAGACTTTTGAGTTGTGAGCTTTGTCGGTATTTTGGGGATTTGAGGGGTTACTTTCATACCAAGCGTAAAAAATTAGGGTTTACATGCTTGAATATTTGGTTGTGCCCTTTTCCAAGGACACGGGGGTTTTTGCAAGTAGGTGACTCAAGGCGACGTGGCGGCGCAGTTGGCGGAATCTTGGTTTGATGGCGGGACTTTGCCGAGGTCAGCTTCGTAAGCTTTGCCTTGGCTGTACAAGAAGGCAAGCAGGCTAATCCCTCCAATAAGAAAGGCTAATGAATGCAGTTCAATAAGGCCATGTTGTCCTAAATTGCTAAACAAGTCTCTTAGGTTTTTGCAACCCTATTACTTCAAACCAAGTTTTTCCTTGTTTTTATTGAGTTGCATGTTACCAAATTTCTTTTTTCTAGATTATGTTGTAAAATTTTATTTGTCTACAATGTATAGATAGATTGGTCTTGTTGAGGACTTTGCATTGATATAAAAATTTGAAAACATACTGTTCATTGCCCTAATTGCACGGCCAAGGTTGAAGAATTTTTGTGTGACTTTTGTGAAAATGTTTTTCTAGGGATTTCTAGGGTGTTTGTGGAGCAAGTGCCTTTGGTTTAGAAGATACAGTGGTGTTGTTGAAGGGAACAACAATGTTTGAAGTTGAAGTCTTTGCAGCAACAACAGCAATACCTAGAGCAACAACAGCTAGAGTGCTCAAAACAAGCCTTGCCAGAGTCAAGCTCCAAAGAATGCTCCCACTGCAATGCCTGTTATCGCGTTGAAGTCTCCAAAAGGTGCACAAACTCTACAACCAGGCATCTCAGCTGTCCACCTCAATGGAATAACTTAGAGTCTTTGTTTTCTTGTTGCTTAGATGCAAAATTGCCAAGGTCTACAAATTTGGAGCATCTCCTTGCGCAAAGGTCGGTGGTTTCCAAGCCTCCTCTTGCCGGATTTACTTGAATGCCATGGAGTATGTTGCTTTGCAACTTTTTGCTGTTTCGCCTTCGAGTCTCTATTGCGTTGTACAAGCTCTTTGGAACCACCTTTGCTAAAAAATGAAGGCAAAGACAACGCTGATGAGTGTAGTTGTCTTGAGGTTGGGCAAGGCCAAAGTATTGATGTCATGTTCAGAGGAATTAGCGTTGGAAAGAGATGCAATTTTTGGCTTCTAGGTTTTTTTTTCTATGTTGGTTTTCTTTTGTCTTTTTTTTTAGGATTAAGAGATTGTGTGAACATTTTGAGATTTGTGGCTCTTATTTTGGGTTTTGTGGTTTGGTTTGGCAAGAATGTGTTGTTTTCTATATGCAATGGATAATTTTTCCTAATGCAAGTGTTTTAGGGTTTACTGACCAAAATCTTATAAAAATTCTATGTTTTCTTTTTTGTTTTTCTTCACCCAACATATTTTGTCTACTACTTAGTGGGTGTCCAAAGATTAGAATTTAGAGGAGAGCATGAGACTCTTGGGTAACAACACATGTGGGGACACATGGGGTGTTTGTAGAGAGAAAAAGCCAAAAAAGACTTTGACATTCCATGTTCATGTACACATTATTACATTTAGGTTGTCTTGCAATAATTTCTCTACATTTTACCCAATCTAAATTCTTATTGATATTATAGTATTTTACATTAAATTATTATTGCAATAAATAGTTTTTCAAGGGCTTGGCAACAACAGCAAAGCTGTAGAAAAAAATCAAACTAACAACATCCAAGTTCTAAACCATGTGAATCTTAGTGTTCAGTGTTTAGAGTGTTTAATGTGTCTTCAAGTAGCCAAGCAATGAATCATGAGGTAACATTTCATGGTAAGGCAACCTAATTGTTAAGGCAACCTAAATGCAATATTTAATGTAGTTACAAGTGAACTTATGTTTATAAGTCCAAAAGATTCTATCTTCTCAGTTTTCTAAACATTTGTATGGTGAGGATGAACTTTGAGAATTTTTCAGCTGTTTAGAATCTGTTTTTCTTGTGCCCCTTTAACAATTTTGCAAGTGGCTACAACAACATGAAAACAATTGGCGCTAAACTTGTTTGATTTTATTTATTTTTTCTTTCTGCAATAATGGCTTTTTCCTTGTTTTTTTATTAGAGTTGAGGCTTCTTCCTTGACGTTGTTGTTGTTTTTTTTTTATTGTGATTTGAATTATGCATAGGTTGCTATGCCGGAGCACGTCCATGAAATATATCAAAGTTTCAAGGTGACACTCCAAGCTGGATTGCCACCCTTGGAAAAAAGTGGGCAATATGTTGTAAAATTGTATTACAAGCAACTAGAGGATCCAACAACAACCACTAGAAGAAAACTGTGTTAGAATTCACTAAAAATGTAAGGTAGTTTATCTTGAGTTCCATGTTTCCAACGCAAAACTTTGCATTGTTCAACAAAATTTTGTGTTGAAAACATGGAACTCAACATAAACTACCTTACATTTTTTAGTGAATTCTAACATAGTTTTCTACTAGTGAAAAGATGGTTTTATGTGAGCTATTTTTAAACTTTTCTTTACTTCTTAAAAAAGCATGAAATATCTTTTCATTGTGCTGCTGCATGAGTTGCAAGGTCCAAGGGTTTGCTATTTCTTTTTTCAAGGTGATTAGAAAGCTTGAAACGTGGGAGGTTACAAGGTCTTGCGTTTTTTTTTTTTTTATTTTTTCATGAGGATTTTGAATATCTTGTTTGTTCAGTCAACTAGCTATGAAGGTTCAAGCAAGGCAGTGGTTGTCATAGCAAGCACAAGTTCTTGCTTTTTTTGTGAGGTGAATGATAGGAATTTGGGCGTGACAATGGATTTCCATTTTGATGTTTTAGAGTTCATTTGTGCAACACATGAGTTACTTTGGCATAATCACTTTAATATTCTTTGAAGAAGACATTGTTTTTAAGTGCAATATTAATTGTTAAATTGCCTTTGTCGAGGAATTTGATTATTTAAGGAGGGCAATTATAAACTTGCCCAGGTAAAGTATGAAGAGATGTTCCCATATTTTGGAACAGCAGTAGCTAAATTTTTCATGATTAGTTAGCAATAAATTATTAAGTCTGTGGTGTTTGATTGATGAAGTCCTTGGATCATAGTGTTCATTTTAAATTTACACCAATGTTCAATGCATGTATTTTTTAGTTGTGTTTGCATGGAAAAATACTTCCCATGACAAGTTGTGCATGCATTTTCCTATTAGGTATTTGCCAAGATAATAGTGTAAACTGTGTGAGATACAAAACCCCTTATTGATATAGATGTAGATTTGTTTTTATGATTGGCTCTTAATGTGACCTTTTACCACAATGTTTATTATATTTACACTTTCCAAGAAGTTACTAAGATTATACTTTGTTATATTAAAAATGACATGTCTTTGTATTAATTTACAAGTATAAATAGTTTTTTACTAAAATAATGGGTTTTTTTTTTAACTTTTGGAAAACTTGCAGGTTTTGAAATAATTTAAGCATGTAAACCCTACTGGTGATAAATAAGCAAACAAGTACAAGATGCTAACTAGTGTGAGCAATGCACATTTGGAGTACTTTTGAGTGTTGATAGATATTTACAAATTGTCCGTCTAAAGGGAAAGGTCCTATCTGAAAGCCCCATTGACAAAAATTTATTTGTCAAGGTTTTGTTAATTTAGACATAATTTCTTTTATACATAATCAACAAGGAAGTCTTACAATATGTCCTAATCAAGCAGTCATAATCAACTGCCCTAATCAACAACATTGATTTGATATCACTATTTATTTGGATTATCTTTTCTTGTAGTATTTTCAGTTGCTCACATGAGTGTTTAGGCTGTGCAAATTGAGGTATCTTTGGTTGCTCAATTTGTGGATGCTAAATTGCTAATTGTTGAGGAAGTGGTTGCCATGTAATTCTTCTTTTTATCTCTGGGCTTCATCATTGCAAACTTGTTCTCATACTAATGTCCTACTCTCAAAGTTTAGACTTTTCTTCTTGAAGATTCTTTGCTGGAAATTTGTTTATGGTGTGTCAAAGAAATTTTATTCAGTACATCAAGTAATCATATGGGTTTTTTTTATTTTCAAGCAAAAAGGAGTTTAGTGTTTTAAATTTTATGGTTTAGGGTTTAAAGGTTCATACAAATTAATTGGCATGATTTCTAGTACAAAGTTGTACAAAATGCCACTTTATATTGTGACTTCTACAAATGTAAGATCCACATACCAATTTGAAATATTGCCAACTTTGTGAGTGTTTGCTAATTTTTATGAATCTCACATTCATATTTTTGAGTAGGTGCAAAGGACAAAAAATCTACGTCCATCACTACCAACATATGGTTATGATGGATCAAGAGGAGTTTTGGAGAATAATTGTTGCTTTTCAAATTTTCCACAATCACCAAATTCTAGTAGGGTACAATCCTAATTTTCAAAGCAAGAACTAGTTCAGTAGTTGAGCATTGCCAATTTAACAAACATTGCATTATGAGAATTGGCAAAATCTCATAGTTGAAAGAACCAAGTATAGCTTTTGCCAAGTAAGTAGTAAATTATTAAATTTTGCAGTCTTTAGGGTTGTTTCAATTTTTGTTGGATACATGTTAGGTACAGAGAACCAAATAGACAAGAAGAGTAATTGAGGATTGCTTGTCACGTTGCATGGTTCTTGTCTATGCTGGCAATGCATTTGTATGACTTGTAGATGGTTAGACATCTAGTAATGGAGGTGTCATGTTGGAATATCATATTGTACCAAAGTTTGTATCTTATGTTCCCGTGATCATGTACAATCTTACATAGTGAACGCTCTATTTGGCAGGATGATGTTTTCCAAATAAACATGATGGTATTGCAAAACAAAATCCAGTTCATGTTGGCACTTGCGCTCTACTGCGGCACCTTGATGGATGTGTCCCATGTCTTTGTGATTTGGTTGGTATAATTTTCCATGATTCTAGTTGTTTGTTGCTTCTTTCCAAATCTCTACCATCAATTTTTGTAATCTTTTTTCTTTTTGCCATTTTGTGGCCTCCAATTCTAAAGCAATAGTTGTTGAATAAGGTTTACTTGTTGCTAGTAGAACACGGATTTTGATTTGTTTTTCACTACAGCTGTATGAGCTTAGAGAAGGATTATGATTTGCAACAAACAATGCTATAGTACAACGCATTAGTAGCAGGTTCAAAGGAAGCATTTGAGAGAGGAATTTATCACGGGAGATTACAAGGAGATTCCAAACTTGTTTGTGAAAAAGTATACTAACTTATGATCCATTGAATCTTGCTTTTCTAGGTTCTTTATCAATGTTTGCAACAAAGATAATTTTAATGTTTACTGCTTGTTTAATAGAATGAAAGTTAAGTGCCTTAGTTGCAAAGATCTCTTGTCACTGTTCCTATAAATACGCTCATGATTTTTGTGTTGAGATCTTGGGTAGATAGATTACATGTAATCTAGTGCTTGCTATTTTGTGCAAGGAGGCATTGATGTTGATTCAAAATTTTGATTTTTTTTTCTATTCAGCAAATTGGCAAAGTAGGTTTTTTCTACTCTTGGAACTAGTTTGTTTGATGCTTTGATGATATATTTAAAGCATTTTTTTTGGGACATCAATGATTGCTAGATTTGTTTTTGCAATGACTCACATATAACCGATCAATGATCTTGGTGGTACTAGGAATTCAATTCAACAGTTAGTCATAATTTTAAAGTCATTAAAAAAATGGAAATTGATACATGTACCACCCTTTTTTTACTATCCTACCACACCTACTATATATGGCCAACATTTACAATATTAAGGCAGGTTTAGGCTACATATAATCACAAATTTGAAAATATAATTTGACATAGAAGTTGCAGCTTTAATTTTTGTTTTTCAACTTCAAAGCCCACTCATAGTATCAATTGAAAAAAATCAAAATTAAAACAAGCAGAATCTAGAATTTTTAATTGATACTAAATCCTAAAGTTGCAATTTCCATGTCAAGTTGAATTTTCAAACTAGTGATGTTTTTCTTGTGGTCCAAACCTACTTTGATATTGTAAATATTGGCCATATATAGTAGGTGTGGTAGGATAGTCAAAAAGGGGTAGTACATGTATCAATTCCCTAAAGAAATTCATCTCCACATTGTTTACTATATTCAAAAAATTGGTGAGGCAAGTCCACGAGGCATGTATCAATAATAATTATGGCCAAAATGCAGTGGTCCTACTTAACAAAAACATGTCCTAAATAACACAATTTTGTTCAAAATGTCTAAATCAAGTCATCCAAATCAACATAATTGTGTTGATTTTGAGTTCATTTTTTGTAGTATATGTCAAAGAAGCAACTCTCCCATGTATACATAATCAACAAGGAAGTCTTAAGATATGTCCTAATCAAGCAATCCTAATCAACTGCCCTTATCAACAACATTTTGTTGATATTAATATTAATTTGGATTATGTTTTTTCTTCTAGTGAATTGGGGCAGTGTTCAATTGTAACCTCTTTCAAAGTTCTAGGCCTAATCAAGGTCTCTACATCCAAAGCTGAATTCAAACTCTCCAAATTTAGATTCTTGATTGAGAATTTCTAACATTTATCCCTTTGAGCTACTTGTGAATATTGCAAGGCCACCTGGCTCATGACATTTGCCTTTATTGTTCTAGTAGTGTAGATCAAAATAGAATCAATTGTTAAAGACCAACTTCTTGAAATAGTCATGTAGTGAAATATCAAGTTGTACAGGAATCCGCAAAAAACATGGTGGATTTAGCAATTCCCTACATTGTATGTTTAAGCAATCTATACCAAATACTTCAATTAGTTTGACTTTGCATACCTCATGACTTATCTTTAGCCACATCAAGGAGCATGTAACTCTCTTTGTGCTACAATAATTCCTAGCTTTGTGTAAAGTTCCAACTTCCCTTCTTCTTGACTTTAGTGCTTGTTGCTACACCCAACCTCTCTTTGCTTCCTCCGTTGTTTATTACAATAATTATTGACAAAATTTGGGGTAGTCTAAGTAATAGGTAAACAATATGAAAAGTTGAGAAATTAGTATGGGCAACCTAAATATAGTACTTGTTGTAGATAATAAATTTTACGTAAATAACTAAGCATCTTGTAATCACTAAGATGATGACTGTGTATTTTGAATGCAATATGGAAAGTAGTGTTAATAATAATTGAATTCAATTCTAGTTGCTACTTTAAAGATCAAATTTGAAAGGGACACTAAATATGATTTTGCTTTTGTAACAAAATTGTTAAAAAATATGGATTGAACTATAAGACATGGAATATTCCCACAATTTGATATTTTCATTAGATTATAAATACCGTAATTACCTTTCAAGGTAGTTGCAAGAAACACTTCACAATTTTGTCTCAAACACCCTTAAAACTAGTAGCACTATGTAGTACTATGAGCATTTGGAATAATTTTTTTTAAATAAAGCAACATACAAAAAATTTGTAAAGCACTTAAAATAGCATACTTGTGAAAACTTAGACTTAAAAAAAATTTATTCTAAAAGTTATGCACAAAACAAAATCATCAACAAAAAGCCAATTTTTTTTTTTTAGAAAATAGTAAAATAATTTAATAAAATGAAACAAAAATTGGCCATTTGAGAACCCATTAAACACATTCACATGGTACAATTGCTTTGCTGAGAAATTTCTTTGCATTTTGCCAATGAAGGGAGATAGGATGCCCACTTTGAGACAATGTAGATGCCATGGAATTTATAATTTTGCAAAACCCTTCTAGAAATGCATGTAAGCATGCTTCGCAAACAACATCATTGATTTATAGCCCTAGAAAAGCTTTTTTGGACCCAAAATAGTACTAAAAACCCTCAAAACGGCTAAGGTAGACACCTATTTGAAGGCTGTTTAAAAATAGCAAAGTAATTTTAAAGAAACTGCAAAATTATGGAAGGTTGATAACTATGACATGTATCTTCTTCTGAAATTCTAGCTCAAAAGAACTTGCTGCACAATATTACAAGCCAAAAAGCACTTGTAGGAGGTGAAGGGGATAAAAAATAGTACAAGTGTTTCTTGCAATCACCCTTCATTACATAATAAATTGACCTAATGAGTTATATCTTTTGATGCAGTTTAATACTTGTACCCTTTTGATTGAAACAAGTCATATATAGTTATTTATCAATAAGTTTTGCATAGAATGGAATTTCTAACAAAAAAAATTCAACTAAAACAAGGAAGATTGAAAAAATAACTTACAAATAGTAATAGGTCAATCCAACATTTGGGAAGAAAATTTACCTTTAACTATTAAAATTAGACTATTTCACATCTTGAAATGCTTTTTTGCGTGCAAACACCAAATATTTTGGACATCTATTCTATTTTAAGTAAAAAATGGCTTATTTGAAAGGTCAAGTACTTATCAAATTTAGCCTGGTGTTTTTTTCCAAATTTGCAACCGGTGCACAACATACTAAATTGCGGTTCTCCCCAAAAATTGTTACCTTAGGTCAGCCCAAGACAATAATTACACTATGACAATGATGGAGTTGGACTATTGTTCACTTAGTGTGGCTAGAGTTTGTTTTCTTAGCAAATTTTTGCCTAGATCTTATTAGTCACCAGCACATTAAGAGATTTGGGTTTAAAAAGAGATGAAATAGACAAATCCTTAAGCAAGGAACCACTTCATTTTCCAACCACTCAAGCAAAAGTATATTTTCTTGTCTTCACATTGTACACAACAATTGCAACTCACTGATGCTTTTTGAACGCATGCAATCATAGGGACATGTAGTGAAAAATAAACACAACAACAATCTCTGCAAGAAGCGGCACCCCGATTACATACTTGACTTGAAGAAAATAATAGTATATGGTTGCACACTCTTCAAATGCACAAGTAAATTGCAGCAATTGTCACAAAATTTTATATGAGAAATTTGTTGTATCTATTTGCGTACATTCAATGCTGCATTTTTGAGTTTGGGTTGCCGCAAGACTCTTCAATGACGTACAACGCAAAGGTGAGTTCAAAAACCTCTTTTTTTAAATTGTTGCTCTTTGTTAGTTGAGGAAATTTGGTGCCTTTAACTAACAACGATCTTACAAACTTGAAATCTCCATTTTCATGTGATTGCTAACTTCCTTAAAACTTGTTGCCGATCACAAATGCGTTGAAGCAAGCGAGACAACCACAACCACTACTCTTACGCTGAGATAGATCAGCCTCCACTTAAGATTGGAGGCTACAAAGGAACAATGGTGTGAACTAAACTTGCTTTTTGCTTAGGGCAGCTACCCTAACCACCCTTGCTAATGCCAAGTCTAAACACACCTTAAGTTATATGCAGCGCGGGTTGCTCTTCCTTGGCAAAAACAAAATAAAACTTAAACCATGATTACATCAACTAGCTTTGAACCATTTTTTCACACCTAACTACCCTTTTTGTCTTGGCAATGTTACAAATTCCTAACTTCCTAGAGTCCAAACGTGGACACATCTCAATCCACATCATGCCCATCATATCAATTTGCAAAGTTGTCCATATTGACAGTTGTTGGGGAGCTTTGGGGCATGAAACAATGATTTGTTCCAGTATATATTTGGTGTCTCAATGACGGCAGTAATTGAAGAAACACAAATCTGCAGCTATAGTTGGTCCAACAAGCTTGAAGGTCTTCCTTCTCTCACAAACCTAGCTATAATGACAAGCAGGAGCACCCAAGGGGGCCAAGGCGGTGAGAGAATGCCACATAACCTTCTCTGTTTTCCTTCTCTGATTTTATGTTCATGGAACAAAATAAAGCTGCGTTTTGCAACAAATCCATCATTTGGTAGGGTATGTTGCTCCTTTAGAGGGTGGACAACTATACACCATTGTGCGGGAACTTGCACTTGCTGTACAACTCTTTGTTGCATCCATTGGCATGATTATGGTCGCTTTCTATGGCCTAGACTCTCCGGTGCATTTTCTTTGGAGATCAAGGTCCAAGGTACATGTCTGAAATTCTTAACCAGTAAAGAGCCATAGTTTTTTTACTAATTTTAGGGCTTAGGACTATTCTTGTAGAGTCTTCAACAACCAATGTTCTTCACTGATTCCGGTAACATTAAATTGTGGCTCTTGTATGTTCACAATATGCTCAATCCGATGGGTCTTTTTAAATCCATGAAACCTTGGTCCTTTAGAGATTAAAGCCTTGTATTAAGATTTTGGATTGAACTCTTGAACTTTCCTTTTTTTCCTTTGTGCTTATGATTGTGTAAATGGTCTATTGCAAACTGCCATTAAGGTTACAAACTCATGTTTTTAGGGTTGTGGAATTCCTCAAGAGTAGGCAGACAAAGATTGCAAGAAATGTCAAGCTCGGACTTCCTTGAAGAGTTCTGTTTGGCATTTAGTGTTTTGGGCTGAAATCATCACAATGTGCAAGTTTTGTATTTTCACTTTCACATGTTTATTCAGCTCTATGTTTATCTTTATCTTTTCTTTCAAGTGCTTATTGTACAACAACTAACCTAACATTTTCAATATACTAGATAAAATTCTTTATCATGCTTAATAGCAAGTCAATTCACACTTTTTATGTACTATGATTTTAATGAAGTTTGGAATATGAAAGAATTGTTGGATATGGTGTACATTGTTTGTGACAAAGCATTCAACTTTGTTGAACTTGCAATAGAAGCAAGTACTGCAAGCAAGCTACGGTTGACACAATTTGTGCAATCTCTAGCAATAGTACTGGCGTTTGGATTGTGTACTGGCAGGCAAGTTTTTTTGAACTGTTTGAGGAAAATTCTTACCCTTGTAACATTTTATTATTCAAGCTTGTTAGCAAGCTTTGGCTATCAAAAATTTTGCAAGTTACTTGAATGGTATTATTCTAACAGATTGAATTTCTTACAATTTGATACAGCAGTTACAAAAACACCTAATGAATTGCAGCAACTTCAAGAACTCTCTGAGTGTAAGTGCAATGTATACCTCATTCACCTTCATTTTTCCTATTTTATTGGTAATGTGGTATAAGAGTGTTTAAACCTTGATTTATGTTCATTATGCACTTGTCTGATGAAACGTGCTAAATAGATGCATGTGAGTTTGTCTTTTATTGGCAATGTTATGTCCACGTCAGCGTGGATGGCAATCGTTTGTTTTACCTTAAAGCTTCTAGGATTTTCTACTCACAAATGGCTTGCTGCTGGAGGGTTTGGAACTATTCTTTTCACACCTCCTGATTGAGAGGTGAAGCCAATTCTACTTTTGGGTAGATGCATGGTTGAGTGGCTCAATTTTGGCAAGAGTTCCTATTCTCAAAGTCCCTTTAGTGGATTTAAGGATTTGACTCAAAGATTAATTTGCAATTTCATCAAGTGTCATGGCGGCAAAGTGGCCTCTTCATGTCTACATT
Organism: Ulota crispa; assembly: GCA_963920765.1. Taxonomy (NCBI): domain Eukaryota; kingdom Viridiplantae; phylum Streptophyta; class Bryopsida; order Orthotrichales; family Orthotrichaceae; genus Ulota; species Ulota crispa. The sequence goes on along the minus strand of OY987252.1, from coordinate 3,633,354 downwards.
GGACTTATAAATTCAATCCAACGATCCGATGTCTCTGGATCTGTTCTTTTTGAAATTACCCACTGCATGCTGTGTTTTAGGGCTTAGACTTAAATCAATCAAAGTTATTCAAAAAGTCTTCATTGCTAAAAGCGGTCCTAGAACTCAAAAAAATATTTAAGTTGAAAAAAATAAAATAGGAAAAAAATAAAAGACAAAGGAGAAAAGGACTTCGTAAAATCCAAGGTTAAAAATGCATCAAAAAATCCTTTGCAAACATTCAATACACATTTACAAAACAAGATTAGAATTTCTTAAAATTTTACCCAAATACTCACTAGAATCATAGTCCTTTGTATTCTCTTAAGTAACTAAACCATCTTTAAAAAGTCCTTGAAAAACTTACTAACAGCAAATTCGTCACACTCATGTTTTTTCAAAAGTTCTCCACACCTCCATAAAATGCCAAAAATGAGACTAAACAACATTATTGTAGTTACAATGAAGTTTAAGACTCTACAATGGACTTTTTTTTCTTTTTTGAAAATTTCCAATGTACCTTTTAGGCATTTGAAAATTGGATGTGTGCAATTTTTTAAAGTGTGACACAATTTTGAGCCACTCAACCATGCATTCACCTTATAATTGACAACGAACATCATATACATACCACCCCATTTCATAGGTCCGGTTCTAAATCATATGTCCCATTCTAGTGAAATGTGTTACTGTTCACATTACTTACACCATATGACCTTGAAATTATTTTTTCTTAATATCACAGATTCCACATATTTGTCAATTTTTAATAACCTACATACTTTGATATGTCATTGTTCTCTTTATGGAGGACTAATATTCCTTGCTTCTTAATAATTTTTTATATTGCATTAACCAATCCAATACATATTGCACTGTGCAGCATATGATATTAGAGTCAACATACAATTCATTGACGTGCACAACAGCTCTTACAAAAATTAAAAATTGTGGTAGGGAATACATATTTAGAGAAGATGGACTTAAATCAAAGAATTTTAACTCATAAAGGCATCAATTAGGTCCGCATCAAAACAAACTCATAATCTTCACGATTATGTTCACTATTTTTTATTTATTTATAGCATCATTGCTGTATAATGCCACTAACATCATGATTTCTTAAACGCTTGACCCTCCAGAGTTGGTGGACCCGGAGCACCGGAAGTTGCTCGACAGTACACATATTTATCTTGTCCACCAGGGTATCCACCCCCTATCACTTGCCCTCCATGATTCTCCAATACTAGCATTGATGATTGTGATTTTGCGGATATCAAAATCCTCCTTCCTACATTGGATTTTAGTATCGTATGCTAAGTTTGCAATAGAGGACGTCAATGGCCTTTCACATACCTTGGAACACCTTCAATGCCTATGTGAGGTTCTCCCCCTGGAGATCTAGTAAAAGCCATGAATGGCATGAGAGAAGATGAATCATTGTGCAAATGTCCCTTCTTCACTCCACGGATTACTTTGGAATTAGGTCCACTCACATATCCTGCATTTGTAGATGGCTGCCTACCGTCTTCCGGATGCAGCGTCTTCTATTTCATCCTAGCCACATTCATATAATTTGACATATCCTACTTACAAGAAATTGTCAAGAATTAAAAAATATATATTTCAATTTGCATGACTGAAATCATTGAATTTAATTGTAAGACATTCTCATTTTCATTATTAAATTGTTATGGAATATCAGCACATCATCATTAAGAAGGTATTTGGATTCAATTCACTCTCTAAATATGAAGTACCTATATGTAGCTGCGTTTTATAGTCTACTCTCCATGGCAAAGTAGTATTATAATAGAATCTTGAAGTACAAATGTCATTCTGGACTTTAAAGGTTCACAATAGCCGCATCAATAACTTAATGTTCAGAATTACTGACATTTTGTCTACTTCAAATAACAAAGGAGGAAAAGAAATTCCTTATTAACTATTGTAATTGCAGATCAACATGGTCATAAACTCTCATACAAATATACTTTGAACAAGCTCTTTCATTACTGTTGATTGAAATGCCAAAAACACTAGAGAAGACAATGAGTACATACATTTCTTCCTAACCCACACAATGATTTTGACACTGGATCATTATAGACTGCATTGGCATTTAATAACAAGCATATATCAAACACTACTAAGTCCATTACAACACCAAGAAATTAATATATCATTACAGAGATTCGGTGAATTTTATTTACTACATTTGGTTTGTTAGATTATCATTGGTGGCAACATGGCATCTGTACAACATATGTAGAATATTGACAATTTAAATTCCGTTCTGCCTTGTACGGTGTATGGTAGACGTCTAGTATTTATCTTTTTCTATTCTTCCCATAATATAAAAGAATATACTATACGTGCATAATTATTGAATGAAACATGTTTGTACAAAAAATTACTTGCAATCCTGTCAACATTTAACATCACCACTTGCAAATATAAACATACGTGTATATTTCCACATTATCTAATACTGATTGCATTGATTAACTAAATTTTGAATTCATAGACTCAAGTTTTATGTATTAACCTCATATGTAATTCCGTTTTCATTTCAACATTCACTTCAAAGCACAAGCCATTTCGGGCTCTCATTCATATTAATCAATTCAAAGTTCACCCTTTTCCCATAGTAATTACACAAGTCCAGTTAGATTTTCAATATGTATATTCAATAATATGATTCAAGGAAGACAATCAAATCAGCATTGACATTAATGATGTCCACAATACCTTTAAGTCAAATAAGAAAGTTGATATTTTAATTTTTGTATGGCATCAGCATAGTTCAAGTTTTCCTTATTACTTGGAACTCATGAAATACTGAACTTACTGACTACGATTCTAGTTTACATCTTACAGATTTTGCAAATTGATTTTTGATTAAAAAATAAAGTTGAACAAAATTTTCAACCAATTACAGTATCAACAGTTGTACATCACTATAGCATATAGTATTTCTAAGACCAATCCGATTTCATTTGAGTGATTTCATATTCTATTGTCATTTTCATTCCAATTCACTTGAAGAAACTTGGGTTTGTAATTATAATTATAATTATAGACCTTCACAGTTGGAATATTATTCAATTCATACGCATGCTTCCATGTCCCTTAGAGAATTTCCCAGACCTTACTTCTATATTCATCAGCCTTTTCTACAACCATTCCCTATCAAATTACCAACTATGTATTGAAATGCATAAACTTTATGGTATATTCAGATAATCATAGGTATGCTATATTAATTTGATTATGGTTGCACTATTAATCTGTTACAATGACATGGTGAAAAGGTAGTGAATGGCAATTAAATCTTGAATACTACCTTCATTTATGCCCTGTGTAATGTACACCTTCTCCTGCTTTTCCTCCCAATACTTTGGAGTAAACATTGCCGCCAAAGGAAAACCTACTTTTCTTCAGATATCACCATGCCATTCACATTACTCTTAGTCAGGTTTTTCCAAAAATTATATCCAAATCTTATTGCAACATTATTCAATCTTTTGTACATGTGTCATCTCCAAATTACCTCTCTAATTTTTTTATAATTCAATACACACTCAAAACCACTAAAATTACACAAAAACATTTGGAAACAAAAAAGTTTCCAAATATTTAATTCTTTCACGGAAGTTTGTCATGTTCTACATTAAAACATACACTAGCAAAATAAAACACAACTAATGTTTGTTTGATTTGAACACTTACCAAAGTTGATACGCACAGCATCCTTGTACTTCTCTTGAAGATCCAATACTCTTTCTTTGAAATTGTAAGGGAGACAATGAAGACAGTGGTGGCATGCGTACAAAATAGGTGCATTTCTGACTCCTTTGGAATTCCCGTCGACACTGTAGTATCCACATAATGATAAGAAATGACAAAGATAGAAACAATTGACAACCATGCAAACTTTGGTAATGACAAATGAGAGGTGTTGATTACCCATCTAAGTATGCGGCTTAACTTTTATGACTCCAAGGTTATAAAATCACTATTACAAGGAAACAAAAAAAGAACAAAATTACAATTTCATCTTGAACGTGGATATAAAGACATAACAAAATCCGATGGTCTTTAATTCATTACACTTCCACAGTAATAAGACGCCAAAAGATCATAAAGTTCAGGAAATGAATATGCCATTTACATAGTAAATGGCATAATCTCTTCCGCAAATAATACGTTGTTCGTACTTTTGCAGATTTATCTATAAAGTTATTCTATATTTTTGTCATTACACTCTACTTGTCATGAATTTAGGATGCCAGAAGCAATTTTCACGCAAGGAGAAATTCCTCGTGGAAGAACTTGTACCTTACCAAAGTGTGGTCCTTTGGCTCAAATACTCTCCGCTTACACCATTTGCACTTTTGAACTTTCATGGACTGATTCACATAATGCAACGTCAAGTGCGACCAAATGTGAACTAAATTTTCTAGAAACATGGTTTCCTAACTACAAAAACAAAACAATCTGCCAAATTGTATGTTCTTGAGAAGAAAAGGGGCAATCAATAAGCGAGTTTCAAAAGTAATGTCTCTTGCTCAATACATTAGTGAGGATAAAGGTGTTGTGTTTGTGTGATTTCTTGTGTTAGAACTATGTACCAAACCCTAAATGTCATGGTCTCGTAATCTTTGCCTATAGCCTACACTTACGTGATTATAGTGACTTGATATCAATGATTATCGTGGGTAGTAAGACATCTTTTCAATACAAAAAATAATTATTTCTAAAATATGGTTTATTTTGGATTTGGTGTTTGTAATGATTGTTGTATGCGGCATGTCTACTTGCTTTACATTGTCCCTCTCACTTTATCATGGAATCAGAGAGTGGGAGGTAGTATTGTTCAACCTGGAAGAGAAGAAGTTCAGCTGTCATTTACAATCCTTTTAGAGGCTCTTCTTCATCTGTGTTTGGCAAGTACGTGAAGATTGTGATTGCGTATTTTCCAAAGTAGTGAACGGAATATTTGATGAATATAGAGTTATGCATGAATATATGGAGTCTTAAAAAGGCTGAAATTTGATATATATCCTATATGAAGTTGAATTTCTATCATTCTATGCATCAGTTTTACGTGCGGGCATTCCATTAATGGGATAAGAAAACTATACTTTCTCTTTTACCCGTGCCATACGTGGTAACATATACAAAAGTGTCCTAAATATGGACCATGGGCAAAACGTCAATACTCTCAAAAAATTAACATGTAGATTAGATTGCAAGTATAGTTAAATATATTTTAAATCTCATTTAGTCCAAATTGTTTAATTAGTATTGTGAGAAGGATGCTCAATTGAAAATATAGCCAAAGTTACAATTTGAATGTCAAATTATATTTTTATATCCTAGATGTCTTGCCCATGGTTCACACCAGCTCTATCTATTTCATTTTTTGTTGTTATCTTCACATGCCAAAGACGTGGGTTGTATGTTGAATTTTTTGCAACCCACCTTGAATTTTAGTAGTGGGCAAGTTGCAATACTTTCTCATTTAGTTTCGCACTTTGTTAGAATTTTTTTCTTGTCTAAGAACTTCTAGCTACATGCATGACAACTTATTAGGTTATTAGTGGAAGCTTTTAGGTTTAGTTCATATATATTCTTTAATTATGTGAATTGTTGATGTCCAACATCAATCTTCAATAGTTGTTTTACTTTGTTATTTATAATGCTAAACTTGGACATTTGCAAAGTGTACACTAACAATTTTGTGAAGAGGCGGGCCACTAAAAGACTATTTAGTACATTTGTACAAGTGCCACATCATTCCATGACACAATAACTACAAGCAGTCGTTTGAAGGAGGGCAGGTGAACAAAAAACGCATTAACACTTTGCATTATAGCCCGGTGGGGGGAAATAAAAAATGATTGATGGTTACTTAGGTTATTGTAATATGAAGTCCCATCTGCAAGACTACAACAAGGCAGCACTTCAAATCGCACGTCATCTCAAAGGCAATTTTGCATCTCAAGACTCTAGCTACTTTTTAAATTTTCCTCTTTGTTTTTGCAATATAATTTGAGGGCAACCACAATTGAGAGAGAAATTTTGCAAAATTTACCTTGATTTCTTACTGTTAGTTTGCACCCTCAACACCATATTCATTATAATGATAGTTTTCTAGTGAAATGAGAGTAATATTGGAAATTCAACTTGATACTAAAACTTTTTGGGGCAATTCAATAGAAAGTTAAGTCAATTGAGATGAATTGATATAAAATCTTTCAAATTTGACCTAAATTTGAAAGATTTTATGTCAATTCCGCTTGATTTGAGTTGAAAAGTCCCCATTCTCTCATTATAACAAATATGGTGTTCCTCTATACTTTTGTACATGTTGGCCATATGTGGCATGGTTTAGGGCCATAAACAATACTAGTATATAGGCACAATCACGCTTTGCATGAGCTAGACCTGCATGGGTAATGTAACATTCAACATCACAAAAAATTGATCTCACAAATCAATTGGTTTAGAATTTAATCCTCATATACTTCATAGCAAATACATATTTCATAATTGGTTCAAGATCATTTTGGTCCTTTAACTAGAAAAAAGCTAGAAGGAAATACGTTAAAGTCAGTGTAACCAACTTGATGTTGTTTTGTTCCTAATGCCATTTCCAACGCACAATTTTGCATTAAGAAAAAAACAACATCATGTTGGTTACATTGACTTTAACATATTTCCTTCTAGTTTCCTTCTAAAATAAAAAATAAAGACTACCTTTCTCATAATGCCACTTTTTAATACTTTGCCAAGAGGCTCTTGGCCTTCTATTGAATTATGGGCACTAGTGTTTGGTATTTTTTATTTGGGTCATCCTTCTAGTTTTGACTTCCACCAAAAAGTTCTAGAAAATTTTAGAGAAGGACATGGTTGGAAGGTGCTTGGTGTTCTATATCTAGGACATCACTTTTTGCTTTAACTTACTCCAAAAACTCCTATAAGGTTCTCAACAAGGGCACAAAGTCAGTGAGAGGTACTAGGCTCCCACTTAGTAGTATAGATAGATTTTGGAAAGTAAAAAAGGCGTGAAACATACAAGAACTCGTTATAAATATCTTTGTCAAATCTTTGATATAATGGAATTGGGTGTTTCTGAAAAATTAAATACATGGTGATTATCCCTTTTCATTCTTCAGAGTGGTTTGCTGCAGTTTCTAGGTGGACAAGAAGCACAATTTTTGCTTATACATTTGACTTGGAGGCTATTGTTGTACTAAATGGTTCCATAGGTGACGACGATTTAGCAAAGCCCATCTTCAGTTCCATATAAAATATAGTAGACCTCAAATTTACATAAAGTCTCAAATGGAACAAAGTAAAATTTGATAGGCACAAGGACAATGGAGTACATGGTTAAGGGGTCACAAGGATAGGAGGCTTATAGATAGGGTGCACATGGATAGGGGGGCATATGGATAGGGGGCACATGGACAAGGGGACACGGGAATATGGGGGCATATGGATAGTGGCATGGAGATATGGGGCACAACGATAGGTGGGCATGGAGATAGGGTGCATGAGAACAAGGGTCACAATCAGGGTCCGAGAAATATTTGACATTTTTTGGTAAATTTCCTTCAATTCCTATATTGAATCGGTTTATCAAGGAGCTCTATTGGTTATCTTCTCTGGTTATACTATAAGTAATTTTTCTAAATATTTTTGACCGGTTTTTAGTAGTAGTTTATAAATTTCAAATGGTTTTTTCTCATTTTGGTTGGCTAGCATTGAAGTAGCAATTGGTTCTTCCCGGACTTTAGTCACAATGACATGCACAAAGACAAAGGGCCATATGAATAGGGAGGTAATGTGGCACGAGATAGAATGGAGGCCATGCCATTCATAAATCTGTTAGTACAACATGTAGTAGATCTATCTATATAACAAAATACAATTTATCCATTTGGCAATCCTTTTACTGCAATATTTTTACTACATGGGTAATAAACATATCTAGATATAATCTTGGTTCAATAAAAAACTTGTATAGATTAAAATATGCTTAGGTAAAAAAATTGGAAAAAAATGTATGGATAAAAAATTGTATGTATAAAAAAATGTGTGGGTAAATTATAAAGAATGTTACAAAATTGCGTGGGTAGAAGACAAAAATATTTAATAAAGCTTGCATAAATAATTACTATGTGGATAAAATAATTGTGTCGGTAGAAAACAAATAATAATTGTTTTGCTTGAAAGATTGTGACATTTGTTTTGTTGCGCAGGATTAAAAACTCTATGGGTATAGAACAAAAAATATTGCACTGCAAGGGAGTGTTTTGTAAACAAAAACAAATGCTTAGTGCATGGGTAAAATTTGAAATTGGAGTGTGCTGACAAAATGAAAGAATTATTTTCTTGCTGAGGAAATGTTTTGCACAATCACAGGTAAAAAAAAGAGTCCACAATGACTAAGTGACAATGACTAAACCATGGCTATACAGGCATTTTACAGTCATTTTGTAGTTGTTGTTTAGTCATTGCAATCATTGTCACTTAGTCATTGTGAACCCGTTTTTTTACCTATGAATTGGACTTCATCTTATTTTGTGTCTCATTGGACTAGCAAGCACCTAAACTAGTTAGTTCAATAATAACATTTTAACCAAGAAGAGTTTGTTTTTTTAGCACTTGAGCATGTAGAGAGGACAAAATTTCTTAAGGTTTAGAGGGTTTAATGTCCTTCACTTGTTTCTCAAACAAATAATTACGGTTCCACTTTTATATATATATAATGCAATGCAATAAAGTTCATTATGATAAGTTTGCTAGGGCATCTCCCAACCCTTCCAATATTTGTCATCTACAAATTGTGTTTCTTACTAGGCATTTTCCATTTGTCATTATGCATGCATGCCAAGAAGCTCATGTGAACCTGCGTTTCATGTGCTGTAAATCTATACTACTAAGTGGGAGCCAAATCCTTTTTGACTCTGCGCCCTTTTCTAGACCCTTCTAAAGTTTTTTGGTGGAAGTTGAAGCAATAAAAATTGTCTTGGATACAGAACATCAAGCACCCTCCAACCATGTTCTTTCCTAAAATCTTCTAGAACGTTTTGGTGGAAGTTGAAACAATAAAGGATGCCTCAAATGTAGAACACCAAACACACTGCAACTGTATGGTAGAAAACCAACAAAACACCAAACACCCTAGGAAGTATAAGAGAGTAGCATTGTGATGAAGACAATTACTACTTCTGATTTCCAAAAAGAACCAAAATAATGGTGCTTCAAGCTTAGATTCTAAACCAATTGTGAGATATTGACTTTCTGTAAAATACATGAAGATTACACTCTAGATCAATTGATTTGTGAGATGTTTTTTTGTAAAATTGAATGTTGCATTACCCATACATGTCCAACTCACGCAAATAGTGTACCAATATATACTAGTACAAAAGAATTCTATATTGGATGAAAAATAAAATAGATTAGAGCAATTCCATATTGGATGGAAAGTAAAAAAGAATACCATACAAATTTAACTAAATTGATATATGGGACAAAGTATAATTGAAAGGCATGGGATAGGGGAGTTCATGGATAAAGGGCATAGTTTTAGGGGGCTCATAAATAAGAGGCATAGGTATAGGAGACATGGGCACAAGGGTCACATGGAGAGAGTGTGATGTGGCATAGTGGTTACATGGATAGGAGGGTGATGTGGGTTTAGGGTTCATGCATCATCCTATAAACTTGCTGGCACCACGGGTATGCAAACTACTATTTGCAATATTAAAATCTTATTTAAATGAGAGTTTCAATTCTTTTTTAAGCATATAATTTTGGGTAGACTTCCATGCATCTATTAATTGTAATCAATCATATTTGCTACTTACATGACAATGTTGAAGACAGTTGTATTTATTGTTGACCAGCAGATTCACACACTTTTTTAGTATCATGTATTGTTGTAGACTAGACACCAACATGAGTTCATTTCCTCTTATTCCATTTTGTTCACATGATTCTTTTGTTAGTAAGCTCAAGAACCTCTTTCCTTCAATTTATGACTTCCTAAATGGATTCTATCTGTACAATATTTGATAAAGTTTCTTACTTTTTGCATTTTTATTTGTTCAGATAAGGAGTCCGCTATCTATTTTAAAAAGAACACTTTACTTATTTATGAACTCATACAAGTTCATTACATTTTCCAAGCGTGTCCGTCATGCAAACCAAGTAATTTGGTACTTCTAAATGGAGGATCCTTGTCGTCCATCTAGATGCTCTAGCAGAATTACATTGTTAGTTGTTTGTTACATTGCTGTGTATATTCAAGAATCTCAAAGACACTAACTTGCATTATTTAAATCAAGTCACTTGCTCATTGGACTGGATTTCTTGTAGGTTTCAGAAAGTGAAGCCCTTCTATCACCAGGTTGGGGCTTAGTCTCATAAGACTATCTCACATACCGTTGTAATCATTCCCTCTAATGTAATAATGACGTTGGAGCTAAACTGCAAGGCAAAGTTTAGAAAACTGCCAAACTCTCACATAACTCACTTACAAAAAACTTGTCTTATGCATGTGCCAATTTGTTGGACACTATTGAAAACCTATTTACTCTATCCCACATGTTCTTCAAACAAGATTGCATTATTAATTGTGCTAGGTTGGACTCTCTTCTCAACATACTTGTACCTGTTCTATTTCCTCTCACATAAGCGGGTACGCTAATTGGCTTCTCTGTCATGCTTCATAGCCATGGCCACAAATCTTCCTTCAAATAATCGTCATCACCTCCCACATATGGCTTTAATATGACAGTGCTAAGTTTTGGGTTCAAAAATACCTTCTCCGCACTATCATCAATGATGAGGATATTAGCAGGTGACGCCTTAAACCCTAGATCATGCTCAAGATCTTGTGCTCTCTGCCACACCTCTTCAATCAGGCTTTTGAAGAAAATTGTTTTCTTTGAGTTTCCAAGTGAAGTCACGTCTTGCCCTCTCTTATCACTTAATTAGATGCATGATCATTGCCTTTTGACAACGACTGGTCTCATGTCTTTTTCTAGCAATTTGGCAAGAATGGCTTTTACTCTGTGTTCCTCCATACTGCTCCAAATGATAATGTGGAAATGAGCAAATATTTTTGACAAAAAACTTGTTAACCATCTTTGTGTCTCCACAACTTGTTCCAATACTACAAAAGATTGCCATGGGTTTGAGGAAGAGTTACAGCGTTCCACGTGGCATAGTACCCCATTCATATCTATGACCAAAAGTTTATCTTTTTGGCAAGTAGGATTTGGATGGGGACTGTGCTGGTTGCTTTACCGTGACCTTATATACATCCACACAAGGGCTATATCAAGCACAACACATGCATCATTTAATGCAATGCCACTTGTATGATCAACTGATTAAACAAAAGAAGGAATCATTGGCACTAGTATGTTTTTTACTTAATTCTAGACTAGGACTTGGTTCCTACACTTTAAATATTTGACCTTATTGTTCTAGTATTGCATTCAAAACTTCAGCTATACAACATGGAAGCTGGAGTTAGACCATGTTCTGTTGACAACATTTCTATCACAAATTAGACAGATGGGCCAACACATCGTAAACACCCTACCAATAATATCTGTAGAAACATGTTTCTACGTCTCATGACCTATACATGTTGCATCTAACATACACTACTGCCTCGCTCAATAGTAGGTCATATCCAATTTTTATTTTTAGGCCTAAGGTAATTGGTTGATATTTGACAAAACAAACACAATGAAAACTTATTGCATTCTGTAGCGCATTCATTTACACGTCACATAATTGTCCATGCTTGCAAAAAAAGAATTTGCAACAAAAATTCCAAATACTGCAAGTGATATGAACCATTCCATAGATGCATTGACTCCAAGAGATTACATGAATACTTCAAAAGTATTCATGAATTTGATCTACAAGTCCCCTTTACCTCCTTCTAGCGTGCCTACTTAATTCAACGATTGTCAAAACCACCGCCTACCTTTGCATTTGGAGGTGGTGCATTCACTACATTGCATGAAGCACGCATAATACTTGCAGCTTCAAACTCCACAATGTTAGATGGGACAAACTCCTGCACCAATGCATGGCTTCTTATCAAAGATGCACAATACACCTAATACATTATGGTCCATTCTACATAACAATTTTCACAATGTTGCCGTTGTTCTCTTACCTGAGTTCTATGAATGATAGTCTCTACATCCACATGACTGCTCTTGTATTATCATAATCTGAGTTGGTCAGAAATAGTGCTAGGCAAAGCTGACAAAGCCACGGGTACCACATCCCTTTACACAACCTCTAGAACAATGGTCTGATCAGTGCCTTGCACAGCGTTCTTCACAAGTAAAAAAATAGGTCCCCAATGACTAAGTGACAATGACTAAACCATGACTATACAATCATTTTACAATCATTTTGTAGTTGTTGTTTAATCATTGCAATCATTGTCACTTAGTCATTGTGGACCCATTTTTTACCTGTGCTTTTGTGCGATCGCCATCAACTGCTCAACCATGGCTATCTTCTCCATTAGATTACGCTTTATCTCCTCCTGCTGCTCCATCATCACTTGCTCCCTCTCTAAGGCGCGCAAGTTGTTTTCCTCCAACACGGCATGAATCCTTTGCTCATTCTCCTCTCCAACCTATTGCATCTTCCTCATGTTCTCCTATCTCTCTTGCTGCAACTTCAGCTCATTCTCTTCCTTGCCCTACTGCCATTGGCTCTCTAAAAGCTCCAAGTGCTTCTCAAAATTCAATGGCTTCGTCTCTTTCATGTGCCAACCCAGCCGATTGTTCTCCTCAAGCCCCCACGTCTCCTCCTCATCACAATCAATGGGGTCCTTGGGGGTGTTGCTCCATCCAAATATGGCCTTGCCCTTGCTAGTCCCTTCTAGTTTCACATCCACCCGCATTTGCTTGGAAGATTGCCCGTGGATGTTGTCCTCTGCAAGAGACTCTGAAATAGCAGTGGATGATGTTGCCCTCGCCCTCCAAACCCATTGAGCATGTGACTCTCCTTGAGTCTCTTGCGCACCAACTACTATTTGGCCCTCTACTTGAAGGGGTGGGATAGTGGCGCTATCAAAGACGTGAACTCCCTCTTCATTGCTATCATCAGACAACTCCGCTGTAGATGATTTGATTGCACCAACCACGGGTCCTTCACTTGTTTCAATTGCAACTAATGAGACCATTGGATGAATTCTATGCCAATGTGATCACCCAATGGCAACGCATCCACTTCCACGATGACTAAGATTGGATCATTGAGCCTCTGTCTAATGGAAAGTGGTTCATCAATTAATCCATCATCCTATGAATCAAGGTGAATACTAGCAGTTCTGTGCTCAACCTCCACCTATGTAGGTGTCTCTACCACACCGTCCAAACCTTCCAATATAGGTGGTGTTGGCAAAGCAAAATCTGCCTCCGTGAAGCTTGTGCCCAAAGCTCAGGGAGTACCTCAAAGATCAGTTGCATCCAAATTGTCTTGTGTTTCTAAAATCTCTGGCACAAGTTGACTAGCAACATTCATAATCACATCCTCAGCAACTGGACTTGGCCCAGCCTCTTGGGCCACTTCCTTTGCAGACGGTGCACTCTCCAACAACTATGTCTCATGTGGTTTGGCGGCCTCTCCAACATCTTTGTCATTAATTATCTCTTGGTCTTCTTCATCCACATCATTAGGAACCGTGTCTATAGTAGGAATCTATCCATCAAAAAGATGGGGCTAGAGCAGGTTTCCAAAAGAATAAGCATCGTCAATAAAAGAGCCTAGCACATTGTCCTTGTCTTCCAATTGTACAGCCAAGGATACACACACGAGGCCATACATCTATCCAAAAAACAACTCCACAGGTTTATAGACTTATTAGTGAAGTCAATTGTTATTCATTTGAAAGAAATAACAAAGTTTACCACCCATATACTAGCAACACTGTTGTTGCTAGATTGCAATTGGGCATCAACATCCACAATATAGCAACAATATTGTTGCTACAATATAGACGGTAACTTCACTAATCACGCATGACATGAAAAAAACAACGGACTGCAAAACCATCTCCTTTGTCGAATATGCCATATTCCAAAAACAACCACATAAGCAATTGTGGACTTGCAAATTAGAGGAGCATAACTTACTGTAGCACATATAACATCCTTCCTCCCAACCAACAACATGCAAAATATGCCTCCATTAATTGCCACTTGACTAATGAAACGTATGTAGATCTCCATCCGCAACTCTCTTTGGAGGCACTGATGCCACACTCCGACCAAAATGCTTTAGAACTTGAGAATCTTTGGTCAGTGGGTTCCAATAGAATTTGCCATTGTAGTGGGTTACTTAACAACTTGGATGATAGCACTGCTATTTCCACGCCTCCTTTGTGCGTTGCTTTGAAACTTTGATTCTCAAGGTTAAGCTTAGCCTTACCGGGGATGTAATGGCTTCTCACCACACCAAAGTTTGAAAAAATCTGCCCACAAGTGCTTGGAAGTGCTTCTCATCCTCAGTAAAGTAGATAACCATCCATCGTGGCACACTTTGCAAGCAAACCCATGCTCCCCCTCCGTCCATCGATAACATCCCAAAAACCACTTGCCAAAGCAATGTGCTGACAGTGCATACAATGTTGTCACAGAAGGCGGGAACTCCACGCAAATCCATAATGCCACCACACATGGACTCTATAGGGAGTATAATAGGCTCAAACACAATGTCCAAGTCTCTCTCACACCTAGTGCTGGTGTAAAACGTTGGCGTTACAAGCTCATCTTTATCTTTGAATACCGCCACCCTTGGTTGTTGCTCTGGTTCCTCTGCATGACATCGGTGAAGGGCCTGATGGATCTCAGCCAACAAGGAATTGGGCGGGGGAATGAGTTTCTTTTTTTTTTTGTCTTGACCTTGAATTGCATTATGTATTTACTCCCTGCCCTCTTGATAAACTTTGTCATGTGCAAACTAGTGAAGCCCTTATTGGCCTTGAAGTTCTTCCATGCTGAGGTGTTGACTAGCGCAAGCGTTGCGTTGTTGTCTGTATCTTGAACTAGTGGGTCTTTGCCAGCTTTTTCAAAGGCCTTTGACCTGCAGTTGATAATTATTGTCTTTGACCTCCTCCAGATAGTCTACTCTTTCAAGCTCACAGCCTCTAAAACGTACTTTCCCAACCTGCCAATGTAGACTTTCAGCTTCCCTGGGCTCCACTCCAGTGAGTTTGAATTGTCCACAACACATCCCATCAACATCTTCTCCGCACACTCAATCAATGAGTCATTGTCCATGCCAAAGGTGTGTTGGAGGGTGTTGCTTCCTAGAGATTGTGCCTTGAATTTGCCAGTTTCCGTATCCACCACCTCACAATATTGATTCCCTGTAAGAGGGTTCAGTAACTTCCCCTCTGCGTGTGCCTTGCACACTGCAAGTCATATCAGCCACACCCAATTGACGGCCGTCACAATTTGTATCTCTCCACGTAACTGTCCCTGTTTACCCGCTTGTAGCTAGTCTGTGAGAAAACATGCAACATGGTCTGCAAAAAAGCATGCAAAAACCATTGTAAACTTAGTAACCATCTACATTCTTGCAACAACATTGTTGCTCCAATGAAAGTGCTTCACTCTACGCAAAATTACTTTTCAAAAATAAGATCAACTACGACCTAGATAAATACGCACTGGACCACTAACCCTCCATATTATAGCAAGAACCTTGCCTCCAAAATTAGAGCAGTTCCTCAAAACTCAAGAACTAATTAAACATAAAGGCGTACGTACATTCCACTTGGCCACAACTGGGTTGCTCCTCTTGTTCTTTCTGCCAAATTGAAGTCTTTTCAGATGGTCCATGCATTCCCACACTTCACAGGCATGCTGTAAATAAAGCACCGGGTCTAGTTTTGCACGCTCCAGGTTATTTGTAATGTTCAACCTCTTCAAGTGCTCCACCAACCGTGTGTCATCTTTGGTGTACACAATATGGCACTTCAACGTACAATATTGATCCTTCACCAACTACCCGACTTTGTTGTCTTCTAGGATCTCCTTGACTACCATGAATGTATGTTGTTTGTCAATTACCATGAAGAAGCCTTAATGAAGGTTTACATGGTCTTTGAGATGGGGCCGCAACCTAATAGGCATGACCGTCAAGGTTGGCTTTGAAAACTTGAAGTCCATCTGCAAGAACTTTCTAAAACTCTGCACTTGCTTTGGTTGCAGAGGACGGCACTTCTTTGTTGCAGGTGCAAGCATCAAAGCGCTCTATGGCGATATTGAACATCTTGTCATAGCCAAAGATGTGTATGTCCCTTAATTTTAGTTTGGGCTGCCTCTCTTTGCTTCAACACCTTCTCATGATCCATGTCCTTCCCAAACTGCGCTTGCAAATAAGCAAATTGGGCTAGCTTCCGCTTTGGACGACGACGGCTTGTACAAGGAGCAGCGATCACTAAAGCAGCTGGGTTTGAGGTCTCGGTGTCATCATCATCATCTGTGTTGCCCTCATCATTGTCACTTCTATCTTCCTCATTGTTGTTGTTCTCCACCTTGTCCGCATCCATGGGCTGACTCTCTGTAGTTGAAGTGTCCATGTTATCGGCAACCTCCAAGCTGTCGCCTCTATCACCCTCATTGTCCCTTGCTGCATCGACATCCTCATTGGAAGCATTGACATCCTTGTCATGAGCATTGTCGTCTTCATCAAGAGCATTGACGTCTTTATCGAGTGCATGAACGTGCTGGTCTGGAGCATCAACGTCTTTGTTAAGAACATCAATGTCTTTGTCAAGAACATCCTTAGTACTTGAAGCTGCTTCTACAACTGGCAAAGTTGCCGTACTTGTTGCAACTTCACCCCCCAAAACTGCACTTTGGTTCCTTCCTTTGTCCGGAGTAGAGCTAACTATAGTTGTACTAGGTGCTGGTCTTTGCAACTAAGCTGCAGGCAATTGAGAGGTCCCGGAAGTTTGACCACCTGCAGCTACGTGCACAAAGTTGCCCGTACTTGCCCTTGGTTGTGGTGCGCCATTTGCTTTGCGCTTTTAACCACGTGGTAGAGAAGGCTGCACGGCTGCTTGCACAAGTGGCCGTCCTCCAACTCCTCTGCCGCTACCGGGGTGCCTTGGAGGTAGTGTTGCAAGAGGGGGCATGGTGGATCCTATACTCCGCCGTTGACCAGCTACCATAGTTGCCTGCTCAATTGCTAGAGGCATAAAGGTTACATGTACCAACGTGGTTGGCAAAGCCCTTGTGCTAGGCACTAGTACTTTGGCTTGTAGTGGCCTCTCTAGGGATTTTCCCTTCTCGACTCTAGTCCCACCGCTACCTTGTGCATCTATTGGCCACATTTCTTAAGCAGAAGAGGGCATGATGGTCTCAATTCCTCTAGCGGATGAAGTCGTTCTCATCGACGCCGAACTTGGAGTAGTAAGTAATGTCATGGCAGGAGGCATGACTAATCCTATACTCCGTCGTTGACCAGCTACCATGGTCGTTGGCTCGGTTGCTAGAGGTGCAGAGGTTGCGTGCAATGACGTGGATGGAGAAGTCCTTGTGCTAGAGACTGGTGGTATGGCTCTTGGTGCCCTCTCGAGGGATTTTCCCCTGCCGGCTCTAGTCCCTCCGCTGCTTTGTGTAGCTATCGGTTGTATTCTTTGAGCGGAAGATGGTGCAATGCTTTCAACTCCTCCAGCAGATGAGGTTGTTCCAACTGACGCCAGACTCGGAGCAGAAAGTATTATCGCAGAGGGAGGAATGGCCGATCCTATACTCAGCCGCTGACCAGCTACCACAACTGCCGGCTTGGTTGCTAGAGGGGTGGAGGTTGCGTGCAATGATGTGGATGGAGTCTTGGCGCTAGAGAGTGGTGGTCTAGCTCCTGGTGGCCTCTTGAGGGATTTTCTCTTGCCATCCCCAATCCCTCTGGTGCTTTGCGTAGCTGTCGGCCAGATTCCTTGAGCTGAAGATGGTGTGGTGCTTTCAACTCCACCTGCGGATGAGGTTGTTCCCACTGACGCCAAACTTGGAGTTCCGGCAGTTGCAGCAGATGCAAAACCCACGTCATTGATCTGGAGTGGTGGTATGTTCTCAGTGACTAACCTTCTTGGATTGCGTGTCGAGATGCTGTTACTGCAGCTTGCATAGGCCCACCATATTGAAGACTTGTAATGCATCACATAGCCATGATGCCTTTGTTTCTACACCTACTTTCAAGGTCCGCACATACTCGCCTAAGACTCCACAATCTCTCATGCCGTCCTCCAAAATTCTCACGTGTTTTTTGAACTCGGCGCAAATGAACTAATCCTTAGGTACCTCCAATAGGATGCTTGCTTCAGCTCCACTAGAGTTTGTCACGTCTAAGGTCATGAAGTTTTTTTTCAGCCGTACTCCCACAACCTAGATAAAACCCAAGGAAATGATTTGATATTCCTCTGATTCATCGTCTTCAACCACAAGGAGCATTGCCATTGGCCTTAGACAATACTGCCTCCTTGCACCCTCGGCGGTACACTCCACCCTCACTGACCAGGAGCGTATGATTGAAGGCTGCTTAAGGCACCACATCTTTCCTGTGGGCTCCAATTTTGACCGCTTCACCTCAGAATCCAAAGCGTACTCATAAACTTCTTTCAAACTCCCTTGTAGTTTCATAGCAAGCTTCTTCACTGTCTAGAAATACAAAACTACTCGTTATACATGAAGATCACATTCATGATCTTTGAAATTCATACATATCAAACAATATAGGATTTGAATTGGGAAGGCACTTACTTTTGGTTGCCCCTGAGCTGCCATCTTTGTCACAACTGGTTGACTAGCAGCAATCACTCTTGCAGTTGCTTTGAGTTGAGCCATACAAAGTGCACCAAGATCTACACAACATTCACAAATTCAGGCTTTTGGCTGACTGCAATCTGCTGAAGGTTAATTTCCAACCATGCTCAAAACCTTTAAGTGTGATAAACAACAATCTACTTAGCTAAAAATATTTCTAGAGTACATTGGCTTTATTAGTCCAAATGGCCGTGGAAATTCTAATAACAATGTTGTCACTAAAATCCCAATGGTGATAGTACAATTGACCATGGCAATTCTAGTGACAATATTGTCACTAGAATATCTGCGATTAGTTTGAAAAAGACCGCTGGGATTGTAGTGACAACATTGTCAATAGAATTGAAATAGCCAATTAAACAATGACCATCTACATTATAGTGGTAACTTTGTCACTAGAATCTCCACAGTCAATTGTTAAACTAACAATGGGGACATGGTGAAGTACAAAAACATTTTGCAAATCTTTAATTGAAATGCATTATAACAGATCAATGGACAATACTTTAAGTCAATTGAATTATAACGTAAATCAATGGACACTTAATAGAATGGCCTTTTTCGACGTGTATGGTAATACATGTTTATTCCAAGCAATCAAGTTCCCAACGGTGATAGTAGAACTGACCGTGGCAATTCTAGTGACAATGTTGTCACTAGAATATCTGCAGTTAGTTCGGAAAAAGACCGCTTGGATTGTAGTGACAATATTGTCAGTGGAAATGACAGTCAATTAAACAAGGACCATCCACATTGTAGTGACAACATTGTCACTACAATCTCCACAGTCAGTTGTTAAACTGGCAGTGGAGATGTACACAGTACAGTACAAAGCCGTTTGCCAATTTTTAACTGGAATGCACTATGGCAATTATCAAGGGACAATACTACAAGTCAATTGCATTATAACATAATTCATTGGACACTTGGGATGGCCTCTTCTATTGCGTATGGTAATACACGTATTCTAAGCTATGAAGTTGAAGTCCACTTGTAACTCTCTAAGTTAATTTTCTACAAGGAATCAGAATTCTTCTTAAGTGCTTCTGCTCTATAGTACAACAATATTGCCCTAGAAACATTATGCTCTCCAACACAATACCCCCAAGAACTAGAGACAATGGAACGTAATTTTTATGATATTCCTTGCACCACTGGAACAATGGTTTGGACAATTTCTCACAAATCCATGTATGGTGAATCGACACTGTTAGGTTGCTGCATGAATGTCCTAGATCTAGGATATGTGGGTCTCAAATAGTTCGAATTTTGCTAACTGTAATTATACCAACATATGAAATATTCTAATGACAATTGACAGGATATTTGAGATATTTCAAAATAACCTACTAAGTATTTCATGAAGAGAGAATGCTTAGGAATCTTTGATGAAATAATTATTATTATATTAGTCTTGTGACAACTGTTATGAGATTTTCAAAAATGGTTCTCATTGAATTCTTAGAATTGTCATCCTACAATGAAAGCAAACTTGGACCAATCTCATCTCTACAATACTGAAGCCCTACTTCACTTCAAGGAGAGTTTCAAGGCACATTCAATTGAGGATCTTTCTACACTAAAGATATTGAAAGCATATTAATTTTTGTATTAACTCCACATCAATTTCAAAATAGTGGCCACAAAAACTAACAATGCATCATGCGTAGAGGATGTCCTATGATAGCATTACAAGCCTAGATTGGTCCAAGAATTAACTTTGACAAATCCCACGCAAGATTAGAAAGGGATACACTGCTTAAGTGGGATTTGACATAACAAACATAGTGGAAATAAAATTTGGATAGACTGTACTTTTTGTTTTACTTCCGTGAGTTCCGTACCAGGTATGCAAAACAAAGCTGTTAGTAGAAGAAATCAATATGTAACAGCCATGTGCTCTCGCCGAACTTAAGATTAGAATGGTACCTGAAATTCCGCAATTATGCTCCATAGCCAAGATCACGCCGCGGTAGTGCACTGCTTATTACTTGCACTTGCTGTAAGTTCCTCCAGTCGCTCTTGTGATATACCTTGAGACGCCCAATTTTGCATCAATTGAGAATACTTGAACCCGGTAAGTTGAGATCCCAAAGACTTCATCCCATCAAGCTTCATCATGCACAATATTGGTCATTTTCAAAGAGTAAAACTAGTTTCTAAATCTTTGTAGCATTCATTTCTCTCACTTGCATAGGAGGATGGTTCCAATACTAAGAGATAAAGGCGGCAGCAACAACTATGCTTTTTATTGCGTTGAATGTCCAAACGACTGGCTCAGATTTTGTGTTGAGAAAGTTGCTAGACATTCATTTACTGCAAAAACCTGCTAATGTAAGCCTTCCCAATTTCAACTACATTTGTGGAACATCTATACAACAAACTTCCAAAAAAAAACCCAAAAATTCTAATCTCATACAAGTCTTGTTATAAATCCGCAGTTCTTGAACTGATCCAATAAGAGCTTTGTCACTACAAAGTTCTACATTGCAAGGTAGAAGAGTACGCATGGTCACAGCAGCACCATTGCCTTCCATTCTACAAAATTTATTTTACTAATATTGATTATTCCTATTAGAGCCATCCAATACTACTGGATCTTACTGTAAAACTTGCGCTCTCCTCTCAACGGTTTCTCTAAATCTTTAGTGCGACATTGTTAGATCATAATAATGCGGAGTTCAAGAACCACCATGTCCTCACTTCCACAACAAAGGGGCGTGCCCAACACTATGCCCCAATTCTTGTGACAACTTTGACAATAGAATTTGATCAGTTCCTCTAAACAAAAATAAATCATTTTCAAACTAACTAATTTATTTAAAACAAAGTCCTTTCTAGGCATTTGCAAAATGACCATAAATAAGTATTGCATTATGTATTTCTATAATTTGTAGTAGACAATCGGTTCCTCTACAAGCCCACAATATACGGTCACTATCAAGAAAACGCAAGTTCTACAGTGATTAAGGCATCAGAGCCTAGCAAGAAAGTTCAGTGGAAAAACATGCTGTAATTCTAACTTATTCATAGAAATTGCCCAATTCTTCATGACGTATTAAGAACTACAAAAACTTACCCACTTATGTTTCAAATACTCAAAACCTTCACAAAAACTTGGACACAACCAGCACCTAGAAGAACGTTGACATCTGGAAAGTGGTTGACATTGTATTTGCCATTTCTAGAAGGCACAAAGAATATCATGTCACTCCATGCCCAAGAAATACTAACCCAAAAATTGTCTTCCACTAAAGTCCTTCAAACGCCTGTAGATGTCTCCTCTTGTTGATCTTCCTTGCAACCAAAACCATTCTAAAAACTCCAATTTGACCACCACAACTGTGATGTACACGTCATTGTCTTTGCCAATTCTTGAACCTTACAACGACAAATCCTTCCACTAGCTATGTCCGTAGCAAAAAGTTCACATGATGTCTTTGTTCATGCTAACTGTCAATGCTGCCTTCTAAACACTTGGAAACTTTGGTACCCAAACAACGGTCGAGGACGTTGAAGCACGGCCCCTACACTAGTTTTGGCACCCAAACCACGCCCTAGCGCCCCAACCACATCATGAAAATTGGTGTGACATGCTGCTCTCTTGCAAATTGCTGATTGATTCTCTTGTGCACCTCTTCTTCCAAACAACCGTGTAGCTTTACTTGCCCCCACTGTTGGAAGGATGATCTACTGTGGCAGATGCTCTCTTCTCGCTAATAGACACTTTTATTTCAGCAAATCCACCACCGCAATGCCATGTTCTTCGTGAAAGTCTGAGGTTTGATGTTGCTCTCTTCTTGCAATGTTGTTGCAGACACCTCGTTCTAATGCAATACCCCTAAACTACTGTGGTTGTTTAACATCAATCACCTTCTCCCTCCTCAGTTTTTGGATTCCCACAGCACTGCCACAAAATCAGCAGATGTCATTTCTGCTCCAAGCTTGTGCACACACATTGCCGAAGGGGTTTGTTTTGCATATCCTTCCTAATCATCGCAAAGTCCAGACTTGCAAGCGACAGTCACTATGCTAGCTCAAAGGAAACCAAATCATGTCCACTAATCGCTCAATATGCAAGAACCAAATTCTGCATCGCTAATCCTCCTAATTGAAAAATGCATTCAAGGCCTCTCCACCTGCAATGCACATGCATCAAACTACAGCAAGCATGGAGTTCGTCACTCACCAAAAACTTGCAATTTGCTCGCGTGTGTATCAAAAACCCTGAATGCCAATCATAATGAGCGCCGTGTGTTGCAGGTTTGAGCGTCACCCTGCGTTGGGACCTTTGCGTGAGGGAAACCTAGCGCTTGACGGCAACAACGTTCCCAGCATTCATTACTGGCGGCTGCCATTCAATGCGGAAATGCCATCATTAACTCCACCTGGATTTAATAAATAACCTCCACACCGCGGCCCTAGGAAATTAGGATTAGAGAGATCAAGGGTATTGATTACATGTCATGGTATATCTTTTCTAGTTCCCAAAATGCAGCTTTGTAGTTCATACTTCATACATCAATTCTTAAATTATGCATATATGGCTATGGAATATATTATTCAGGTGCGACTTCAAGATTTTATCTTTACCTTTTTTGATTGGCTTCTTCCTTCATGTTTTCCTCTTGTAACTCTACGGCTTTTAAAAGGCATAAAAATAAACCATGGTTCACTTTGACGTAAATATCAAACTTGGAGAAAAAATTAATTGATAGATATTTGAAGCATTGTCCAAATTTCCAAATTTTAATTACCATTCAAGTTTAGAGTTTCTACTACTATTGTGCATGCAAGTTAAATTGAAAACTATTATCTTCAAACTAGTACAAGCATTCGTCAGTACAACAGGACACAAAACAAGATTAAGCCCAATTACACAAATCATTTCTTTGGCAAGAAAATAATTCTTACTTTTTGTTAGCACACTCCAATTTCAAATTCTACCTATGCAATAAACATTTGTTTATGTTTACAAAACATTCCATTGCAGCAAAGCATTTTTTTGTTTAATACCCATAGACATTTTTACCCACGTAGTAAAAAGAACGTTACAAATTTTCATGCAAAAAAAATTCATTCTCTACCAACACAAAAAAATAACCCACATAGTAATTATTTATGCAATTTTTTAATTAATAATTTGTCTTGTACCCACGCAATTTTGTTACATTTTATTACGAGTTTACGCACTCGTTGTACCAACGGGTTTAACAAAAATATCCTTGCAATAAACAAATTGTTGTAATAGCAATATTATTTTTGTGCCTTCTATCCCCATGACCCCTATCCTCATGCCCCCCATCCTCGTGCCCTCTTTTTGCCAAGAAAAAGTTGTGGTGCAATTGCCAATGACGGTGCAACTACAAGTGACATGTTGTTAACATCTACTAAAGAGTTCTAGGTGATTTTAATTTATACCATTTATAACTTTGGTTCAACTTGAACTCTACTATCTTTTTTAGGTGGAACTAAAGATGGACTTTGCAGAGTTGTCCTCCCCACCTATGAAACCGTCAAGTTTGACCGCACAATATTCTATTATTAAATAGAATTACCCACGCAATTCTTTACACATACAACTTTGACCCAAATATCTTTTTCTCATGCAACTTCTTACCTACACAAATTTTAATCAACCTTTTATCCAACCAAGTTTTTGTCTAGGCATGCTTATTATCCATGTGGTAAAAAAATTGCAATAAAAGGATTGCCAAATGGGTAAATTGTATTTTGTTATATAGATAGATTAGGTGTATATTTAATATATTTGGCCCACTTCAATTTTCTCTAATTATATTGGAACTAGTATATTAACCTCTATATACCCTAAACACACTATGGAAAAAAATCCATTAACACCTAAAGGACAAATTGTCCCCTTGGGGGACAAATGGGATTTTGAGCATGTACTTACAACTGAACTACTCTGTATGATTTTTTGAAACTTCTATGGAAGATGGGGGATTCAAAGCTGTACCTAAGTATCTAATTTTTCTTCATTTTGACTTTTTTTGAAGAAGTTAAAAATGAACTTCTAGAAAGGGTCCAGATTGGGCAGCCCAAATCATTCTTTAAAAATTGCATTAAAAACCAACAAATATATGAAATAGGTTTGTTAGACTTATATATAGGTGGAGAGCATTGAGTTATTCAATTTTTATTGATGAGGTGAAAGTTAAGAGAAGTTTTTGTTTGCCGGTTTGTGTGATTTCGAGAGAAACCGTACCTATGTACTAACAAGAACTTCTCATAACTTTCATCTCATTAATGAAAATTGAATAATTCAAAGCTCTCCACCTATATATAAGTCTATAGAACTTGTTTCATGTTTTTGTTTATTTTTAATACAATTTTTAATAAATTTTTGGACTGCCCCAGTCTAGACCTTTTTCTTTTTAACTTCTTCAATAAATGTCAAAATGAAGAAAAAATTAGATACCCAAGTAGAGCTTTGAATTCCCCGTCTTCCGTAAAAGATTCAAAAAATCATACAAAGTAGTTCAATTGTAAGTACATGCACAAAATCCCATTTGTCGCTTAAGGGGACAATTTGTCCTTTAGGGGTTAAATGTTTAAATCTATCTCCCAAGGCCTTTTGACAATAGATGTATGAATTAAGTAAATGAGTCTGACCCCAATATATTTTGAAGGTTTAGGAATGCTCATAGGCACCAATGGATCTGACGAGCTGCAAAATCATCTTAGGTCCAATTACATAAACCATTGCCCTCGCAAGAAAATCATTCTTACTTCTTACTTGTGCACTCCAAGTACAAACTATATCCATGCAGTAAAATATTAGTCTTTCTTTAACCCCTAAAGGACCAAACCCCCTTTTTTAGAAACATAGCAATTTTGGGCAAGTACCTATGATTGGAGCTTTTCATATTTTAGGCTGAAATTTGAAGAGAATGTGGGGACTGGGGACAAGGTTTATCTTTCATATGCACTAAATTTCATGACATTTGAAATTATGTGTAAAAAATTATGGCCTAATATGTTGTTTTTTACTTTTAGCTGGCAGCCTAGGTAGATTTTTTAAAATCACTTTTTTCAAAAAAATTAAAATTAAATGGATTTAGGAGATTTATGTGAATGTAGGAAGCTTTGAACCATTTCATTTGGATCTATGAGATGAAAGTTATGACGATTTTTTGTTTGCAAGCAATTATGGATTCTCTACTCCAAAATAAACTTTGAA
Organism: Ulota crispa; assembly: GCA_963920765.1. Classification (NCBI taxonomy): domain Eukaryota; kingdom Viridiplantae; phylum Streptophyta; class Bryopsida; order Orthotrichales; family Orthotrichaceae; genus Ulota; species Ulota crispa. The sequence goes on along the minus strand of OY987252.1, from coordinate 3,607,236 downwards.
GTCCTTTGTTTTACTCAATTTTCAGCATTTTGGAAAAATAAAAAAACCAAAGAATGAATATTGTTTTTGACACCATTATGACCATTGGAATTGGCATTTTTCATTTTCATAATTAAATTCTTAACAATTTAGTGTTTTGAATCATTCTCTACTTCATTTTATTTACTGATTTTTTTCATATGTTATACAACTCCAAATGATTTGAAACCTTTTGACATGTACTTTACTTAGGTGGAATAAGGAATTTAGAGAAGCACCACCCACATGGCATTTTTTCCTTAGGAATTTCACCTTTTGAAGGATAGCTGCCCTATTTTTCACAAGACGTTTTTGAATATTCAAACCACTCTATTTTCCAATCCACATGGTCAAAAACTTTGAATTTTTTTCTGCATCTTGTAAAACCATTATTCTATAAGATCCTACGGCCACATATGCATAAAATGTTTTTGTTTTCAAAATTGATTGATGCTCTAAAAAAGGCAATTTTGAAGAGTTTTTGGTGAAAACTTGCTTGGTCCTTTAGGAATTAACCCTTTAACCAAGTGGTCAATCCCAAGGGTGGGCAATCCTTTGTATTTCCATTTGGAGGACATTTTAGGGTTATTGAATACAAATCTCTATCACAAATCTAACCGTACAAATGGAAGTATCTTGCACTGTTTATTGTTATGCATCATGAATTATGCCCACTGTTTAGTCATTATGGCCATCTTTTTGCATTTATTGGTGTATTTTCAATCGATACTCTTTTAGTTTTTCAACCCTCTAGCCACATGCCACCTCAGATTGGCATGGTTATTGTCCTAAACTCTTCACTTTCTAATTCCCTAAACCCGTCTTCTTTGCCACGTCATCAAATTCCTTGACATGCTCTCTCTACAAACTGAAAAAAGTGAAAATTGACCAGGAACTAGTCGACCAGTCCTTAATGAGTTAACAAACATCCCCTTGCACTAAAGCATTTTGATGTTTTATACCCACATAGATTTTTAGCGACATAGTAAAAGGAACATTATTATTTTCTCACGCATATCCTATTATTTAATTTTTTCCTACACGATTTTTTTAACCACATAGAAGTCATTCACGCATTGTTTTTAAGAAATTATCTAAACAATATTTTTACACGTCAATTTCTCGAAGGATTTTTTTACCGAAACAACAGGTTTTTCCATACGCGAGTTTTTTTCCCCATAAGTTTCCATTATGCTGCCACTAATACTAACCAACAAACTCCCTAATCTATTACATATACGCCTGAAACATCATGTATTTCTTACCTACACAAATATTTTACCTACGTAATAATCATTCATCTTAATTCTTTTTATTGTTTTTTTTCCCATGCGTGTTCTTTACACAAGCCATTTGTTACTCATGCAAATATTTACTCATGCAGCGGGTGTTGCATAACCAAGTTTTTTAAGTCTCAACTAATAGGATCAACATATACACTTAATCTATTTTTTTTATACTATTAGTATAGGACCTGTCACTCTCACTGGACTCAAAATAAGATCAAGTCCAATTACGCAAAACATTTCATCCACAAGAAAATAATTACTTTTTCTTAGTACACATCAATTTCAAATTCTACCCGTGCACTAAATATTTATCTTTGTTTACAAAACATTTCCTTACAATGCATTTTTTTTTGAATACCCATACAGTTTTGTACCCAAGTGATAAAATGAACGTCACAGTTTTTCACACAAAAAATTCTTACTTATTTTCTACCGACACAAAAAATTTACCTAGGCACGTGATAATTATTCAATCACTTTTTTAGATATTTTTGTTTCTTATCCACGCAATTTTGTCACGTTTTATTATTATTTATCCACACAATTTTTTACACACAATGTATTACCCATACATTTTTGTTTCATGCAAGTTTTACCTGGGCAAATTTTTACATGTACAAGTTTCTTATCCAGCCATGTTTCTACCCATGCAAGTAAAATATTGCAATGTAAGGGTCACCAAATGTGTAAATCATATTCTGTTACATAGATAGGTTAGAATTATGACCTTAAGAAAACATGGTTACGTTAATTACGGGAAAACCCAATTTGGGGACTTCCAAGTTATCACACCTACAGGTTTTTGTCGTTGAATACTGTTTCAAAGACATAAAATCTAGAAGACCCAAAATTGGGATTTCTGCCGGTTTAACCCCTAAATGCCCAAGGCCTTTTTTGAGCTTCTAGGAATTTGCTCTAAATTGAACAAAAAGCCAACATTTTGATAAGTTGTATCAATTTTTTTAAAATTGTAACCGTACAAATTCAAACTAGATATGTAAGGCATCACATAGGAAAAGAAAATACAACAACATTGCTGATGGATTGAAAAATTATAATGTTTGATCAAGACGGTGTTAAAACTACAAAAATGACTACAAGTCTTTCAATCCTCTTTTCACATGTCAAATCTAAAATGTTGATCACCAAAAAAATATGAGGTTAAAAGACATAACATACATAACTCCAATCCATTTACGGCTTTTCAAAATCTCATCTACAATTTCTTAAAATGAATTTCTAATGTGAATATTTTTGCAAGATCTAGCATGTTTGAGGCTGATTTTCATGAGCTCTCAACATTAGAAAAATCAAGTTTGCAATGGACACCCTTGCACAAAATCTTGAATAGAAAATTCACAATTAATTGTTTTCAAAATCAAACTTTTGATGCTAAAACTAGACTTCAAAAAGAATAATCCTAAAATACTAAATACTAAAAATAACAATTTAGTTAGGTTTTATTGAAATTCAAAATATTGTCGGCACCACGCATTTAGGGATTAACGAATACTACGTTTTGCTATGCCTTTGGTCACTCAGCTAACCTACTAAGTGGTAGATCATTTGAATTCTTTCTTGTTAGCTTCCAATCAAGTAAAAATAATTGAAGCTTGAACACCTTTATAATATAAAGAGGTTTTTAATATTTTATAACCGTCGACTTCATACAATCAAAATATTCTTAATAAAGATACTCACGGTAAAGAATACGTACCTCACTGAAAATTACTTTCATATTATAAGTTGAGGAGTAAATCGCTTGTTCTCCCATCAAACCCAATTCCAATTTGCATTTTTTTTTTTTACTGTTGATCACCTTTATTTTCCTAAATAAGACTACAATCGATTGAAGATAATCATCTTTCCAACTATTTTAGTAATTCTATCATCTTAAAATAATCTTAGTCTTCAAGGGATTATTTTGAAATAATAGTCATGTTATAATTGCAGATTGAATAATAGTGTAATTTTAAAACTATATATTTAAGCTTTGAATGATTATTGTCCTTTTCGGGGACAAATTGGATTTCGGGCATGTACCTCTGCCTAAACTACTTTCTATGATTCTCTGAAACTTTTATTGAAGGTGGGGAATTCAGAGATCTACATGGGCATCTAATTTTGTCATTATTCCAACATTTAATAAAGAAGTTGTGCATGAATTTATGAAAATTTGGGGAGGACTGCCCGTTTGGGTTGACCAAAAACTTATTTAGAAATCATAATGTCTTAAAATAAGAATTTGGAATTGGTTCTTCAAATCTTTTTATTCATGAGAAGCTTTGAATCATTGAATTTCAATCAATCGGACAAAAGTTATGAGGAGTTTCTATTTACAAATAGTTATGGATTTTCTACTCCAAAATATACTTTGGATTCATTTGTTTTACTCAATTTGCAATATTTAGGAAAAAAACCATAAACCAAAGGAAGTAGGTTGTTTATTCCAACATCATAAGCATTGAGATTTGCATTTTTCATTTCAATAGTCAAATCTCAACAATTTATTGTTTTCACTCATTCTCTACTTCTTTTTACTTACTATTTTTTCCCATGTGTTGTATAGTTCCAATTGATTTGAAAATCAATCTCCCACATATGCCTAACTTGATCCCCTACATGAAAAAAACAAAGTGCAACTTTGGATAGAGCAATTTTTTTGTTATAAGAGTGCTCAAAGGGTTCTAAAATATTTGGACAGCGTAGAAAAAAAACTATTTTTTGACTTTAGATGTAAATATCTCCCTCCTCTCTATCTCAAATGAGCTGATTTTTTTCTCACTAATACCTCTTCTAGTCTTTGACAAGACCCTATGATTGGAATTCCCAAAAACATAACATAAAACCCCTTTCTACAGAACCTCCTAAAAGTGGCATTTTCACAAAAAAAATGGCTTGGTCCTTTACGAATTAATCCTCTCAAATCTCAACGCCAAAGGGACCAAAATTTAGATAGTTCCTCATGTATTTAGAGACTCCCCTGCATTGAGGGATTACCATGATATCAAGATACTAAATGTGCAATCAACCGATAGAGATAAAACAAATAAAGTAAGAGTACAATTACAAATTCATTTCATTTGCTATTATAGCACTAGTAGAAAATTTAATTAAAAATCAACAGAAATTTAACTAGTTTGGATACTTTTCAACTATACACTGTTGTTTTTCTGTTATTTTTCTGTTATTTGTTGTTGACTTTTGTTGGTTTAGGATCAGTATTGAGTGCAAACTCTGTTTTGAAGAACAAGGACTTGCTATTCATGAGTTGAAATTCGGTTCATTTTCCTGCTCTGAAGAGTCACTGTACGGTATTTCTTTTACATGCTCACGTCCCTTCAGAACAAACTAATGTTGTAAGTTGATTTTTTTTTCCTTTTTTTTACTTTTGATTCGTTCACGTGTTCATAATTAGTCTATTCACTGCCGATAAAATTGTACTCAACCCTTGGATTTGTACTAATTATTATGTTTTTAGTTATCCATATTCATTGTTTATGAAACTGGAATTTCTTGTTAGTCTCATACCCTTCGCTCAATATCTCTCATTCACCAGACGTTATGAAATTCATATAAATGCTCAAAATCATCTGTACTACATGCATTCAAAACCTTAGCACAAACTTCACATTTCTTGGGCTTTGTAAAGACATTTGTCTATTAAAATAAAAATTGGCCACAAATCTACCTCTATCACTACCTATGATACACTTATAATTTCCCTCAAAAAGCACATCCTCCACCAAAATACCAAGCTCCTTGGAGTACATTCATGATGTTTTCCCTAATCCGGACCAACACTTGGCAATCACCTGCTGCAATCACACTGTACTGTCATGAGTGTTCGAAACTATTTCCCCATATGAGAAATGCCTTGTCTCCCATCTCTTACAATGACACTAGTCATCATTGACATGCTCCAAAAGAATCATGGTACTTATACGGAAACAAAACCTGACACTATTGAAACACAAATGGACTCAAGAAATCATTCCTAGCAACCTACAAAACACTCCATACACTAGTGCACATATAAAAGACAATTCACATTGATAGACATGCTAGGAGTGCAGCCTTCATTAACCTGAGAAAATTCCTTTTCATGTAATCACTCTTCACTACATAACATGCAATACTAGAAAATACTGATACACAAAGCCTACAGAAAGTGCAAAATAAAATAAAATAAATACCCACATAAATGTTCATTCCAATGCTAGTGTTGGATACATATTACTAACCTACTTGTGCAATGTGTATTCAGTGTTCTTCCTTTCATCATTGCAGACATACCTTTCAATGACATGTACAGCATGTTTGAATTTCCACCAATTGTACAACCTCATTTACATACCTGCAGAAGCAAAACATTGGACAAATTTATGGTGTCGGGGCACTGCAATTTGACCTTTCCAAGGCCATAGCAGCTACTACTCTTAAGATTGACCTATGACCATCACTCACACTAGAGAGCTTGATATTCAAGAAAATACTCCTAGGAACATGGAGATAGCGTTCCCCCATGAAGCGCTTAATCTCACTTTGTACATCACTGCTGCTACTCGGTTCCTCTGTTTGGTAAATAATTTAACATGCACTACAACAAATTACAACTTCAACAGCTTAACAAACTAACTCACTACTCTGTTAACATTGTCCATAAAATATCAAAAAAAATAGTACAACAGCAAAACCTCACATGGACTTCTTCATACTGAACTTAGTTTTCATCCTTACACTGATATGACGACATATGTCTTGCCACTGTGCAATTCATACGTACAAGAAAGGAACCATACCTCTCTCTGCATTGATGCTTGCCACTTTGCAGTGGTCAACTTGACCAAATTGAGCATATACTTCTACTTAAAGAAACAATAACTGCCTGCATCTACCGTCACATCACGTGTCACTCACACAAAGAGCTTATATCGCGTTTCCAGTGTTAATTCCTAGTGAGTCTCATTTTCCTCTGTGTATGTGTAGTTGCAACATGTGTCCTAAATACATGTATTTAGAAAGTTTTTACAGGTGTCAATTCTCCAGGTCAGAGGGGAAAGTGAGACTCACCGGGGAATGAACACCCAGAACGCAATATAAGTTGCTTGTGTCAATCACCAATCTGAGAACACACAACTTGTATAGCATTGCCTTTCAACAGTAATTGCAAATCTCCCTCACGGACACAGAAACTCACCACTTCCTCAGCTGGGAATATAGATTTCTGAAACTGCTATACAATTCTGCATGAAGAATTGCCATATCTCCTTCATTTGCAACAGCATAATGTGATCTTTGCTTCGAAAATGCCCTGAAATTCAAACACGTAGTCACTAATCTGAAGAATTCATTCCCTGGTTTGCTTAAATTATGTCATGGTATTTAGCATAACACACTAATTTCATGATCCTCGTCTTAAGGTGTCCATTTATATTCAAATGCTCATATAAAAAGGAAAATTAATACAATAATTGATTATAAATCATAACTACAATCAATTATTGTATTCTTCAGCAATTACTTCAACTCTCACTTTTCCAATTTTCAGAGCTAATTGGTACTACATGCTTGACGTTGACACCGTTTGTTGCTAGGCAAACCATTCAATCTTTGTTCCCTATGAAATTCATCAACTTTCCATTTCTATTCATACACCGTCACTGTTTACTGCATTGACAAGAACTGCTTCACATCCATTACGGGTTATAATTCCATATTGTACTTCACAACATGGTCATATAATTATTTGACTATAAGCAATTTGGTCATGACAAACCGCATAGCTTTAGGCCATTTTGCCAGAAATTACAAACTGTCCACTCTTCAATATTAAATCCGGAACGCCAAGTGCTTCGATACACCATGTTAGCTCATAAGGTAGGAACACCCATAAGTGTTACTTTAAGGGGTTTGAACATGATGAATGTTAATAAACATCTAGCAAATTATAGGATCCTATTGGAAACAGAAAAATAATGAGTTTACACTTTCAAATGTATAATTTGGATATTGTGAGAATAAGTTGTGAATTTTTTAAGAGCAATCTCCCATTGTACCCATAACCAACACTAAAGTTTCATGTTCACATGTTGTACATCCTTGTAATTACATCTATTTAATTCTACAGATCTTTCAAGATTTTAGAGGTCATAGTTATGGGGACACTAACGCTCATGGGTGTTCCTACCTTAGCACACAGTACGATTTTCTTTCTTAATCTTATTATTTGTTAATTTCACAGAAAGGTGCAATTATGGTACCTAAAAATTAAATTATGCTAAAAGGATACTTTTCGTGAGCCGCAGAGATTACCATAATGATTTGTCCGGAGCTCTTCTATAAATACTCACATACATTCAACAAAATAAAAGACCACATCAGTCCAAATCACAAAATACTCTCCCAAATTCAAACTTGATTATTCCTACATTACATTATGAAAGATTTTTTTTCCCTACTGAACACATAACATGTTACAAGGCATGCAAACAGCATATTTGACTATATTGTAAGCAAAGAAGTTTTCCAAATTCATGCATTACAATTGCAAGCCACATGAAACGTAAATGTACTACTTCAGACATGTAGTGGTACCTTACTTTTACAACTTATACACCCTTAACAAACACTTATACAAGAACGTACCTAATTAGTATTGAAGCTCCTTTGTGCATTCTCCACAGCACACTGACAACAGTACTAGTCAACACATCATCACTTCAACACAAGAAACTCAGAAGCACAGACATCTTGTTAGGATTTAAAATGAATCCTGAAGTCCATATAGTTCAACTTCACATTACCGTCCTTGTGCCCCACCCCACTTACCTCTGTCCTTAATGTCTTACTTGGTTTCATTCTTCTAGTGACCGTATATATATGGAGGTCCACCATTTACTACTAATTACTTTTCCTTTGACCTGCAAGTACTTCAGACATATTCACAATGAGGGTCTCCGGCATACTTACAGGGACGGACTGTACCCATATTAAACTATCAACGCATAAGCATCATATTGGAGACTCTACTTTAAAATGGCACATACAAAATTATATGACTTAATACTTTCAAAACAAATCAATCAACGACAACCTACACATTGCAAAAGTGTTTGAGCAAACATTGCACACTTGATCATGCCATACTTTTACGAAATAACCCGTACTCACCACTCAGCTGTGCAACAGCCCTCACAAATTATACATAAATAGATTCCATAGTGACCTTCACTGGCTACAGCAAACAACATTTTCTTCAAACCTCTATTCACAACCATGACCTGATAATAGTAACTTGTAAATTATGTACACATACCACTGCAAATGTTGTGCACAGTCAATTTTACTTGGCGTCAAAACCACTTTCGAGCTACCAATATATGCGCAAGCTCTACCCTCTTAATAAATGTTCTCCACTTGAACTCTCACTCCTCTAGTTCACATTACACACATCCACTGACTTTTCTCTATACATACGACATCACAAAACTGACGTACACAACTTCTTTGCAATGAGTATCAAATACATCAGCCACACATCATACTCTTCTCTCGTTACATGCTCAAGAATGATAACAAATTGCAGGAACGTCAGCAAACCATTCTCAACTTGGACATGTTTTCATCAATGACCTAATTAGTTCTCATAAATTAAGGGAATTGGTATGTGCACACCGGGGGTTGATACTTGCACACCCCCTGCGGGATAAATTATTGATTTCTACCATCAAAAAGTTGCATTTGGAAATTTTGAATTCAGATTTGGACTTAGACACCATGATTTAGTCTAGAACTAAAAAAAAATAGCAATTGAACAACAACATCCACTGAAAGAGCTTATCTTATTTACAAACTAAAGTAAAAGTAACATGTTTCCTTCTAACTAAGCTTTTTCACTGGGTGTTGTTCAATTGCAGCTTTTTTTTATGGTTCTAGACTAAATCATGGTCTCTAAGTCCAAATCTGAATTCAAAATTCTCAAATGCAACTTTTTGACGGTAGAAATCAATAATTTACCCCGCAGGGTGGAGTGCAAATATCAACCCCTGGTGTGCACATATCAATTCCCTTAATTAATAGCAACGATGGCATAATCTTTACGTGACAGAGCTACCTAAAAGAAATGTTCTTTGTTCCTTCCTTTCAGTAACAAAAGCAAATTTTTGACAAAAAAACACGTGAACAATACCTACTTTGACGGTTCATGATAGCCATTTCTCGGTATCACCTCGCATTCATTTTTGGGATGTGGCCATTAGGCCTAAATGTTACACTAAAAACCATGGCCACGTTAGTCAACATATTACTCGCGGATAACAGCTTCAATAATTTACGCATACATACATATAAAAATTGTCATGAATTTTGTGCATGTCTGCCTCTGCAAACAAATTTAGGCACTTGCACAATTGAAAACACAAATGTAAGTAATATGATCATAATAGACGGGGACTTGCATAGTGATAGTACAAGATAAAAAAATCTGCTTCATATTTTAAGAAAGACATAGGAGTATCACTCATTATGGAATATTCACAATTCAATAGAGAACATCTGCCCTAGGAGACGTCAATGATCTTTGGCTATCACAAGCTAAATTAACTAGCAATATAAACCCGCCTAATACACACATGCTGGATGCTATGACCATGCAATTGTTTGTTCAACTCTAAGAGGTAGACTCTATTCCAACGACTCTCCTTCATTGATTTTGTAAAATTCTGCTTGCTTTCAACTTCACCACACTTTTTAGCGTGACATAGAATAGCAAATCAATGAAAAAGACCGTCTTGTCATTACCAATGCGTCCACGCACCCTACGTGTGCAAGTCGCGTTCATCATAATCAGTTTCAATCTCAGCACCTTGACAAATATGTTAAATTATATTAACAGCACGTCAACAACATGTACTGATACTGGACAATATCATGCCCTAAACATATTCTAATTTCCTCTCTTGCATCTCGTGAATGATACTGTCGTTTTCATTTCATATTGATTAATTTTACAAACCTTATGTCATTCATTGAAATCATAAAATGATACATTATTGGAATTGCAGAATACCCTCTTCTCAAAGAGTCAAAAACAAATACTCATTATACAAAGTACAACCCCTCTTCCGGAACATTCATATTTTCTCAATTTCATCAATACCTGATTATATGGAATCTTCATGGACTATAACTTTTAATGATTCTCACTGTCCTCCACCTAATGAAAAAGCCATGCTTTGCCAACCAATCCAGGGGGTAGTAAAACAACAAATATTTAATAACGGATGTGGAACAATACAACATTATCTCAAGCAATATCAACTGCCGCTGATTCACTTGTAAAAAAATAAAATAAAAGTTCACAGCACAACTACAATTTGTATACGACAACAAAGACACTAAGTGGAGGTAAACTCCATTACAAAGCCACATGTCTAAGACACGGACCTACGTAAATCCATGCATACACATTCCTATATAATACTACGGACGTCCAATGTCATTACACTGCCACAACATCACACAGTCCATAAGACATGCTCACTTAAATAACGTAGCCTACATTCTATATAAACACAATGAACTCCACAAAACAAAGATCTGCATACACACCATATGCATTGAGTTTGAACTGAAGAGGACGAAAAAAACGGTACCATTCTTGAATGCTACTCTTCCTTTTTTGCCAGACAAATTTTAAAAACTCTCGTCAAACTCCTCCTATGAATACAATTAACGTCTTCCTGCATTCATTTCCCAACGTTGCAATGCCGCATGAGAAAAAACAATTTAGTGTAGCCTATCATATAATCTTCATATTTAAAAATGCATTTTCTCTACACATACATAGTTGCCATTGCTGGATTGCAATCGAAGAAGAATAAACAAATGACAAAGGCGGCCATTTAATTCCACTGTGTTTGCTTGTTCTTCTTTGTTTAGAGAACAAAACATGCAAAGTTCAAATGCAGGCCGACAGTGGACGCATACACTTTCCTCTTACCAGACTTAAGCCTTTCAATTTCTGCTTCCAATGTTTGGATGTACTCTTCTTTCCCAAAGTCAAGATCTTCATCATACCTCCCTCGCTTGACATCGCTCCTGTTCGTCATTGTCGGCATCCTGCCCTCATCACTATCTCTTGCTCTTCTAGATTTGGACGCCTTCACACAGAAGTCAAAATGCAACATCAGTCCACCTACAGACGTATTAGATTCTCCTTAATTGACCTTAAGTTCTGGTAGCATCCCACCTGTCCTCATCCATTATACACATGCAGGTTCTTAAATTGTCAAAAGCAAAGCATGTAATGCATGCTGAGTTTGCTTGCATTACCCATTACACATTTACATAGTCATGCTCATGTACGATAATTTTTTCACTACTGCTGACCATATTAAAATTTTGGATGCTAATACTTTGTACAATGACATTTTCCACCAATTTTTTTTTTCTAAAAAAAAATGCCCAATTACACATAACTTACAATTCTAGGCTTCAAATTAATGGAAAACACTAGGTGAATACGAAAAAATTACTTGTACACTCTAATTTCATCTACTATTGTGCAAAATAGTGCTTTCACATAATAAATTGTTAAACTTGTAATTGATGCTATCATTTTAATAATAAAGAAAATTTCATGGATACCCCTGAAGTTTGCAATATTTTCAGAGATACTCCTGCTTTTTCAGAAGTATCACAAGTACCCTTGGACCAAAAAATTCAAGTGTTTGTTTTGTTGTGCATGCCACTTCTTTTCTTCCATTGTGTGCACGCATAACAAGAAAGAAGTAGTGTGTGCACAAAGGGAGAAAGAAATGACATGTATAACAAAACAAACGCCTAAAATTTTTGGTCAAGGATACTTGTGATATTTCTGAAAGAGCAAGAGTATCTCTGAAAATATTGCAAACTTCAAGGGTATCCATGAAATTTTCCCATAATAATAATGGAGTATTTTGAAAGTTATCGATCTGTTACCTATTCCATTGCAATGCAGTTTTTTTTTATCGACAATGGTCATTTGCAAATTTCCAACATACATCCTTTGAATGCTTTTTCTTTTAAAATGAAAACCATGATTCCCCAAAACCTCAAGCATACGAGACACCTTCCACCCCTAACAAAACACTTGATGAGGCTTGCAAGGAAGCAAACCAAATTCCGACATTGCCACCCAGCATCACACTGAAGACCAAACTATAACACTTGCGGTATACTAGTGCTACTTCAGCTTTAACAAGCTTTCCTTTGCCGTTTTAATTGTATTCATCCGGGTACATGCACTGCCTTCACTTAAAAATATCTTACATAACCTATCTTCTGAAGGTATTCTAGACTAACCTTGCGCTAAACATCGTTTTGTGGAAAATAACCAACCCCCAATCACTTGGTAACGACCATCACTATACAAACAATATCCTTTACTCAATATTAGCCAGTGGTCGCCATCAAGGTTTAGGTAGAAAACAAAATTCAGAATTACTAAGAGCAACATGACAGAGGTTCCTTTGAACTAACCAATCCAACTAGAATTCAATGACCCATAATCTCAATATTCTCTGGCTTTAAAAAAAAATGCATGGAAGACAATTTCAAGGTATGAAATATGGACTCACGAGATGTTCATAATTGTTGAATCCCCTGCTTCCCCGCTTGCATTGCTCATTATAAGTTGAATCATTGGGTCTTCCGTATGATCTATGACCAGTGGACTGAGAAGGCATATCCTCATTGGACAAGAAAATATCTTCCCTGCTTTGCCCTTTCACTGAACTTGAGAGTAGATTGTTTTTTTTCCCTCCATAACCTTTATCCCTTTGCATTTCGTCTCCAATTTCATCGGGATCAGGTGACCTTCCTAATGATGAATGCAACCTCTCCTTGACACCGTTCATTCCTGAGGCTCCTGCTCTGCTGAAGATTTTTCGACAGGAGTTGGCGTATCATCCTTGCTTGGACTTCTCTTCCATTTCCTCACTGTTTGCTAACTTCACCAAACAACCCCATATTTCTTTATCAATGTGCAATGGTTTCTCTCCTTTAACTTTGATGTTTTTTTAAGAGTGCTGCCCTTTTCTTAGTTACAGCCTTCCCCATCAGACCTCTAAGATGATCGTCACTAAATCTCCCAACATAGTCAAAAGTGTCGTCAAGGCGATCCTTGAATGTCTGGACGTCTTCATAAGTTTGCTTTCTGATGTGCGTGCATGAAGGGTCTAGTCCTACTGCCAACTTATTAACTTCAGATTTCCATGTCTTCTCAAATCTCCCATACGGAATTCCATTCCTATCCACCGTCAAGGTAAAAGCCTTCCTTCCATTATTCTCTTGATACGCTACTTCTTCCTCGCGGGGCACGCTGATCATGTCGGCGATGTCTCCTCTCACTTGTCGCGGACGTCCATGACCTTCCCTCTTCTTTCAAGTACATGCTGCCCCTTTTCTCAGTTGAAATGTTACGATACAAAGTTGCAGACTTCCGGGGTGGTGAACGAGAAGACGTCCGACTCCTGCTCCTCATGTGTCTTCTCCAAGCATGCGGTGAACGAGATCCTCTATGGCATCTCGAAGGTGACAATACTGCACGCGTGCGGGCCAATGGCGATGGAAACGTCTGACGCCTCGATGTTTCACCTGACCAGTGCTTTGGAATTCTCTCGGGAGATTTTGCAAGAAATCTTCCATGACGTGCTTTATCCATGAAGGATAAATCCTTGTAAGGCGGGTACTCTGAAACAATGTACAATTCACTTGTTATAACAAGATATTTTTGAATGTCATGCCATGAGTTTGATGAAGTCAATTTTGTTCCGTATCGTTGCTAACATGAGTGGTAACAAATTAATAGTAGGCAAAAATTTCAAATGCTTGTTTCAGCAGTAATTCCATTGGATGCACACCTGGGCGTAGAAGAGCAAAGCAAGCGATGACGCTTGTCGTTGTAACTGATCCTAACTTTACTTCATAATTTCAGCTCTTACTACTACTTCAAACCAATACTATCATGATGCTAACTCTTTCTCCTTTCTCTTCATGCACTAAAGAATTCTTCCAGCTACTTAAATTGTTTCGTAACATTACATCAACACCTATGTCGCTTTGACAGTCAACACTCTCCATACAAACAATATTTTATTGTACGATGCATACTTACAATAGAAACCAAGCTCACCTTCATCACAGCCTACTGCATTAGATTGTCGTTGATATGTCAGTCGAAGTTTTTCCCTGCTCCTTTTTGGTCGACCTTCTGTCCAATGTGTTGGACTTCTACATTGTCTGCGACTTGGGCTGCCATATCCTCGGTCAGGTGTTCTTTCCACCCTATTTCTCTGAGGGCTCCTGGAACCGGAGCTATAATGTCCTCTTCTTTCTGACATATGAGTTGACGAGGGTGACTGCCTCTAATGAGGTTGGATCCCTTCACAATCCTGCAAAATGAAATTATGAGTCATTCATACACCATTGAACAGAGCAAAGTGCAGCTACTGCTAATTATTATGGAATCTTATTATACAATTTAACATTTAGGAGATTTTGGTACAATTAGAGGCGTTGCAGAATTTGCTACAAGAGCTTTGCGAGTGTCAATCAGAGCCAATAGCAGCAGCAGGGGAACATCCCATGATTCAAGGTGCGCTTGTGCTTGTGGTGACAGATAGCTTCAAAGTGTACAACGATATTAAGTTTTGTTTTAGAGAAATGTTGTCGAGATCTAATTTGGAGCTTGCTAACAGCCTTACCCTCCTTCATTGTTCCAAGAGAGCTGGTATCTAGATGCAAAGTGTGGAGGTTTTTTTCTAGAATTGCAAGGAGTTGAGATTGTTTTTTGATGTTCCCTTTCCAAAAAGATATGGTATTTGAGCTTGAAATTTGGAAGTTGACGGAATCAATCCAAAGCATACCGGTACAACAAAGGCCTCCTTTGTACATGACGAGAAGGTCAACGTCGGTTGGAAGAATAATATTTGGTGGAGAATATTCTCTCGAGAGTATCACTCGTGAACCATTCAATCATGGTATGTTACTGCACTTTCCATTGATTGTTATTCCACATAATAATTTCTCTAGCAGCAAATTCCCACTCACTTTTCTTATTGTGTAATAATTCTAATTTCAACAAGTGAATGATAAGGTTATTAATAATAATTTAAATTTTTTTATTTTATTGTGGACATCAATCATATGGAGGTGTGCAATGACGAAGATTGATTACAAGTAGTTAGGTCAATCATGCGGAGACTCTTCATTCATTTCTTTGAACATGTCAATAAGCTGTAGACTAATATTATAAGTAGTGGATTAAGCATCTTGCAAGTGGTTACAAACAGGTGATCATTGTGAGGTTTCTCCATGAAACGCATCATTATTTAACATTTACTCCCTCTATCCCTCTAAAAACGTCCAAAAATCTTCGTTGTGAAGGATTAACTGTGTTTTTAGTCTTTGTGCTAGTGACACATGCAATCTAGAATCAATATATCCTCTATCAAATGTATGCAAAATCTCCAACTTTGGTGTCGCTGTTTGGATACCCAAATTCTGTGCACCATGCATTCAAGCATGACGAGTTCATTGACAAAACAAATTACAAATTACCTCTTCCACATATCATTGCATCTTCCCTTCCAAGCGTGGGATTACTGATACTTGATGAGACATTAACGCTCACCAAGTATAGCTGTAATAATGTGAAGCTTGAAGGTGATACATGGAAATACTTACAGACTTTGATTTATTCCCAGTCGACTGTGGATCTCGACTGCTTTCCTGCAAGGAAGACATCCCCCGTGTATCATTGGAATGCACATAATTGTCAAGGATGACAACCTCCCTGTGGAAGTTCTCACTTCTTGTCACATTATGTGACAGATGCATTTTGTCACTTGCATAGTCGTCAATTGGCTCTTTTCTAGAACGGTGGACAGGCACTTCCATACTGAGTTCGACCGGCAATTCTTGGTCTGCGGGCAATTCCTCTCCCCCCCTACGTGCATTCCCTGCAAACAAAAACAAATTTGAATTAATATTTACAATGCTCTTTGAATAATCACGCAACACAGATGGGGCATTTGAGCATATAAAGCAAGAATAAACTGCACATAAAATCAATTAATACAAACCATTCTGACAACAATTTTGTTGCAAGATGCAGTGGCATCCCTGACTAATACATGAGCCGTTCAAAGCTGCAGCCAACATGTCATCATTGTAATAGGATTGACTTTGCACATTTCTTTTTATCCACCACTTGTGCTACGTGCCAGCTTTGATTGAAATTATAAGCTTGAAGAAAATCTGAAATAATTGTTTCATGGAATTCATTACTCCGTTGTCTATGATGAAATACAACTATAATTCTTACTTGACAAATTTTTGACCAATTCTGACGCTATGCGGTTAGTGAGTGACGGAATTATAGCTATATGTCTAATTACACATACACAAGTTTATGTCATAATACAGCCCTAATTTCTCACCAGTCATTGATGAAAATCTAGAGGGTTGAGTGATAGATGCAGGAAGCAATGACGCATGTGCTCTTGGTGCGCAGTCGCCAGTAAATTGTTCATCAGCAACCGCGGCGACGTCATTTGAGCTGATCTTCTGTGCAGTAGGCTGAAGTACTGATTTGACCTGACGTCCACACGCCACAGCGTCCTGTTCTCTCTTTTTACGAAGTTCATCCACGTCAGGTACCGCTTGGTTTGTAAGACCAAGTACAGCATCTGCACGTGATGCTTGCAAAGACTTTTTCTTCTGGTTGTTGGCGTTTGGAATTGGTTGCTTGGAAATTGACCTTGGACGCCCTCTACTTCTCTTTGGAGGTTGCTGGGAAGCATTGACTGGAATCAAAGATATTGAACTTGGGGACACCATGTTGGCTTTGTTTAATCCAGTTGTCTTTGATGACAATTTCCTGGATGCACTCCAGGGCTGCGAGATGTCGCCCTGCCTCAGGCAAGTAGCCATGTCCTGAATGATTACAAGAACAAGTACAGCAATAATACTGTTATCACCCTCAAACAATAGATTATTCATGAGGCAAGAGACTTTCAATTCAATGCCACAATTCTTTGCAGAAGTAGCTTGTCATATAAATACAGTAAAAGTTGCCTAAATCCATTGAATTGCACGTTATGAGTGTTATACGGTGATGCACATGCAAATACGTAACTTAATAAGAGCATCTGCATGTTCAAAGATGTCAAATCAATGTATGTGGGAAGACAAATTTTGAATCACAAGTGGGTATCCTCTTACGATGTAAAGCAGATTAATAGCTCCGCCTTCTTGTATTCCGAGGTAGAGTTAAGCCTATGTCATAGAGTTTGACTAGAGGCTATGTTGCCGACATATTCAAAGGACAACCTCTCACAAAGAAAACCGGTGACCAAATATTCCTTCCTTTGTCGCCTACTATTAAGAAATTTCAAAATGGATAGTATAACATAACAGAGTGGAATTCACTTTTACTATAAAATTTCCAGTTCTTCTCTGTGGCCTTACAAGATCGCTACATAAAAATTTTGTCACATATGTAACACATAACATATCAACTATGGATGCTCTTTGTAAAAGATTTATGTCATTATTGTAAGTCAAGTATGTATCTTACTGTTATTTTCTTAATAGAACCAATATCATTTACCTGCAACTTTGTGTCCTTCCAGATATTACCGAATCTGATTGACAATATAACATGCACTTACAAAATTGTGGCTCACTGTACCACGGCTGATGATGTTCACCGTGCTACTGAGAGCTACTCCTCTGCTAAAACCAAATCATGTATGCATTTTGAAACTGTAGAAATGCCCATTGACTTTCCAACTTCTTAGCCTTTGCCCAACTATGAACTATTAGTAAAATTTTGTTTCATAAGTTCATACACTTATACTCTGACGCATCACCGTTATAACATAATGTTTGAAAACAGGTCTCACCAAAAATATTAAGGACACTAACCTAGTACGTGCTTTACATAATATGGAAAGGTCGGATAAAAAGAACTACAATTTTTGACATTGCAACAACAGCCATATGAAGTAGATAACAAAACTTATTGCACTTGCACTCATATAGTTATTTACTTACTAAAGAGAAATATTATGCATTACTTGGCAAGTACTACTTCCTTGTTAGGCTACGCTAAGTACGTTAGTAGAAACTGCACCATCATTTTCGGAATTACGTGTCCTCAGCAGATTCTTCATATTATTAGTCTAATGGAAGTGTACGGTGATTTATGGGAATACCAAATGAAGAAGAGCTTCAGCCAAAAATTTTAACACACGCAACACCTACTAAACGATTGAAGAAACAATAAGACTAGTCCGAAACTGACTATTGTCTTGCAGCAACGAATAAAGGATACAAAATCATTATGTATCCTCAGTAAACTGAACGGAATGTCAAATACAACCTTTTACTCATTAGAAATCGCCACCGGATACTTACATTTCATTGCAGAGCTAATGTACTAATAGAATCTACAAACTAAGTGCTAGAGTTACGGAGGACCAACTCACTGACCTTCGTTTATCGAAAAAATTGTTGTCAATTCAAATGAGTCCTGGCCCTCTGGGAAGTGTCAATAGCATTGTACAACTTCAGCGTCTTAAATTGCACCTTCTACACAACGAAGTCAACAATTGAGAGAGGTCCAAGAACTCCTTCTGATCGCTTTCTGCAAGAATGCACGCCTCAAACAAACAGGAGCTCCAAAGTCCTTTCACCTAACACGTAAGAAATGGATGAATTTCATCTATCCAAAAAGTTAGGGTTTTGATCAGGCACGGGACCCAAACATTGGAAATTCTATTTTGTCTTTGCTTTTTTGCAAAAAAGAAGCGGGAGGCACATTCTGCCTTTCTAGAGCCTACGTAGCCACATGCAAGAGATGCTATTTCCACCCTGACACTAAGACGTTGTTGTGCACGCGTCATTATTTTAGCAAATGAAATGCTCGTGGGCTTCAGAAGGAGGGACCACCGTTGATTTTCACAAGTTGCATACCTATATTGAGTACATTAAGCGGCGAAGTTGGAGGAACTTTTTTCTTTCATTATCAATGCTTGCAAGACAGACGTCACAAGACGAGAGAATGTCTGCATTTTCTGTTGTTTTCTTGGACCACAATGCACAGTAACAAATTGTAGCAGTTTCAAGTGTTACTCGCTGCCTAGTACGTCACTCTTCTACCTTAACTAGTGGCCCGCAAGTACGTGGAAGTTGTAACTTTCTGAAGCTCCGCCGCAGTTTCTAATGTATGCCTCTTGAAATTCCCAAATAGAATCATACAGAATAGTTTTTTTAACAAGAGTTCACATTTTTCTCCGTTTAGGTTGGTATGCAAAGGCAGTTCTTCCATGCTCCTCCATTCTGACCTTTGATGCAACGAAGATAATTCTGGAGGAGGAACAGATACTAGAAGGTGAGAGACAGCGTATCCAAGCGAACTGCGCTTACTTTCTGTGTCTTATATTCCAGGTAATTCTTTGGACTGTCTTCCAGATCTGACTATGCCGATGTTCTTTACTTGTTTTCTTGCATTGTTTGAAGCATAAATGGAATTTACCCACATAGTGAAGGCGATTTGGTTTTATTAGAAGTTGTTATTGTTGCATCTAGTGATTAATGGCTGCGGTAGAGAAGATGCCTATGATTGTAAAGTGGCTATTCATGCATAGCAAAACTAACGAATCAGCACTGCTTCTCAAATGTAGACACATTTTGTGTAATCAATGCTGAACAGAGTAGCAACCCCCGGAATCCAGTATAACTATTTGATTTTTTGGCAGTTACTGAAGGTGCATGCATATCAATATTTTTGTAATTGTTTTCAAGTGTGGAAGACCCTCGTGGTGTTTCAAGCTGTAATACACAATATTCATTAAATTGGGAAAAAAAATTCCCAAACTCTATTTAACCTAAAACCTCTCAGATCAACTGAAACATTTAAGGAGGTCAACTAACATGTTTAAGGAGGTCAACTTACACGTATTTAATGATCTTTCTATCCAAAATTTCAGAAATATTGTTGTTTTGAGGAACAAATAGATCTTGGTCTTGACTTTTTGGTAATATAGAGCATATTTTTGGAAGATTTTTAGCTTTTAGGGTAATAAAGAGCATATTTTTGGAAGATTCTTGACTTCTTAGGTAATAAATAGCGTAATTTTGGAAGATATATATCTCTTTTCAATGGAAAATAATCAAGTGCACACTTTGACAAAAACAAGGCTAGAATTCCCAGAATGTTTGTTTTTTCCCAATTTAATGAATATCGTGTTCCAGACTTTTCCAAGTTTAATTTCCTTGGTATTCACCAATTTAATTGTTGTGAAAATTTTGCAAATTTTGGAGCCCGATCAAATTCAAAAGTGTAGATATTGAACATAATTGAGCACCTAGCTACCTTGTCCTCATTGTAGTAGGATTTCATGAAGATCCCCGTTCATGGAGAACATCTAGAACTAGTAAGTCATCTGGTACTCCCCAATTAATCCAATTGAAGGTAGAAACATAGCGATCTCAATAGCATTACAAATAAAAGCGTCCACTTGTGGAGAAATCTTACCCATGCATTGCGTGATAGCGGTTCCAGACATGCTTGACTCCAGGATACATGGATTGGCTTGTGCTCCATAACCACGGCTGTCTCGCCGTAGATAAAACACAAGCTACTCTTTGCTAAGCTTATACAATTGACAAGCAAAAGCAAGCTAGTATAAATGTAGAACCAGGTCTGCCTCTTTTTTTCATGCCTAGTACAAGCCTCTTGATAGTGGCTTGTATCCATTGTCAAGGACTAATAGTGGACTATAAACATGTGATTGATATCAAGATCGTTATCCTAGAAGAATATTTTTGCAATAAAGTACTCCCTTTGTCCCTCTAAAAAGCTCCAGAAGCTCCAAATCAAACACATTTCTTACACCACTAAAATACTCCTATTTGCTAATTTCAAACATTGAGAAAGCATTTGTCATGTTCAATAATCTCATGGGGACAAGTTACAAGCAATTAGAGAGCATGTGCAAGCTTGGCCTTGCCCATATGAGGTACCATTGTTGCTACTAATTTTTATATTATATTCAATAATGAGGAGCTGGTAGCAATCACAAACCATGCATAAGTATGGTACTTTTTGCATGGAATTTGGATACCTAAATGGCAACATCAAAACTAGAGATTTTACATACATTTGGTAGATGGTATATTGATTCTAGAATGTAAATGTCACTAGCACAAAGACTAAAAACACAATTAATCCGTTGAAATGAAGCTTGTTGGACCTTATTTAGAGGGACAGAGGGAGTAATAGAGCTCTCCCTTCAATATATTGTTTAGTTTTGTTTGTGCAAAA
The DNA here is from genome assembly GCA_963920765.1 of Ulota crispa. Classification (NCBI taxonomy): domain Eukaryota; kingdom Viridiplantae; phylum Streptophyta; class Bryopsida; order Orthotrichales; family Orthotrichaceae; genus Ulota; species Ulota crispa. The sequence goes on along the minus strand of OY987252.1, from coordinate 3,585,552 downwards.
TAAAGCACAAAAGCTGTGACATTTAACTGTAGTACTACAAAAAATAGGAGTATTACAAATCATAGGTTTTTGAGAGCATTTGTAACAGTGGATGTTTCTTAAAAGTTACGCAATCAATGAGTATGATAGTTTATGTTGTGTATTCTGACATTTGATACCGATTTAGTCACAAGTTCTAGTGAAAGTGAGCAAGAATTTCTCACATATTCCATTTCTTGTTGGTAGCTTTTCGAGTTGAAGTTTAGGTAGACATCAGGCCCACTTAGCAAAATGGCAGCTTTGTCATGGGCCCTGTTGGATTGTTGGAACAAATATTGAAGAACAAGAGGTCAGTCAAAATAAAGCCCATCAAACTCTTGAATGTTTTAAGCTAACATGTAGCCATTTACATGCTTTTTGGAATGAGAATGCCTTGTAACCATCATATACATATACTACAAAGCAAATCTACAATATGATGAGCATTTCTTTTCTCTTAAGCAAATGACACAAACTGATTTGAGTAAATATGCATCTTTTTAACACGCAAAACAAAGAGTAAATAATAAAGGGGGTGTAGCACAAACTTGGCAGCTTCTTCTTTTGTTTCAGATGCACCTGCACTCAAAATTTCAATGTTTATGGTGTGCTAAAAATCTAGCCTTTTGCAGAAAGAGTAGAGAGCACTGCTACCAAAACTAGAGTACTTCGCTAGCCGCTTCATAATGAAAGACTTGATGTTATGCAAGGCCTGAACTAGAGATCCAAAATTGGGAACCTTAAGCGGAAACTCGTATTTCTAAGAACTAGTACCAAATATAAGTTATGGTCCCAAAGTCCCAACCCGCCAGTGCCATTACCATGAATATTTTCCAATTTCTTAAAAGTTGGCAATACTAAAAAAGGTTAATTAACTCTAGCAACTCAAAGAATGCACCAAATATAATTATTTATTCAAGACAAGGTAATATAGTCAAGTATACAGTCAATTATATGTCCATCTCATAATGTGGTTCAAGAAGTCTAATAAGATTGTTGATTGATTGTTTGACACACGGGTTGACAAATTGTGACTTGTCTGGATTTGGAGTTAGTTCATAGTTTGCTCTTGGAGAATAAGTTGAACAGTGCTTAAGCAAGTTGAAACAAGTTGTTTCCAAGAGACAAAAGTTGTTTATCCATCTATTCTAAACCTTGTTTGGTTGCAAATCACCTTAACTCCAATAATGCCATAATGCTCCAAAACTAAAAGACATACCAGGAAGAGTTGTGATAATATGTAGGTGCTTACCAATTTACACTTGGGTATTAGCATACCTGCGGCCACAAAAAACCATTATTGTAGAAATCAGGTGGCATAGCTTTAATATGTAGAGAATAACTGAAGTCAAATTTCATGTTTTGTTTTCAAATAGAGAACTTTCAAATCTTCAAATCAATTTGTTTAAAAAACTTTAGGATAAAAAAATGGGAAAATTTCATGAAGACCCCTGAAGTTTGCAAAATTTTCATAGATATCCCTACTTTTCCAGAAATTGCACAAACACTCTTGGACCAAAACTTTCAGGCATTTGTTATGTTTTGCATGTCACTTCCCTTCTTGGCTTCTTCCTTTGTGCGGACGTTGCTTCTTTTTTGTTTCAATGCTCATTCCCTTCTCCAACATTGGTCATGATGGAAGTACACGCATTTCTAATAAACGCCTAAAATTCAGATTTCAAAGGTATTTATATGTGGAGCTTCATTGTATTGAGAATTGTGGCCAAACAACCGTCTGACCTAATATTTATTTGCAGGGATATCTGTGATATTATGCAATGCCAATCTGAAATATCAGTCTCCGTTGTCAGTGGCAACACACATTCCAAATTTGTTATATCTCTTCACATTGTAAGGTATGGCAAAACATTAGTCTTACGGATGTGTGAATTGTTCAGTTTTCATTCAATTCTTGGTCCACACTTTAACAATTTCTTTGTATACTTGGAGAATCTAAACATTGATCAAAACAAGAATCCACTCTCCAGATAATTAATCCTCTAATACGCTAAGTATTCTACAGTGTGGAGTTAACCCCTGAACACACAGGCCATATTCACTCAAATCCATACCCTTGTGTACTTAGTCCAATAAAAGTATTACCTAAATAGAGTCAAATAGCTTGAACTTTTTTTTAGTGGTAGTAGACACATGCTTGAAGGTACATGAAAAAGTACAAGTCCTTTGATTTTACCATTAAGAAGAGGATAAGAGTCAAACGTGGACATTTTTCAAAACTGAGCGTCCCATTTTGAGGTCCTGGGGCGCTTAGGGGTGAAGTAGTTAGACAACCTAAAAGTAAAAGTAATCATCTTTTAATGGAATTCATATAAATCTAATGTGAGAACATCTTCTTTTATGGATTGACATAATTTATCTGGCATGGCAATTAACGAATACAAAATGTGAGCTAAGAAGATCGTGTATTGATTAAAGATTTCAAGCGTTAATACAGTTTTTTGATAGTGCACTGCTGAAAATGATTTGACCTCAAGTCATTCCATATTGTAAAAACACGAGGCAATATTGCATACTTCATGTTATCCTATGTTATACTAATAATGAATTAGGGAATCTTCGTAGCGAGTGTTAACAGTTTGACTGGTACCTCAAATTATAGACAATCACTGAAATCTCTGCCGTCCTGCTCAGAGTAATAGTTGAGTACGAGTGCAGCTTAAGCTTTTTCGAGGACTACAGTTTTATCAAACTCAGTACCCAATCATCATGCCTTGTAATCAATCTGCCGCTTATCACATAGAGCGGTCAATTGCAAACAGATTGGGATTAGCGCAGTATCCTTGTGCGTGCAAACGATGCAGGGGTGGAATTGTGCAAAAAGTTGATATTGTCGCAAGGCACCACATTCGGCATGGGCGAGATCGTTATTTATCTTTTCCAGTCATGGTAAGTTGTGTTTGGGACATGACCACTTCTTTTGTATCATTACATACCCACCAATTTCTTTCTGTAGATAATGATAAAATTGCAAAAAAATGTTTAGGACAGTTCCACCCTTTAGTACTTTCAGTACACTTTGTGTCAATCTTGAATTTGCAGTTTAAACATATAGTTTGAAGTGAATGTCTAGTATGTTATTAAACTACAAACATTTCTTTTTATTACCTTGAACTGATTTATAATCAAAAATATATATTCAGTTGTAAAGGCACTTCACATGGTTTTTGTCAGACCGTCAATGGCGAGAATGTTCGCGGTCCTGTCAGACCCGCCGAAGGAGATGGAGAGCCTTATCGTGAACTTCATAGGCAAAGTGCTGATGAAGAATTCGTGTGGCCACCTCGGACCCCTGTAGATCTGGACAGCATGGCCAGAGACGCTTTCCGTCAAGTGGACAACCTCCAAGAACATGTGATGCGCGAGGACAGCAAGGACGGGTTTCAATTCAATTGTGTAGAAGAAGACGAAGACGATAATGAAGTGAACTTGCAGTATTTGGTACAGGAATCTGCACAACCAGTTTTCGATGGTAGCACACAGAATTGTTTGCAATGTACGATTGTCATGTTTTCCCTATGCACTTTGTATTCTGTTCCACAAACATTTCTGGACGCGTTGCTGACGTGGATTGCTGGAGACCTTCTACCTACCTCAAACTGCTTCCCTAGAACGTCTTATGAGGTTAAGAGTATGTTGATGAAGCTAGGACTACAACATCGCCAAGTGCACTGTTGTTCACACGGACACATTCTGTATGAGGGGGAGGACGAGCACCTTATTGAGTGTCCGAGGTGCAAAGAGAACCGTTATGTTCCAGGATCAAATGCAGTTCCAAAGAAGGTAGTTCATTACTTTGATTTCATCAAGCATATAAAGCAAATGTATAAGTGTCCAGAAATATCCAAGCACATGACTTGGTACGACAGTCATAAATCAAACGATGGGGTGATGCAATCAGTTGCCAATAGCTTGCAGTGGAAGTTCATTGATCAGATGTACCCGGATTTTGCTGCAGTGAAGACGAATATGAGACTTGGGCTAGTTGGAGATGGCGTGATTCCCTATAAAGACAATGCTATAAAGCACTCTACATGGGTGTTTCTGATTACAATTTTTAATCTTCCACCTTGGCTTCTAACAAAGAAGTTCTTTGTCTCGTTGGTTCTGCTCATTCCTGGACCAAAGGCCGCAACTGCTGAGAACATTGATGTGTTCTTGCGACCCATAATTTGTGATTTACAAAAGTTGTGGACGGAGGTTCCAGCATTGAATGTTTCTAAACCAGAGGGAAACAGACGTTTCATTTTGAGAGCTATGTTGATATTCACAATTAATGATTTCCCAGCTTATGGTCTGCTATCAGGGCAACAAGTCCATGGCTACAAGGGATGCCCCCTTTGTGGTCCTGAAACTTGTGCAGAACATGCCAAAATTTTGAGTGAAATGATTTACCTTGGTGGGAGGAGATTCTTGGATGGAGATCACCACTTCCAAAGAGCAAAATCTGCATTCAACAATTTCTAGGAGTGGCACATGGCTCCTCAGAGGACAACTGGAGTAGAGATTCTTCAATGGGGAACTGCAAGGGAAGCGTTCCTCAGAGGCGGTGGAGTGGAAAACTCCATCAAAGACCCAGTAAAGCTTCATGGAGTCAAACGAATTAGCATATTCAACGAGCTACCGTATTGGACGGTACGATATTATAAACCTCTGAAGACAAATTTCATGTTTGTATCACATAAGCCCAGTCACTTATAGGAATGAATTGTGGTACATGATCTTGCGTGAGGTCTAGGAGAAGTGACTGAAACATGTATTGTATTAAGAAAATACATGTTTACATTTGAATAAGTGGTTGCTTTCTTTTCCTTTGAAGTAACCAACAATGTCTTCAACATAATTGAAAGATTGAGAAGTTGTTCCATGTAGTTAACAAGGGATTAAATCTAAATAATTGTGGGAGTTTTTTTTTTTTCAAAATGGGTCTATACAAAAGTACCCTTGCAAGGTACTTGCTGAACTTCATTGTCAGAGTCATGAGAGAATTCGCACTCACAATTCTGTTGCCCTCATTGAATTTGCAATAAATAATGTACCAATAGTCATGCTTTCCAATTTCATAGAAAAATGAAAACCTTAATTTCACTCGAAGTGTCTTTCTTCTGTGAAGATTACCTTAAAGAAGAATATTGTACATTTGTGTACGTGTTCATGATATTGTTTAAAGTTGTAATCTTTGTAATGAATACTCGAATGATTGCGGAAGAGGAACCAAATATAGTGCATCCAAGCATATTGTTTCCCTGTAAGTATTACTAGACACTCATAGAATATGAACAAGTTTTTTTGATGATCTGGGTGGAATCACTTGGTAAAAACGGTTTATCTGTAGTGTTTTACAGTATAATCTCTCTATCCCCAAATGTTTAGGAATCGTGTCTCTTCTATTTTCAATGCATTTTCATTGGAGTTCTTTGATTTCATGTGATTGCAGACCTTGCCCGTGCGTCATGGTTTAGATCCCATGCACTGCGAGAAAAATCTGTGCGAGAATATTTTGAAGACTGTTTTTGGTGAAAAGGATTTCTCTGCAGTTAGGGCAGATATGGAGGCAAGAAATATCAGACCAAATTTGCATTTACAAAGAGTTCTTGGTAGTTCTGACATATATTACATGCCAGATGCTCCAGACGTCTTATCCACAAAAGACAAGGGTAAAGTATTATCTGTTCTGAAAGCCTTACGCACTCCAAGTCATTACGCGAGCGCTCTACACACAAAAATCAGCAAGGGCAAGTTAAGTGGCCTCAAATCACATGACTTCCATGTGCTTCTTCAACAGATTCTGCCTTTGTGTTTTTGAAATGTTGCAAACAAATCTTTAGCTCAAGCTATTATTCGATTGAGTAGGATTTTCCAAAAAATTTGTGCTAAAACAGTGAATTCCAAAAGTAAGGATCAACTACTGGCAGATTGTGCAGAGACTATGTGTCTATTAGAGAAGGAGATGCCTCCTTCGTTTTTTGATATTATGTCTCACCTGCCTAATCACCTAGTGGAAGAGCTTTTCTTGCTTGGGCCAGTCCACACTAGGTGGATGTACCCGTATGAGAGGTATTTCAAAACCTTAAAGGGATTTGTAAAAAACCTGGCAAAACCTGAAGGAAGCATTGCTCAAGGTTATCAGATTGAGAAAGCTCTGGGTTTCATAACGGAGTACATGTCGAAGTACAAAATTACTTCTAGGAGAGTGTGGGACGACAAAGAGGACCCGACAATGGTGGACGAGATTCTGGAGGGAAAGGGGAAACCAAGAAATTTATCTCCAGAATTAAGGAATGCAATGCACAAATTTGTTTTAGAGAATTCCAGCCATTTAGAAGAATACCGCAGGTGAGTTTATGTTCATTTTAATTTGTTTTTTTGCCACAGCACTATTAGAAAATAGCTGGTGGTATTTTATTGTTCACATTAACTTCATGATATAGTTGATATTGTTCATTAAAACCATTTACTATTGATTATTTATCTTATTAATAAGAGCAGCGCTTCATAGTCAAACTATTTACATTGATTACTCATGTTCAGTGGAATGTACTAGTGCTTGTTGTTTGTATGAATCATTTTCAAACCTGCAATCACTGACGTACAATGCTTTCTCAAATGTCTTGAAGGACATATGAAAGAGTTCGGCAAGAAAGGTTGAAAACTAGAGCAGATTTTCGTAGCAGACACCCACGAAGGACAGGAAGAAGAGTGGAGCCCTACCCTAGCGATTTACAGGAAACTCCTGCCTTTGCAGAATGGTTGAAGAGCCACATAGAAAATGCTGAATTGAGTGGCTTCCAAGTTCCCATTGATGTTGTAGATTCCTCCAAAGCACCGTCCTTAATTGCACAAAAATTCAGAAGTATGTACGCATATGGATACCACTATAGAGTGAAAAGTGCAGAGGAAAATTTCAGAAAGACTTGTGATTCCGGAGTAGCTGCTGTATTTCATAGACCCTGTCGAACTGGCACAGGAGATGCAAACCCTGTGGAGGCATCCCTTGAGTATATAGGGCAGATATTGGAGATAGTTGAATTGAACTATGGACAGCATTGCACTGTATTGCTAGTTTGTGACTGGGTGAAGGCAAATTATAGGGGTACAAATGCAACAGTCAAAAAAGATGAATGGGGATTTACGATGGCAAACTTTAACTCCCTCGTACCATTTGGGTATGAGTCGTTTGCTTTCCTTGTTCATTGCCAACAAGTGTTTTTTTCAGACGTGGAAGTGGAGGCCGGTTGGAGAATTGTTCCGCGAAATGAGGTTAGAGGACGCAGAGTGGAGATTGCAGAGGATGAAGACATGGAGCCCGAGATGTTCAGAATGGGAGAGAATTTTGAATTTGAAGGTCTTTGTGCAACAGCTGACAACCCTGAATGTGATGTGCCACCTATTCTTAGAGGCCGGAACATTCATTTCACAGGAGCTTTTGAAGAGTCGACTGATGACGTAGACCCAATTTTTGATCGAGACATTGGAGAGTCGTCCGAAGAAGATGAATAAATGCAGCAAATCAAAATGTCAATAATTCCTGAGGTATTTCAGAGTTGATCTGTATGGAGCGCATGAATATATAGGTATTATATCTAACTTACAATTTTTTGATTTTTTTAAAAATAAATTTGCATTATTAAAGCATAATTGAAATAGATTCTGAATTAGGGATGCCAACGCCATAGTTGTTTTCTTGGGCAGTCGTCTTTCGCCGTAGTTGAGGTCATTCATGTTGAGGACTAAGATTAATGCATTTAATGTGGAGTACAGGTTTCACAATCCACTCTACAATAAATAAATGGGGTTTTCATAAGTATCATTTTGATAAAGTCTTAAGTGATGAGAGAACTCTCAGAGCAACTATAATAAAATATTGAAGTTCTTAGCTCTTTGTGAGCAATGATGTCATGATGGAAGCGGCGTTTTTCATGGCTTCATGCCTTTTTATAGCAGCGTGTATTGATGAAATTATGGTTGCTCATTTGCGGCATTGCAATGCATAGCAATAGTTTTTAGTAAGAGTGACAGCATTGTGAAGACATGCTTCTGGTTTGCAGGTTTGATTGAATTTCCTGTTTTTGATGTTTGGAGAGGGCTCTAATGAACACATGGTTTTGATAATCAATGAATATCTTCACATTAGAATGAAGAAAATACTGCAGTTGAAAGAGAGGGACGGATTCATCAAGAACGAGTGAACTCATCGATTGCAGAACTGGTTAACCTGTCTCTATTTTAATGTAGGGACGAGGCAGTTTATTTGCATGAGTTTATTTGCATAAGTAATTATTAATAGAGTTTTATATGAGTAATGTTATATACAGAATTATTATACGTCTATAAATGGCGGTGTTTTTGAGGAATCCCCTTCTAAGGATGAGTTGATTTGCAGGAAAGGTGCTTGTCAGTTGGAACTGCAAACGGTGATACGAGTACCTATGAAGTAGCATGTGTAAAGTCTGGAAAGAACAAAGCCTGAAGTCCACGGACCATGCAGGACGGCGAGTGGTGGTTGACATGCTGTCAGATTGCCCTCTGTTTAGGAGATGAAGGGATCTTGTCAACTAGAATGATATTTGAATTCTTTAAATTTCATGCACTTTAATTTCTATAACAAATTTGTTGTATGTGATAATCTGTGATGACAAATTTCATTTATCTTATATGGTTGTTGCTGTTTGTTATTGCTGGAGGTCGCAGGTGCTTTGTATGGTATGGGGAAGATGAAGTACATATTAGCTCTAGTTAATATAAGGGAGGTATGCAAGGTACTGGAGTACATGCTCAGGTATGAATTCTATTGTGGGATACACGGAGCTTGCATCGTTTGGCTTTTTATTGTATAATGCAATTTTTTTATGAGAATGCCCATTTTTCAGTACGTCATTTTTGATTGTCTCTTCTATGAGTTCAGTAATGCAAAACATTTTAGCTATCGGCAAATTTGCAGTTTAAATTAAATGTTGATAATGAAATTAGAGGTAGTATTGAAGAAAACCGACCAAGAGTGTTTATGTTACTGTCACATATTTCTGAGGTGTTGATGTGGACATGCGTACTTGCAGTAGGAAGTAATGTTGTTCTCCTGCATGTTCACCCTAGGATCATCTTAAATTCAATTTACTTAGTTTTGTGGGTCATACGGTTTAGTGCCGGCTATGTTACAGTAATGCAATGACGAAATGGCAGTGGACTATGGAGTGATGAAATTCCATGTGCACTCTTGATTGATTGAGTGTGAATTGCCTCACTTATTTGAGTAGCTGCATATGACGTACTAAGTGAGGAAGGTCAATGTGAAGGAATCGTTTCTATTTATTCCGACATCACTGTTTAGCAGACACAAGATGGATCAGGAGTTGATCCAACATCGACTTCATGTATGTTGTCGTCATCCCGCTATTAGAGCTGACGAGAACAAGTATATGATGATGAATAGTTCTCGTATAGTGGACGGGAGATCGGGGGAATAATATGGTTCTCAAAAGGAGTTTTAATGGTAAAAAAGCTAATTACGTGTGGAAGTCTATGTTGAAGTAGTCTACGATTATGACGGACAGATGGGGATGTGGTGATTCCTGTGGTATATAATGCCACACTTGTACGTGTAAGTGAGGATGAAGTTCATTTCGCCACATAAGAAGAGCTGACGTAGAAGTTGTCCAGTATATTCTCAACATGGAATGACAAAAGTGGCAGTGAATTCTAGTTCTTGTAGTGGAGCATACTTGAACTTTTTATTAGAGTGTGACATGAGTGTTGTTTGAGGCATTTATTTGCTGAATCCCTGAAACGGAAGCAGCCATAAGCCGTATGTTTTTTAAAAGGAACCGGCTATCAAATATTGTACCACCTCTTGAAGTAGTCAATAGATATTGGTTGTTATTGGTGGAGATGAGCATCATTTGTATTATATTTGAAGGTGTGTGTTAAATTCATAGGCATGATGTAAATGGAACATATTCAGTATGAACCGAAATGAGTATGAGTTGAAGATTTGGTGTGTATTTATGTGTGTATATGTTACATTTGAAATACACCAAATTGAAATTCTACCTCATGATTGTCCTGGATTTGAAAGCAGTTATGGGTACGCAGTATTCATACGCACATACTGCATGAATAGAAACCCAGGGATGTAATGAAATTTTGACATAGGAAGGTGTATTTCAGATATAGTATATTCTACAAGTTTGTGGTGTACGCATTTGTGTATAGTAAAGGAATAATCGCGTTATTCATTTATTTGGGAAAACTATGGGTACCATCTTGTACTTCGCCTTAATCCAAAAGTTTCACCTTCATTTGAATTAAGGAGGTCACCTTAATCCTAGTTAATTAACTTTGTCCAAAATTTTTAAAGTTAATCATCTTTCTGTCCAAAAAGAGCATATTTCTGGATGATATATATCTCATTTCATTGGAAAACAGTCAACAGATTCCCAATTTAATGAATATGGCATTTTCTGGAGAAAAAGTGTTAAGACCCAAAATGTCAGCGTTTTCTGAAATTAATGAATAACACAATAATATTGGTAAAACACTTGAGCAATGTGAAATAGGTTGTAGGGTAGAATGTGGTGTTATGTGTGAATGAGGGAATGTTAGGTGAAAAAACCGAACAGTTGTTGTACCGAATTTAGACATATGTGATGCCAGAATGTAATGTTTGAAAGGGTTTTTTTAGAAGTAATCTTTGCATTTATTTTTGGCATATAACATGTGCATATAGATGTTTTGTACGTGTAAGGTAGGAACACCAATAAGCGTTAGTGTCCCCATAACCATCACCTCTAAAATCTTGGAAAACTATGGAAGTAAATAGATGTAATTACAAGGATGTACAAAATTGGAACATGAAATGTTAGTGTTGGTTATGGGTGCAATGACAGTTTGCTCTTTAAAAATTCACAACTTATTCTCACAGTATCCAAATAATACATTGAAAGTGCAAACTCATTTTTTTCCTGTTCCTAATAGGATCCTATAATAGGATCCTATAATTTGCTAGATGTTTATTAAATGTAATCATGTTCAAAACCCTTAGTTTGACACTTATGGGTGCTCCTACCTTGAATAGAGTATGAGATTAGTGGGTTTGTGAAAAAATAATTCTCAGTAACAATGCTAAGCATTCTAACCGACTTAATTATTTGGTGGAAATGGTTACTGGTTGTGGAAGGCTGTGAGAGAATATGATAATGAATGGAAATTTTTCGAGCAATTAAAAATGCTCTAAGGGTGCACTGACTATGTCTTAAACTTTACATGTATTGAACTTGGTGAGAACTAGTCTTACTGCCGTGAACTGTTCGTAGCATATTCTTTTCAAAGTTATTAAGAGTATTTGCATGATTTGATTTCACTTATTGCTGAAGCTTATGGATAGTAATATTTTTTTTGTTGTCTTCTTCAGCAAGCTTGGAAATATTTTACAAATTTGCCTCGTTACTTTAGTAGATGTTGAAGTGAAATGAAATCAGAGGTTGGCATGCTCATAAATTGCTGAAGAGGAGCTTTTCAGATTTAAACCGAGGAATGACCTTGAGAAGACATATGTTGTTGACAGCAATTGACGGTGAAATGAAAAATAAAATGGAGGATCGAGTGGGCGAAAGTGTCTGTACTCATTGATATCTATAATTATGGAGACGTCACAAGTGACCGCTTGAAAAAATGAATCGTCGATGAATCAGCAAGTACGAGCACAGGAATGTCAGTTAGATGTAGATAAAATATGGCTGGCCGTATTGAAAGTGTTGGGTAACAGCTATGGGAAATGTTTGTTCCCTTGGCGTGGCTGGACGAGGTTTTTAAACAGTGAATGAAAGAACATGACGTCTTCTTGGTTTTTGATATGAGATGTTGACGAGCCTTGTTCTGGATGGAGTCCTGTCCGGATTGCGGAAGCTGATGCACGTTATCCAACTTATTTTCAATTGGTTTTGGTGGTCTATGAGCTCAGTAGTTGATTGTGCTGCAATAGTGGAGCAGTACATGTTGTGTATGAGGTAATTTGTTGTGCGTTGCTTAGATGATGTAGGTGCAAGGGAAGAGAAGGTATGATGCATACCTCGTGTCTTTTGATGATCATACAGGAAGGAAATAGGACACAGCTGAAATTGGTACCGGGGCCTGCAAAAGCGAACTCTAGAGAGTTGACAGAAACTTGATTTGGCAATGGCTGCGGAGGGTGCTGCAGAATACACTGCTTCCAGTATTGCAAGACCGTGACATATTGCCTATGCCATTTCAATTTATTCAGGTTTGAGTTCACCTTGAGCATGTGCAACTTGCGTAACAGACGTAGCATTAGGAAATCATATTCACATGAAGTGCCAGACATACACTTTTGAAGTGAACGGGGAGTATTGATAGGTAACGGAAAGCAGTCAAAGCACAACCCAGGAAGGGCTATTTGAGGTTCTTATGAGAACTTTGAATGGCCGGTTATAATGTGAATATATTCTTTATGGTGTGTCCTCTGAATGCTCCGGGACTTGAATACTGTGAAATCTTGAGAGATGTGGAATAGTCGTTGAAATTATACAAAATGATGGAAATGCCAGATTTACGTACTAGATTGGAATTGAGTTCTGGAATTCTGAATTGTCCAGGTAGGGGTGAATGAAAGGAAAGACCTGGATGTAGATGAATGACAAAGTCTATATTCAGGATTGGTATTTGTGCATCCGCAATTTCATGACGTCATGAAAATCACGTGAGCTGTCGTTAGGTCTGGTCATTGGCAAAATTGCTGCCAAATTTTGTCTTTTAGTTCAATGTAGATATATGTCATACTGAAATAATGGAGAACCTGTTTTTAGTCAGAGTTTCAAATGCGGAAAAAGGAATTGCTTCGTGAGCGCATTTAACGACCTAGTGTAGCGGTTTTAGGTCTTTACTGCTGGCTTTGTGGAGGGATGTGCTCTTTTTATATCTGCCATTGTATTGTGAATGGTGAGGCCTATGATGATGATAGATACCTGTGCTTGTTTTGTTTTCAGAAATTGCAGCTGTAGCATACCAACTTTGGAAATAATTATGTACATGACCAGGAATTTGTTTAATCTTTGACTCTGCAGAAATAGTATTAACACATTGCAATGTATTATTGATTTTGAGGAAGACTGCATGTTTACCGTATGTGGTCGGTGTAGGAACCTAGTACCCTCAATTCTCCTGGCCCATGTTAGTGTATGTGAGGTTCTGCATTTGGAGAAAAGGTACACCGAGATGGAGAGAAAAAAAAATTATTCCTTTCATTTGATGAGAAATGGTTGCTACAGTTGTGAGCAATTCATGGTCAAGCAGGGGAAGTGGGGAGCTGCCATTGTCCCCCATTTGGATGTCATGCAGTTGGTTGTAGCCCAACCTGCATGGAAAGTTTAAATTTTTGTCACTATAAGAGGTGCATGTCATCTCATGCAAACAATGCATGTATGCAGGACTGGATGTGAACATGGTTCTATTAGGAGGAAGGTGCATAGTCTCAGTACAATTCATGCAAGAATAGTTAGTCAACCGTGAACATAGTAAGCACTCTGCAAATCAATTGCCACTTACATTGTTTTTAGTACTTTTGTGGATGTATTGGAATGAAATTGAGAATTTTGTGGAGAGTGGAATGTGTTGGAGGAAACCTTCACAGAGGTTGAAGAGGAAATCAGTAATGATGACACCAATCGTACGTTTGGATAGTTGTGGGTACCATGTACCGTGCAATAGACAATAGTAATGAGGGACTTATGTCGTCGAAGTACGTATTTTTGCTCGCACGTTGTGTTCAATTCATTTTTGAAGGTGTAGACAAGGTCAATGTAAATGGCAATAGACAAATGCACGGAAGTGAGCTATTGACTTGAACGACATCTTCTGCATTGCATTCAGTAGCAGACTTTGAAACAATTTGTTGAGCACCCATAAACGCCATGGACTTCAACTGTCCAAAAAACTGATTGCTGAAGCCTGTTTTTGTATGTCTTCATCTGCAATAGAACTTAGGGGTTGTATGTTGGGCAGCGTTGCAAAAGTTAAATTTAATTCTATTTTGTTGGAATGTATACTTTTTATTAATGGAGTTGTATGAGGATTCTTCTCTAGCAGCATAACAATGCTCGGTGGTTTCTTGGTGTGCCAGGCTAAAGTGTACAACCGGGGAGCAGTACTTCAAGTTAGAGAGAAAGTGGCATTATTTTGACCACCAAGTCGTGAGCATATCTCATATTATTCATGTCATTGTAGAAGGTTAGGGAAGGAAAGGAAGATATGAGGTTTATGACAAACAGGCAGAAGTGTTAATTAGGTGGTAGACCTCGTAAAGTTATTTTTTGTTTTTTTCCTGAAGAATGCTCAAATTCGGTAATTTCCGAGTTTTTTGTATCATACTTTCATATGAAAATAGATAGTCACCTAATCAAAAATTTAAAAAATTGGCTGTCAAATTTTTAGCTCCAGGTCCATCTTCATGTGACAAGATTGCTCATGGCAGATAAATCGAGTCATAAGAACACGACCATCAGAAGAGTGGTCAGACAAGCTTTTCAAAGTGTCAAAAACCTCTCAGTGTCCTAACGAACACATCAAGAGCAGCGTCTGTTGAGGATTGAACGGAAGTCAGTTAAAATACTAAACTTTTGGATTCCGCTGCTCCAAAGAACAGAGCATTGTTGTTTTTCAGTTGGTTTTTAATTCATTTTCTACTAGTGTAGTAAACTAGTATGTCCAGTGTCCTATATATAGACACTCTCAAATTTAGGACTTGAGCTCCCGATTTCACAACTTTAGCTCTTGATTTCAAGACTTGAGCTCTCAATTTCAAGACTTGGGCTCTTGATCCATGCTAAAACATGCTCATAACTTAAATTGCTTAACAAACTAATACACACTAACAGGCATCCATGAGTCTCACGGGACACAAAATCATTTCAGTCCCACTTATGCAAAACACTTCTCGACAAGAAAATATATATATGTTTTTATCCGCACACTCCAGTTTCAAACTTTACCCATGTAGTATAATATTTACCTTTGTTGAACAGTATTGTTTTCTCATGCATAAAAATATTGCTTATTTTTTACCTACACAAATTTATTACCCACATAGTAATCATGCATGCAATTTTTTGGAATTTTTTGTTTTCTACCTAAGCAATTTTTTTACACACGTCATTTTTTACTCATGCAAATTTAAACCCATGCATCAAGTTTTTTTATTCATAAGTTTTAATTATGCTGCAACTATTACAAACTCACAAACAACCCAATCTATTACATGTACGCATAAAAATATCAATTATTTTTTACCTACATAAAAATTACCCACGTAGTAATCATTCAAGTTACTTTTTCAAATTTAATATTTTTCACCCATATATTTTGTTATGCATGGTATTTTTACCCATGCAACAGGTTACACATGATGATTTTATCTAGGCAGCAGGTTTTGCATACTATTAGCCTTGCTTGACCGACAAACACCCAGATCTATTACATATATAGATTTGGCATAAGCACACATCGGTTTGACTAGACATCAAATAAATTTAGGGAGGTTCTTGGATAAAAAATTCTTGTGCCAGATTTATTTTTTATTTTTTATCCACGTAATCCAATTACACTTTATCCGTGTCAGTGTTGGAAAATAAGTTTAGGCCCAAATACGCAAAACTTTCCCCCTCCCAAAGAAACTATTTACTGCTTTTCATCTGCGTACTTCAATTTCAAACTGTACTCATGCAACAAAACATCTCTCTTTGTTTACAAAACATTCCCTTGCAGTTCATCATTTTTTATTCTATACCCATAGATTTGTTTACCCACACAATAAACAAAATGCCCCTTTTCTCACGCATAAAATAATTACATAGTATTGAGTTGCAAAAATTTCATACCCACTTAGTAATTAGTCGTGCAATTTTTTTGTATATTCCTAATTTTTACCAGGTGGTTTTCTTACGTTTTTTATTATTTACCCACGCAGTTTTTTACATACCACATTTTTACCCATACATTTTTTCCTCGCGCAGATTTTTATTTACGCAATTTATTTACCCAAGCAAGGTCTTACCCACGCATGCGTATTTACCCTCGCGGTAAAAATAATTGCAGTAAAAGGATCCCCACTCAGTACATCGTGCAATATACACAGATTCCTAATTTTGCTTAAGAATCTTCTTAGATTTACAGTTCATGTAGTATATTTTTCATTATACTGACCCTTCTTATGATGTTTCTTCCCCAGAACAATTAGCTTCTGATGCTTCGCATAATTTCAAGAGACCACCAGAATCATTAAATTTGGTAGAAACGCTCCATTCGAACGTACAGAACTTTTGAAGGTTTTTTGAAGATCTGAAATATCTCCCAAGTCCCAACTAGAATAATTTAAGAATTTACGCTACCTGTTTCCGTTAATTAAGTAGCCCTGGCAAATAGGTGTTGTGCAAAATTTAATTGTTTCTTGATGTGTCCATGTTAGATTGTTTTAATTAAATGGAATAGAATTGAGAAATATTTACGATTTTTTAAATTAAAAAAATCACTTATACAACCACTCTTTAATTCAAGTGCTTATTATTGGTTCTGTGATGTAAACCATCTACATGTATGTAACAATAATAATAAGAATTTGAGGAATAATATGGATAGGATAGAATTGGAGAAATAAATATTGTAGCCAAGGTAGGCCCACTAAAAACAAAATGAAAAAAATCATTACAAAAAATTAGGTACTAGACAAATGCCCACTGTAGCTTTGTATGCAAAAACAAAGTCATGCAAATACAATACTTTAGATAAACAGGCATACATTACATACCCTCTTAACTCATGTGTATTTAATAAATTTTTAAGTAGTGACATCAAGAAGCTGTAAAACATAAAACACTCTCAAAAATGCAAATTTCGTATGTTCTAGAATGTATTGTTTTCCACAATCTATTTAAAAATATGGCATTCTAGGTGGTCTGCATTCCAAATCCTCTGGACCGGGATTGGAATGTCAACGGGGTACCTATTTGAAACTAGAATAGGCACCCGTTGGTCCAACGGGACTCAAAATAAGATCAACCCCAATTACGCAAAATAAGATCAAGCCCACTTACACAACATTTTCTCAACAAGAGAATAATTCTTACTTTTTGTTAGCGCACTCCAATTTCAAAAATTTCCCATGCACTAAACATCCGTTTTTGTTTACAAAACATTTCCTTGCAGTAAAGCATTTTCTATTCTATACCCATAGTGTTTTTTACTCACGCAATAAAAGGAACATCAAGAAATTTCAAGCAAAAAATACATTATTTATTTTCTATCAACACAATTTTTTTACCCACATAATAATCATTGACACAATCGTTTTATATACTTTTGCTTTTTACCCACACATTTTTGTTAAATTTTTTGTTATTTACTCACGCGTTTTTCTTACGCATATCATTTTTTATACATACAATTTCTTACCCATACTTTTTTTCCTGCAATATTTTACCTACACGGATTTTTATTTTTGCAATTTTTTCTTTCCAACCAAGTTTTTACCCATGCAAGTTTATTTTCCCACACGATAAAAAAATTGCAGTAAAAGGATTGCCATGGGTAAATTGTATTCCGTTATATAGATAGACAGATACTGGTTGCCTTCTGAGACTTCTCTTTACATAGTTGCAAAAGATTTTGAACAGAATTTGGTTTTTAAAAAAGGGCCTAAACATCCTGTATATGGCGGCAATGATAATGGGCAGCTCACTACCATTGGGGTTTTTGTTTTTTTTCTTTGAAATATTCACACATGATGTGTTTAAGGAGTAGTTTTAAGGCCCAACAGTTTTCATAACTTTTGATCATATGATTCAAAAGTAATTGCATGATACATATTTTTCTTTGTTTGTTGGGCAAGCAAAAAAAATCTTTACAAGTTAGACTCTGACTTTTTTTTTTCTAAATTGGTTATTTGGATTTTTATGTACATGAGAAGCTTTGAATCATTCAATATTGATCAACAACATAAAAGTTATGAGGGGTTTCTGTTTGCGGGGAGTTATGGATTTTGTACCCTAAACCCAAAGCTTTGAAGTGCTTTATTTTACTCAGTTTTTAATATTTTGAACAAAAAACAAAACCCAAATGTAGATTGTTTATTACAGCATTACAACCATCGGGCTTAGAACTGTTCACTTACATAATTAAGTTCTTAACAACTTAGTGGGTTGAATCATTCTCTACTATTCACTTACTAGTTTTTTCCAATGTGTTGTTTACTCTAGTGCATACCCAAGTTGATTTCAAAAACAAGTCCAAGAATTTACAACAATTTTAAAGTTTTTTTCATATAAATGTGACCTTGTGGAATGCAGATGTCTACATTTTTGCACGGACAAAAATTGAATTTTTGATAAATGAAACTCAAGTGTTTTACAATGTGCATGGTTTAGATTTTTAATTTTTTTCTCTTCTTTTGGTACTAGTGTAGTACCAGATCTAACCATTGCATGTGTCAAATAAAAAAAATCTTCTTAAATTTGGTACTTGTACTAGAACGGTCATTTTAGAGAGATTTTGGTGGAAAGCTTAGCTTATACATTAGGGGTTAACCAAAGTGTCAATTTTGGGCAAAAGTAAAAATGAAAGATTTATAAATGAATATTTCTAAATTTCAATCTCAACCTATACTGAGTGGATGCTTAAGGGATGTTAAAGGGATGCTACATGAATGCTTAACCCCCAAAGGACCATTGTCCTTCAAAGGGACAAATAAAATTTTGGGCATGTACATATGGTTAAACTACTTTCTGTGATTTTTTGAAACTTTTATTGGAGGTGGGGAATTTAGAGATCTCTATGGGCATCTAATTTTTTCATCATTTTGACATTTGACAAAGAAGTTATGCAAGAATTTATGAAAATTTGGGGAGGGTTGCTTGGCTCGTCAGTCCCAAAAACTTCTTTAAATTTTACATTGAAAAATAAATAAATAATTGAAATTGGCTCTTTAGATTTTTTAATACATAGGAAGCTTTGAATCATTCAAATTCAATCAATGAGATGAAAATTATGAGGAGTTTTTGTTTGAAGGTAGGTATGGGTTTTGTACTCTAAAGTAGATTTCAAAGTCCTTTGTTGTACTGAATTTCTAATGTTTGCAAAATAAAATAAATTGTAAGGAAGTAGGTTGCTTAGAACAACCTTATTATTGTTGGGATTCATATTCTTAATTTAATTAAATAAATTCTAAACAATTTATTGTCTTGACTCATTCTCTAATTCTTTTTACTCAATATTTTTTCCCCATGTGTTGTGTAGTTCCAATTGGTTTGAAAATTCTCCCACATATACCTAACATGATGTTCCTCATGGTAAATTAAAAGCACAACTTTGGGTAGAGGAATTTTTTCCATGCAATAGTGGTCAAACGCTGTTGAATTAATATACGGGTAGCAAGGAAAATCCTTTTTTTTTTCAATTCAGATGTAAATATCTCCCTCCTCTCTATTTAGAATTACCTAATTTTTTCCCACAAGTACCTCTCCTACTCTAAGGCAAGATCTTGTAGTAGGAATTCCAAAAAAAAAAAAAAAAAGAAAAAAGAAAAAACTACCTTCTTACTCATCCCTAGAAGTGGCAATTTTCAGTGTTTTTTGCAAGAAAAAGGGCCTGGTCCTTTAGGGGTTAATATATGTTATATACATGACTCCATGTTCTTTCATGCTACTGGTGAATGCTGTGGTAACTAAAGGCAATATGCACTATACATTATTTCCTGCTGAAGCATTGGAAATAACAATTAAATGTATGTGATAGTTGGTTCACAAGCATAAACAATTTAGAACACGTCACTTTAAAAAAAAATGGATTCTTAATATCAAACAATTACGATATTTCGGAATTGAATATCTGGTAATAAGGATATTTGCATTTAATTCTTTGGTTTTAGACACTCAATTATTTCATCTACTAGAAATTTCAATGAAAAGTGTCTTTGCAAATATTTATGTTATGATCATACATCTTACAGCACATACAATATACAATGTACATAAACTTCCCTAAGAACTTCAGTAAGTAGAAATTTATATACTTAGAATATGCTATTCTACAGGCAAATAAATTAGCAAATGGCAAGTAACATGTAACTTATGTGTCATGCTCAGAACATGAAATTATTACATTGACAAAAAAAGAGGCTAATACAAAATTAGAAATAACAAATTCTGCATTATTAATTGCCTATTACTTTTTCAAAGAATTTTTTTTTTTAAGGGGTATGAAAGATATATCTATACTTGTCTGTGATGGTATAATCCATGGAATCAATGGTTTATATCTTTCAATTGCTTGGTGCTTCTGAATGAATATGTTTGTTTTTCCATTTATTTTGATCCACATAAATTCCAAAATAAAGCAAAGAAATAAAAACTTCCAAACTTATTTTAAATTGTAACATAAGTAAAACATTCTGTACCTCCCCTTCATTTTAAGGAAGGCCTTTAATTATTAAGCAAATCATTAGTCTATTCTAGAGGACCTGAAAGATCTTCAAAAGGTTGTCTCTTAGTTGTATAAAGAGCGTAACCAGAAAAATTCAAAAGTGAACATGAAATAAATATAACAGTTACTATTGCAGTTTCCTTTTTTACGTAATTCCAAAATAATGGTTTAGAGTTTAATTAATACAGTTGTACACAAAGTTAATAATTCCAAATTAATGCAATACAATCTTATAGACATACAAATGACTTGTGGTACTCCTAAATCCAAAGGAAAACAAGCGGTTTAGGAGATATTTTAATCCCACTTAATTAAGAATAAGGAAATTTTGCTCGTGGATGGAACGCAACACCTTCAATGGGCATTGCAATGAGCTTATTTGCAATTTTTTAGTTTTTTTTGAGAACTTTGTCGTTTCAGTGTGTTATTGCATGGATTTGCTATAAGTTGGTAAAAATCAAAGAGGTTTATATATATATATATATATATATATATATATATATATATATATATATATATATATATATATATAGAACAGCATTAAGTTATTATTTATTTAAATTTTGATTTATATATTTAAGGTAGTCGAATCATGTAATCAATTAATTAAAGGTTTTTGGATTGTGTGTGTTCTCCTTGTCAAGATTAATAAAATCAAAAAATAAAGAATATTATATGAGTCTAAAAAAAAAACAATACACTTTATAAGTGCTGTATCATATTACAAAGAAATCTGTCCAAAATGACAAAAATATATCCAAACCAACATGATTGGCTAAATTTACAAAAATTGTCCAATTTGACAGTTTTTTTTTGTCATTTTGGACGCATTTAGTCAATTCAAACATGTCAACTAGGACACAATTTCTTGTATTGTATATTGTGATCAAACTTTGACATTAAAAGCATATATTCTAGTAAAAATACATGCAATTTATGTAAAAATAAAAAATTATAATTATTTTTATTTTTATCCTCATAATTAATTTTTGTTCACCAGATTATGTATTTGATTAAGTTTTACATGATTATGAAAATGCATACACTTCTCATATCTTTTTTGGATTCATGTAAATGCAATTGGAATATAAAGTTTGATTGTACCTGTCAAATATTACAAAATTTTTTTTCCATGGATAATTGTTAATGAAACCAATAATCAAAATAAGATTAAAATTAAATATAACCCAAAAAAGTAGATCATATAAACAAATCAAACTCGAATCATAACAATATAAAAGGTAATATGTTTATCTACTATTTATAAAAAGACTCACGTTCGACCTGTCTATTTGGTTGTTAACTGACTAGTGGTACCAGCTTTGGGGACATGAACGCATGGAGGACATGGATGCATGCATGGGGGAAATGGACGCATGGCATGGGGGCATGGGCAGATAGAAGACATGGGCACATGGGGGACATGATCACATGGGGGGCATGGGATGGATAGAAAGAAATGTAAAAGTTATGTTCAAGCTGGTATTGACCTTGGTAAATGGGTTAACAAGACTAGATGTACTACCAAAATAACAAGAACCTCTATAATATCATGCATCCAATCTCCACAATATTATCATATTACCCTCAATAATATCACATATGCTTGTTTATGCAACATCACAGATCCAATTTTGTGGATACTATCAAATATAATAAGTTTGAAGATTTAACCCCTAATAGATGAAGCCCCCTTTTGGGGCACAAATGGGATTTTGGGAATGTAACTATGGCTAAGCTAATTTGCATGATGTTTTGAAACTTTTATGGAAGATGAGGAATTCAAAGCTGTACCTAAGTATCCAATTTTTTCTTCATTTTAACTTTTTTCGAAGAAGTTAAAAATGATCTTCTAAAAAGGGTCCAGATTGGGCAGCCCAAATCATTTTTTAAAAATTGCATTAAAAATTTAAAAAATATGAAATAGGTTTGTTAGATTTATATATAGGTGGATAGCTTTGAATTATTCAATTTTTATTGATGAGGTGAAAGTCAAGAGAAGTTTTTGTTTGCCGGTAGGTGTGATTTTGAGAGAAATTGTACCTATGTACAAACAAAAACTTCTTATAACTTTCATCTCATTAATGAAAATTGAATAATTCAAAGCTCCCCACCTATACATAAGTCTAAAGAACTTATTTCATATTTTTGTTTATTTTTAATGCAATCTTTAAGAATTTTTTTGGGCTGCCCCGATCTGGACCTTTTTCTCAAAATTCTTTGTTAACTTCTTCAATAAATGTCAAAAAGAAGCAAAACTTAGATACCCAGGTAGAGTTTTGAATTCCCCATCTTCCATAAAAGATTCAAAAAATCATACAAAGTAGGTTAGCCATAGTTACATTCCCAAAATCCCATTTACCCCCCTGCCCCAAGGGGACAGTTGGTCCTTTAGGGGTTAAAGAAATTTTTACCTTGCATTTTATTTAACATATGAAATCTCTAATAAAATGGGTATGATGAATGCCTAACGTAGCAAGCTATAACAACTAGCACATATATATATATATATATATATATATATATATATATATATATATATATATATATATATATATATATATAAATAATTGCTTTTATAAAACAACGGGGTCTCTAAACGTAAATGAAATTCTTTAAATCTTTTATGCTTTGTAATAAGTCTTGTTTCCATACTTATTTTTAAAACCGCATTCTAAGAACAAAAATATTACTTACGTGAAGTGTTTTTTAATTTTTAATACTAAGATTAACTTTACAAACTGGGCAAGTACGTGTGGCCTAATTTTTTGTCTTCAAATTTTGAAACTGTTTTTGATGATAGAGAAACACGTTAGCTATTGAATTTTTTTTTTTTATTCCAAAATATACTTGGGAGCAAAAGTGATGCTTAGATAAGGACAAATTTGAAGAGGTTGAACAACAAATTCATTTTTACAAAAACATGATATAGTTTCTTACTTTTTTACTTTAAGATTATAGACTTGTGTACATCTGAAGCTTTTATTCATACCGTTTAGACTAGTTACGAGGAAATTATGGACAATTTTTTTCTTGGGCAATATAAACATCTTCTTGAAAAAGTATCTTGTGAACTTTATTTTTGAATGCAAATTTAACATTTTTTTCAAAAAAATTGTTGAAAATGGTGAGGTTAACTTCCTAGAACAGTCTTAGCATTGAAATTTTTTAGTTTCAATCCTATTGCAAGGTTATTAGCAATTAAAATTTTTGTTCCATCTCATACCTTTGTTTATCTATTTTTATTTTTAAATGAAAAAGTAGTATTTTTTGTTATTTTTGTTTTCCAAGAATCTGAAGTTGATTTTCCACCATAATGATTTAAGCCTCCAAAATTTGTGGTGCAAAAAATTTAAGGTAAAAAAGTTCAAAGTCAAATAATCTAGTCATGCAATGTGTAAACAAGTTATTTTTTACACATGAAACCCAAATATCTTTCAATTTTTGCAGTCAAAGTTTTTGAATTTTTTTTTTGCACTCTTATACTAGTATAGTACAAGATCCTATGGTTAGATATGCAGAAAGATTGGTTCTCAAAAAGTTTCTTTGTGCAACAGAAATGGAAGTTTTGAGTGTCTTATGACAAAAAAAAAGGCCCTAGGGCTTTTGGGGTTAAAAACTATAGCTACAAGTAACGGTTCATCCCATTGATTCTAATGAATAAATTTATTTCATGCTTTTCAATTTTAATATTTAGAATGAAAGAAAAAAACACAAATGAATCTAGTGCCCGCATCAATTGAAATGCTACAAAAAATTTGTGGATTAGAACTTTTAGAGGTAACAACATAATTTTATTAGCTATTTATAATAAAATTTTACCCAAAATATCATAAATTATGAATCATAAGTGTATTAGAGTATCAAAGTCATGTCTTATTTTTAATTTTTTTAAAGAAATTTTAATTGATATATTACATTGATGGTTTATATCTAAATAAACAATTAACCTTTGTTTATCCAAATTCAAATCATACTTGATATTTCAATTTTACGATATTGTCGTAATATGTGAAGATATTGAAGATATGTACAAATCTGTAATTTTTCAAAGGCTCCAAAAATACTAAGGAAAGTTATAATATTTTGTAGTGTTATGATATTAAAAAACTATTTTATTCATATATTTTTTAATAGATAATTTGGAATATTAAAAACATGTGTTTTGATGAACGTATTAGTATGTTAGAACCATGATTCTTAAACATGTTATGAACTTAAGGTGAAGTGAAGTTTTATCATTTATATATTTTCATTCACTTTGAAAATGTTGTAGTAAATGTTGAATATGTTTAGTAATTTTTAACTAACATAACTTAAAATGATATATACAAACAGTAGGGTAGTTTGTTTAAATCTTAAGAGGTCATTGTCCCTTTGTGGGAAAATTGGGAATTTGGGCAACTACTTACACTTGAAGCATTTTGTGGCATTCTCTAAAACCTTTATGAAGAATTATAGAATTAATTTTTTTGCGTCATCATCTCATTTTTTCTTCAATTTGACATTTATGGAACAAGACATGCATGAGTTTTTAGAAAATGAGGACAGACAGGCAGCCCCCAAAACTTCTTCCAATACTTTATATTTTTTAAATGAAACTCTGAAACCAATTCAAGAACCAATTATGTAGCTTTACATATATGTGGGAAGTTGTAAACCATTTAATTTTGAATGATGACACAGAAATTATGAGAATTTGTAGCCTGCGGGTATGGACTACCCTTATGCCATGTCACTTCCATGTCACAATTACTCCTATGTATGTGCCCCCCTATCCCTGTGCCTCCCAAATTTTACTTTATTTCATCTATGAATGTAGTGGACCTTGTATTGTACTCTATCTTAAAACCACAACACACTCTTTACAATGACAAGGTTCACAAGAACCCTAGGTTGGGGAACTACAATATATATAGACAAGTTGGTAAACACTTTTGGCTAAGCTAAATGAGTAATAGTGACTTCATTTAGCGTAGGTTAAATTTTTTATTAAAAACTAAAAAAAAATCCATTTAGCAATGATTTAGAATACGTATGTCTATTTAGCATCCGTGTTAAGTATGTAAATCTATTTAGCACCCGCTGAGCATCCATTTAGCAGTCATATAGCATAGGTAAATCCATTTTGTCCATTTAGCATCCCATTACCATCCATTTAGCATAGTTTGAGATGCATATAAATAAAAGTCATTTAAAAAAAAAATCCATTGAGCATCCATTTAGCATAGGTAAGTCCATTAAGCATCCATTTAGAATCCATTTAGAATCAATTTAGCTCTCATTTAGCATCCATTAGCATTCATTTAGCATATATTTCCATTTATAAGTTTTACACTTTTACTGTTGTCCAAACTTGTACTCTAGCACATGTTTAATTATCCTACTTTGGTGAAATTCTTATTCTATTCTATGTTCAGATTTTCCTTCTTTGGTTAAACCCTTGTTCTACCCTATATTAAAGTGGAAAGCAAGCTAAAAATGGATTAACCAAATTGACACACACACGCACGCACACACACGCACGCACACACACGCACACACGCACACACACACCAAATTATTTTCTATATATTTGAAAACTAAAGTCTTGTTGAGCTATCATGAAACATGCATGGAATGAAACTCATAATTGCACAAAGACTCACTCCTTTTCATCCAAATTAACCACATGGATTTTGTTTGTTTATGATAGAATAAACTCTTAATCCATTTGGCTTAGCTAAATGAGCAATGGTGACTCCATTAAGCAGGTTGAGATTTACATTATGAATTTCCATTTATGAAGTTGGCACATGTACTTTTGTCCAATATTTACTTTGGTTAACCTCAGAAGAACTTGGTCCATTTTGAAATGCTCAAAATCCATGTCTAAGTTTAATTTTGACCCGTAAAGTGAATTCAAACAACAAGTTTATATTTTTATTTCTAGAAATTATGAATGATATATCACTAGAAGGAATTTCAAATTGTTTCATGAGAAAGTGTAATTGTTACCTTTTTTTTTCAGTAAATGAACATGAATAAGTTCAAATAGTAACCCTAAATCCAAACTACTTGAGCTTTTTTCAACAAATCAAGCAACATTGAAGATTAGTGCAAACAAATTACAATCAGTTATTGTACTATTTACACCAAAAGCACCCAAAACAAAGAAGTGAAAGTCAAATTTGACTATGGAACCTAGTTAATCCTTATGTTTAATTAATATTTGAAATTTTAATATTTTTTGCTAGAAGACACATTTATTTTCTAAGTACATAATTTTTTTCAATAAATTTGTAGTAAAATTAGAGTTATTGTGATTCTTTATAGCTAAATCTTTGCATATCATAGATTAGGTTCCATGTCCGTTTGTATTAGTTGACGTTAAAAAAACTTGCGTTTGCAAAACCCGTTGCAAGGGTCATCAGTGAAAAATAGCATGTGTAATCAGTATGCGTGGATAAAACAAAAAATATATAAAAATATAGCATGAATGATTAGTACATGGGTAAAATATTTGTGTATGTAAGAATTAAGTAATCTTTTTATGCGTGACAAAACATTGATGTTCCTTTTACTATGCTAATAAAAAATCCTATGGATGTAGAACAAAATTATTTTATTGCAAAGGAATGTTTTGTAAACAAAGACAAGTGTTGTACTGCATGGCTAAAGTTTGAAACTAGGGTGCGTGGATGAATAGCAATAATTGTTTTCTTGGGGAGAGGAGTGTTTTGCATAATTGGGCTTATTATTATTTTGCGTCTCGTTGGACTTACGAGTGTCTATTCTAGTGTGGAAGTAAAATCATATCAATTAGAGTATATGTTAAAAAATATGTTATTTCTACCTTGAACAAATGGTAGAATGAGAAACACAGTTTTGTAGTTTAAATTAAAAATGCATTTAAAGAGTGGAAAATATGAATGAGAAAACACACCACATTGTTTTATTTGGATTCTACCGCTTGGGGCTTACACTAGCAATAATTCTTTCCATATTTGACAATTTTCCAAAAAATTAAATGGATTAGCAAGAGAACTTGTGAAGCTTCATTTTCTTAGTTCAAACCCTACGTACCAAAAAAGGATATTTGAAAGTTACAAGAGATGACTAAGGCGCATCCACTCATAGGAAACATGGAATCTGAAGAGTTAAACACCCTGCTCTATTTTTATATTTTTCTTTTGGTCAAACTTGTGCTTTGGTGTAATTTTAGTTGAAAATTGAATTAAAAGTGGATTCATGATACTACACACACATACACACAATTATTCCATGTAACAAACAAGTTTGGAAACCCATTTAGCAAAGCTAAATGCGTTTACAAATTTGTATAAAAGTAAATTTCATTTAGCATCAATTTAGCATCAATTAAGCATCAATTAAGCATCCATCCATTTAGCATCCTTCTAGTTAGCATCCATCCATTTAGCATCCATCCATTTAGCATCCATCCATATAGCACCCATCCATTTAGCATACATTTAGCATAGGTTGAGATTTATAATAAAAAAATAAAAAAATCCAAAAAAAATTCATTTAGCATCCATCTAGCATCCATTTAGCATCCATCCATATAACAACCATCCATATAACAACCATCCATTTATTAGCATCCATCCATTTAGCAAACATCCAATGACAGACCTAAATAAAAGAAATAGATAAAAAATCTTACATCAAAATAATTATTGATCAAGTTTTGCAAGAAAATCTCGTTGTTGCACTAGAAAGTGTTGATGATCAAACTCAACAGCTAGTTGATCTCCACTTGGAAGGCAAAGTTCTCCACACCGGTTGTAGCAGCATCTTCACCCATGATGACCACCTTTCAAAGACTTGCACATAAAACTTAAATGATAGCAACCACACCAAGGCAAGAATATCCCAAATAAAAAAATAGAGATGATATTGAAGGTGAAAGAGCAAGAGCAAGAGCATAAGAGATTGATTGGCCAAATGCTGCAGAAAAATCAATCGCACAAACTCAAAACGCTAGAGAGAGCTGCAGGTTTACAAACTTGCATTAAAAAAATTCCATTTAGCAAAGATTTAGCATCCATTTAGCATCCATCCACTTAGCATCCATGTACATCACGAGATTGGCTTGGACTTTTTCAATATTTTTGCAGTACTGCAAAAATACTACTAAAGTGGCTTAACAATAGAGTACCTAAAAAGATACTCTTGCATTACTGCATTTTTAGAATACTTTGCCAATACTAATGTTGTACTGCATTGTAGTATGATTTGTAGTATTTCTACAATACAATAAATATAATTTAGAAATACATTGTTATTACAAAGATTTAATACTCATATACTTATAAAATCATAGTTGATATATAAAGAATTTGTATGTATTTTATATTGAAATATGATTGAGAACATATAAGTTTATTATATTAAATCATTAAAATAATTATATTGATAAATATGTACTTTGTTGTACAACATTTGTACATATAATATATATATATATATATATATATATATATATATATATATATATATATATATATATATATATATTCCTTTGGTAGTACTACAATAATAATATAATGATTTTGTAAATATATTATAACCATACAAATTTTATTTACAAAATTAATATAAAAACAATTTTATAACAATACAAATACAATATCTTTAAGTTTCTAATTTCTTTATTATTGTCATATGTCATTTATTCTATTACTAGAAATCCAATAGATGTACATATAACACACAGTCTTTACACCTGAATGCATTGACCATAAACAAGATTTGCAAATAGATACATGTACAGTAAATTGCTAAGTATATTCTCATATTTCAAGAACATTTGGATATAGTTACATCCTTTACGACAAGCCTAAAACTATTTACAAACGTAATCACTAGCTAGTCAAGTAGCACAAAAATGTTGACACTACTATAATCCTTCACAAGATAACCACTGCTCCAAAGGGTTGTAACGGGCCATATATCCACGGATTAGATTCAGCCTTCCCTTCACTGACTTTTCAGCATCTAAACATTTCCCAAATAAAGCACCTCTAGCAAATGCAAAATAAGCAAGCAAACCAATGTTACAATTTTGTGGAAGGCATACCTCCACCAAGTCAACTGTCAAAACAAACAAATCCAAATTGCATCAATTCAGATATTTTTTTAATATAAAATTTTCAATATCAGCTGCTTAGGACCAAGATTTTATAAGAACCAATTCAATTGATCAAGTCTTTTACAAACTAAACATACAAATCTTATCAATCATCAAAGGTAGTGAAGAACATTACATGTATTAGACAAACACAAGTATAAATTTCTACAAAAGACCTCAAAACTATGTTTAACATAACAACCAATTTGGACATCATGGTCCTTTGAGGGTAAGGAATTACAAGATTATGAGATATAGCTTACTACCTGAAACCCTAATTCTTAAACCCTAAACTCTAAAATGTTGAATATACAAAATAAAACGTGTATAATATCCAATATACCTTCAAATTGTGTGCAAATTAGTAAGCTGTAGTTATTGTGGATGCTAACAATTTTTGGGAGGTCCATTTGCTTAGAGAGAGAATTGAACTCCATCACTCTCCAGGACGTCTCATACAATACGCCCACATACCTGACGTGACACAAGCAAAAAAAATTGAAAAATAGGTGAAACAGGCTATATAGCAGAAGCAACATCATAGATGTTTTTTAAATTAAAAAAATGTAATTTTCCTATAGAGAATTCTAGAATGAAATATAAGATCCAATTTTATACAAGGTCCTATTTCAATAAACAAAATTTCATTCAATAAAATTCAAAACTTATAGCATATTATCCTATAAAGAAAGTACATTCTCCTTACAAGTCTTCTAAAATTTGAACTTAAGCCAATAACTGATCATCAAGAAGAAACTTATTCAATTTCAAACAAATTTAAATTTTATCTTTAATATTAGATTTGAATTGTATGTGTAATGCATATATTTGCGTCTTCATATTTTACTAAAAAGCTCAAAATTTCTCAAATTAGTCACAACAATTCTAAGAGTATGCAAGAACATATGAGAAACATTATACATATGTACAAGTCCCTTCAGAAAATATACCTTGCTTTGGTCAATGGCTTTCTTCAGGGCTTGTAGTTGCTCAACAATAGGAACATAATCTCCAATCTTTTTAGGTATGAAAGTCTTCTCTCCAAACAATGGCAAATAATGACCTAGCTTGCAAAAATGAACCATTGCTGAATTGAAGACCTTGATATGAAAATCATAATAACACTTCACACATATAGCCCCTCAATCCCATTTCAAGACACGGTAATTATCCATTGGCTTATTTAAAAAGTCACACTTACCAACATCCAAAGTGTATGCCAAAATGTTACGTTTTGTCACATAATACATTAATCACCATGCAAGTCAAAGTTTCTCTAAGGATTGTAATGTAGCAAATACTAGGACCAAATGACTCAAGAATTCCTCCTTCAGCATCACATATGTACAACACTATGTCAAAAGGTCTTTTGACTTAAAATGACACATTCCAATGTGATGTTTTCATAAATACGATGTTGGAAGGCTTTTAAAGGCAAGTCACGCTTAGCTGTACTAACAATAAATTTGGTCATTTTTTAAATTAAACGCATTACTTCAATGTAAACATGTTTTTGCATATATAAAAATGCACCTCAAATTTGTTGTAGCTGTTGTGACCAACATTCCATATACTTGCAAATAATATTACTTATGACATTATTAAATGTCGTGTGACATTTTCATGAATACAGTATTAGTCCAATTTCTAGATTTTTTCTATGAGCACATCTTGCATCCATTAACAATACAAAGAGAAAGGCAATTAAACAATTAGCCATACCAATGAACTTGAAGAAGATCAATATGATCAGTGCCAAGCCTCTTCAAGCTCTTTTCCACACTTTTGATGATATTCTCTTCATTCACTTACACCATATTTCTACTATTACAAAGATATGTCGATGATTCAGAATATCTAGCCACTTTGGTTGCCACT
Organism: Ulota crispa; assembly: GCA_963920765.1. Lineage (NCBI taxonomy): Eukaryota > Viridiplantae > Streptophyta > Bryopsida > Orthotrichales > Orthotrichaceae > Ulota > Ulota crispa. The sequence goes on along the minus strand of OY987252.1, from coordinate 3,554,027 downwards.
ATCACTTGCAAATCAAAAGAGAACACTTACTACCAAAAAAAAGACTACCGTTCTTCAAAGAAAAAATACGCTCATTGTAGAAACCCATGAAGTCAATAAATAAATTATTTCCCAAATTAAAATCCAAATAATTGACCTTCCACGTGTTCAAAACAGTCACACATTTCTTAAGATTCTAGGAAGATATTTTTATTATCACGTTATACATCTACATCTATCATTGTGCAACACCAAAGTATTGCATGGATTGAATAGTAGTCACTGCAAGGAACTAAAAATCCTAGTGGCCAAAAGACTAAAAAACCTCTTGTAACAAACAAAAAACACAACTGAAGATGGTTGGTTGCATAATGTCCATCAATGCCACCAACTTTTTATATACTACAATTGTGGAATTTAGTTGAATTTAGGGACAAAGTCAACTAGTCATTCCAAACGTACACCCACTAGTAAAAAAACAAGTCCTAAATGTCTAAGTGACAATGGCTGCAATGACTATACAACAACTACAAAATGACTGTAAAATGACTATATAGTCATGGTTTAGTCATTGTCACTTAGTCATTTAGAACCTGTGACCAACAACTCATTGTTTGATGATAGACACATTTGAAGAATAAGAAATATAAGGTGGCCTTGCAACCCATGTGTAAAGCACAGAGTCTTTAACAAAAAAGTCTATCAAGGATAATTCAACTATGCAAAATTTCCAAGATACCAAAAAAGATTCTAAGATACTAGAAGGAAGACTTGCCTTCTCTTAGGGCATGGTCTAGAGCCACGTACTAATGTATCAATCAGTTTGTCCTTGCTTTTTTGCGGAGTCTTTAGAATTGATCCATCACACAGCACAAAGTGTACGCAGCTAAAAAAACAAATTCTTTTGTATTGTCATTTTTAATAATCTCCTAGTTGTATATTATTCTTCAAAGTGTCTTATGATTATGAATTACATTCAAGGTAGCATAATGCTTGAGATTGCATTAGCTTCTTGCTTGCAAGCTAAATTTAGTGCAATATTTTGTACTTGCTTGATATTTGACGCTGAGTAGTAGCAAGAGTCATATTTAGAGATAATTTCATGAGATGATATTTAGATCCAACTCCTCTGGCCCCAATAATGGCCACACTCAGAGTAAGGCAAGACTATTTTGGCCAATTTGTTGATTCGGACTACACAATACTTGGCCAGGCCACCCATGTTGTACTATACATACAAGATCCCCTATACAGAAGGTACCATACATGATTTACCGTAGCAAATTTGTCGAGACTATTCACTTTCAGCTCTAAAAAGTTTCAGACAATGACCGCAGTTGTTGAAAAAGAAAAAGCATAATGTTGAAAAAAGGGCTATTGAACACAACATATTGCAAATAGTTGTATAGAATAGAGGCAATACTACGTGGAGGGCAATGAGCAAGTGAGTGTGTACCACTAGTAGACATATATAAGTAGTCCCCTTGTAAAGACCTCCCATCACTCAATTGTACTTAAAAAAGGTCACGCACAAGTCCTCCTGACCCTGTTAACAGCATAATAGCCAGCATGAGAGAAAACATTTAAGACATTGCCCGTCCCATAAAACATCACCATCAAGGGTAAACTTTGCCAATGTGGTACCTCTTAATTGTGTGTACTCCATATAAGCAAGGACACCAAGCATGGCAACGTTGGCAACCTCGGTGCACTAAGAGGTATATAATCACCACGGCGTACGCTTGGCTCTTCATCTCCCCTCTCAAAATTGGCCATCTTTCGTCCACTCCACCTTTCTAGGCTTTTGCCAGCTGAGATCCCTATTATGTACACAAGGATTTAGCACTTCAAAGAGTAAAATTTCTCAAAAATCAAGTGCAAATTAAAGAAATCCTACTTGTTGGAAGAGTGAGAGAGTTTTAGGGTTTAGGATCCATAGTATTATTGGTATGTGAAAGATAAACACAACCTCCTAGAAGTAAGAACGATATCAAAAAGCTAAAAGTAACAAAAATGTATCATTCACAAGATCAGCAACTACCAAGTTCTAATAAGATGCAACTACAAACCTTACCCTTTGTCTCATTGGAAAATCTTTGTTATCTATACGAGCAGTAGCACTTGAAAAAGCAAAACTCCTCAAAAATCAAGTGCAAATTAAAGAAACCCTACTTGCCAGATGGAAGAGAGAGGTGCATGTGACAATAAAAAAAGAACAAGAGAGAGAGGCGCACACGACAAAACAAGAAAACACAAGAGAGACGGAGGGGCGCAGGCAATGAAATAGAAGACAAAAAGGACTCTAAGTCTAGCCCTTCTCCTTCTTATGGCTTTGCCATACTAGTAAACAGACCAGTGTAACTTACTAGCTTAATATACTAGTCAATTTTATGTTGAGAAAAATCAAGTATAGAATGTAGCAGTAATGCTGAGTGAGCACCTTACCTAATGTTGTACAAATTTTGAGTGCTACAAGATATCAAGCAGCTACATTTTATTGCAATAATATTAATATGCACAAGAAATCTTGGTGTTTGAGAATGTTGCAAGTTGCAACCCTCCAATGTATTTGAAGCTTGAAAATTTAGAATTCACAATAATTACATTTCATTTTGTGCACGCAATGGTTTTTTTTTGTATACAATGACAATTGCATTTTAATACTTTCAAAATAGAGTTCCTTGTTTTTAATTTGTAAAATATTTAAATTCTTGGGAAGACCAATGACAGCATTGTTGTGATTCTTGTTATTTTACTTTTTTATTTTATTATTTCATTAATGTTGAGTATTTTGATGTTGGAATGAAGGGGTTTATTGCTTATCTTGGAATGTTCCATGTTGACACATTGAGAATTTTGACATATACCCTTGTGTTATAAAACGCTTTAAATAATTGTGGAATTTAAGTCTCTTTATCAACATGCACTTAGTTTTTCAAAATATAAAATAATTTTGAACACACATTCTAAATCAACAATTTTTGACAGTAACTTGTGTAGATTATGAGGCTCTTTTATTTGTCTTTTGAATATATTGTAGTACAATTTGTTTATGGTAAGTGATGTACATTACCAGCCTTGCTGTCGTTCAAAGAACTTTGCATAATACATAGTAAAATTTAGATTTTGTTGTTTTGAATCATAGATACTAATTCTTATGCAATCCCAATCAAATATTCCAAATCTTGATTCCAAAAATCCAAAACCCTACTTTTGGTGAATTATTTTGTATTAAATTCATGATTTTACATGAAAAATGATTGAAAAAATTTGATGATGAATTTTGGAGATTCAATTGCATAGAGGTGTAGAAAACATCTAAATGCGCCTTCTTCATGTTAAAGCAAATACCTCTAAGTAACAAAATTGTAATTGACCAATCGTTCAATGTGGGTTGTGGTAGGACCAAAATTTGTAAAATAGAAATTTTGGTTTTTAAACTAGCTTTTGGCTAAGTAAACATATTGTCATGTTCAAAGGTACAAATTCAGTCATAGTATATGAGCCAAATAACAAAATTATGATTATCATAAAGAAATATTTATTTTACAAAATTTGAACATAGTCATCTCAACATTGAAATCATTATAGAAGGAATCTAGGAGTATTTTTTGGAAATACTTGTCAGAAGGAAAGATGTGCGTATGGATACCTACACATATATTTTATCAAATCTCAAAAATTCATCATCAATTTTCTTCAATCAAATTTTCATGTAAAATTATGAATTTAATACAAAATAATTCACCGAAAGTAGGGTTTTAGTTTTTTGGAATTAGAATTTGGAATACTTTGATGGGATTGTATAAAAATCAATATCTATGATTCAAAACAACAAAATCTCAATTTCACTATGTATTATGCAAAGTTCTTTGAACGGCAATAGCAGGCAATTCATGTTGTATGGTATTGCACAACAGATATAGGCTCCGTTATTTTCATTCCACACATATGAGAGTTTATAAAGGTACATTCCATAAATATGGATTGCATCATTTTTGTGACTATATACAATCCATGTTTTCCATTGTCATAACCTCTAAAAATATTTATATAATAAGAAGTCATTAGGAATTTATATAGTTGATTTTTTTCTCATAACGCAAGATATTTCATATCAAGTTTTTTATAGAACTTTAAAAACTTCAGAGGTTTAAAAAAAAAAAAAAAACCTTTTAGAACACATGTTTTTTTATTTGGTTTAGGTTGCTAAAATCAAGGCTTAGAATATCAACGTGATTAGAATGCCTACACTAGTAGAAATCTTTGTTAAAGCCAACATGAACTACATGATGTTATCTTACTCCTAATAAAAAGTTTGCATTAGAAACAAGAAAACATCATGTAGTTTATGTTGACTTTAACAAAGTTTTCTACTAGTGCTAACATGCTCAATACTCTAAAACAACTATTGATATTTTTCCTCCATTTCAACATTATTACATCAATTCCTAAGAATGTACCATCAATTGAACCAAAAGGCAATATGATAGAAGTACTAAACTTGCAAACATAAATAATTATGCAGCCACTTCAAACTAGAATTTATAGCAAAACCTTTCAAAAACACAACATTGTTAAAAAAGCAAATTAAAGTGGTTAGAAGTTGCTTCTCAAATGTGTTTTCATATTTACCAATGAACAATCAATCACATCTTCATATGGACAAGGTGTTAAAAATATAAGTAATATGGTTTTGGCTTTGATGATAAAAAGCAAAAACATCAAGATAGGTGGTGGCTATATTGAATATTTCTTCAAAAGATCATAATAATTAGTATCATTAATCAAAATTTAAGCCATCAGAAAATGCTTTATATGTTCATACGTACTAATGATTTACTTCTTTCTTAGACCTATTATATATAACATCCTTCCATGTTTTTTATATGAATACGGAAACAAAGTAAGCATGCAACTTGTTGTGGGAATATGAAGTATATCTTTGAGCTATTATTTTTGCATAAATGAAAGTAGTATAGCATGTGAAGTATATCTTAGAAGAGTCAAATTACATGCCATGATTAAACGTAGTTTTTTAAACATTAAGTTTACAGAGTACAGATTTGCCAAAAACATGTGCATGCTAATATTATTTTGAATTTATGTCTTAAAAATAAACAAAAAGACATGATTAAACACTTTTATAGACTTATAATCCAAATATGTTTAAAGGGATTTTTATCATATCAAACATCAAACTTTTTACTTTGAACTTTCACAAAACTTAAAATACTTAAGATTACTGTCAATAATTTTATAATTGATTGTGATTCCCCTTATTTTGATTTATGAAAATATAATTAAAAAATTTAAAGATGAAAAGACCACTGCTTTGGAGAGAGAGAGAGGGGCGCAGCTGACAAACTGAGAGCATCAAAATCATTGTATGGAAACACATGCGCGGCAATGGAGCACTAGTTGAGAGTGCATGGCTTTGTTGCTCATCATGGACAGTCGGCCATGGCCACCTTCCACATCCGGTATTAGCTAAACAATCCAATCAAAGAAGGGCACATCAAGTTGTTAATATCTCAAAGGTGAAGTTTGTGGGCGGATGGCAAGATGCATGCAAAGCGGCTGTTTGAGAGTTAGGGCACTTGCTTGGTTAGGTTGAACGCAGCGTGGGAGGAGGAGAAGGACCCCCAAGGAATTGAACTCATACTGCAACCTGATAGCCATAAGGGCATCTGCACCACACCTTTAAGGTAGACATATCCATTCCCAACCAGTACTCAATTCAACATCCTACTTTTGAAGTTCTCACCATACACTCTTGAACCCAAAGTGGACCGCTAAGGTAACCTTCTCCATATCCAAGCATTTAAGGATTTAGGGTACATCAAGTTCACGGAAAATTAAAAAAAAAATAGGGGGAATTACAAACTGAGTAACAAATAGGAAAGAAATTACCATTTGGGTAATGGTTTGAAAGTAATTACAGTATGGGTAACAAAATCCAATAATCTTAATGGATTCCGCAATTGTTGAGGGTGCATGCCATTAAAGTCAACATTGATGTCATTGGTCATGATCATTGTTCTTTCAATTGCAATCAATTGCAACCCTTGCTTGCACCTAGCTGCCAATGTTTGCCAAACAATTGTCAATTACACACTATCAAGGAACAATCACTTACCTTTTGCTCACAGGTACCACTTTGGAACTTCAACCTCACACACTCATTGGGAGTGTCTCACTCATGGACATGCATTGCGCACCGTCTAATTGGTATTCAACTGCTACTAATGAATCAATTTGTGTTGGGAGACGGTTCGCAATGCACGTCCATGAGTGAGACACAACTAATGAGTGTATGAGGTTGAAGTTCCAAAGTGGTACTTGTGAGCAAAAGGTAAGTGATTGTTCCTTGATAGTGTGTAATTGACAATTGTTTGGCAAACATTGGCAGCTAGGTGCAAGCAAGGGTTGCAATTGATTGCAATTGAGAGAACAATGATCATGACCAATGACAAATTGGCAATGACATCAATGCTAACTTCAATGGCATGCATCCTCAACAATTGCGGAATCCATTGAGGTTATTGGATTTTGTTACCCATATTGTAATTACTTTCAAACTGTTATCCACATGGTAATTTCTTTCCTATTTGTTACTTAGTTTGTAATTTCCCCAAAAAAATATATAGGGTTAGCCTTTCAATAAGCTATCATGGAACTTAATTTTTGTGGAAAAATTTATTGTAGCATATTTTATATTAAAGGGCAAAGTTGCAACTCATAGGATCCTTATTAGCAATTCTAGACTCACCTTGAAATTGCTTGGATGTATTCCTATAGTGACACTTGATGGTCCCAATCCCAACCCTTTCAAACCCTCCAAAACTAGTTTAGCAACTGATATGTGGCAAATTTATTGTGCTTGTGCAAGTAACTTTCACTGCTACACTTTGGATTCAATAGTGTATGGTAAAACCCTCAAAAATAGGGTGGAGATTTAGAACCAACTCAGGAATGAGTACGTATACCTGAAATTTATTTTGATAGTAAATGGTGTGGTTGCTAAAATATACATATTGCTATCTTGAAAGCATATTGAATTCTAGTCAAATAGTGCATGATGTTCTTTTTAGCATTTACAATGCTCATGCATGCAAATGTAATTGAAATTCATCACTCTATTACAATTCAAGCATTTTGTATTGGAATATCAAATAACAAAAAGAAACTAGAATTCTATGCTATATTTGAAGGTATATAACAATATGATTAATTGAATTTTGAAAATTGATTTTAGATGTGTTGTAAATTTTAGGTCTTCAATTAATAAATAACTAAATCATATTGGCCTTAAAAACAACACAATTTTTTTTGGGTATAATTTATTGATAAATATCATTTTTGGACAAGCCATAGGAGATGAAATTTTGTGACTGATGGTGAAATGTTGCTATCATGTTTGAGAATATCATTCCCTTGTAAAGTTTGAAGAAATGACATATATATGGAAAATGTGCAAGACTACATGTAGTGCACGTGCTTTACAAAGAAACTTGATAATCAAGAGTATGTCAAGAACATGAAAACATTTGAAAAATATGACTTAAATAAATTTTTGATTAAAATCCTACAATATTTTTTTTACATTTGAAAGTACATGGTATTTAGAATACAAACTTTTGGAACTGCATATATTGTTTCAACATGTTTTAAAAACCAAGTAAGTGTGTTTCCAGTGTAGAGACAATTTTTGGAAGTTGCTTGCAAGTCTGCATTTACTTGTTGAGTTTTATAGCAAAAATAACCTTAAAAGTTTTTTAAATATGAAAATCACTCAAAATATCCTAATCATTTTCTTGAAGACTTGCTATATACTTAGAGTAGGAGATTGATGATATTCAAAACTTATTCAATAAAAACAAGAAGGTATCTATGCAAAGATGATAAGACACTTTTTCATCCTACTTAGACACCTTAAAATGGCCCATTTAGGAGATCATAGATTTTAGATCACTTTTTTCTAATTTTTGGAATATTTATGGACTATTGTTCTTTGGAGTTCTAATTTTAGATGAATGATTCCAATACATGTTTATGGGGTGCAACTCCTATTTATCTTTCAGACAAGTTTTTAGAGATTTATAAAAATTCCTATTAAGTCAATAGTAGGTTGTTTTTTTCAAAAAGGATAAATGAGGCTAATTAAGCATCTCACTAGCATCCCTTTGCCCTAATTGTTATTTAAAGTGAAACAAATACGTTAAAAGAGACTTTCTATTGTAGAATTGTTCAAGAGTTACATTTGCAGCATGTTCTTAAGCACGTAAGAAACGAAAAAACTAATAGTAATTACTTCCATACCCAATTGTTTCCATACAAGAAATATAAAAGGGTGATATTGTGACCATTATAATCCCTAAAGGTCCACTATATTTTTGGAAGTTATGTCAATACATAACATGCAACATTATTCAAGATAGGTTTTTAAATAGAAATTGTAGTTTTTAAAACTTCATCTTGTATTGATATGGTTATGTTTACAAACCATATTGTAAGCATACCACAAAAAGTATACTAAAATGTCAAAACCCTTTCTAAAACTTTGTAACAAACAGCATACTAAGTGTAATGAAGTGAAACCTATTCAACGGTATTTCAAACCTAAGGACCTCATCTGTGATTTTTTTGGTTACTTTGCTTCACTCTACAAATTGATTTTTCAAAGGATGTTTTTAAACTACAAATTAAGTCTATGGGATTTCCCATGTTTATACTTCCACACTTCTACTAAAATGCACAATTAACGCATTAGTCATTAGTTGATAAAAAATGACATTTTGGGACTTTATGATTTTAAGTTTTTTACAAAGTATTCATTAGTTACTCTTTAAAAAACACAAAATCCAAAAGTCCCAACATGACACTTTTTCCCAATTTAATGAAAAACGCATTACATCCTACCAATGTTAAACCTAGTTGTTGCATAAAACAACTAACTCACCAAGCTCTTTTTAAATAGTAAATCACACTAATGAATGCTAGCAACAACATTTTGAAACCACCCAATAATCCAAAACAACATTGACGAGGCTTTAAAAAAGGTTAAAAGTCCACAAGTTCAACAGTTTATTTGTAGAAATTTCCACCTATTAAGGAGACATTCTCAACATTTTTCAAAATAATTGGCCATGAGTTTGTTTGAAATATTTTGAGCTCAATCTATTAGAAAAATTAAAACTTTGGAACAATTCATGATGCCAATGTATCATTTTCCAATCTACCTTGTTTTTTTTTGATAACTTTGAGCCAATGAAACATCCTAAATATTCCCCATATTTGTGTGAGTTTCTTTGTTTTAAGAAAGAAGACCATTTGATTGCCAATTAACTTTATGGCAGCATGGGCATAACATTATTAACCCGATTATATTCCTCCTCCAGCCGTGGAGGGATATTACCCCTATATACTTGGAGGGAGAATTTAGTTATAAATCTTTAGAGCCAATTGGTGAGGGCTAGAACTAGCTAATGCCATTTGCTGAGGGATCCTCATATTAGGGGGAGCAAAAGAGACCCCTCGCATTGAAGGTTAACAATGTTATGGGGGTTGAAAAAACAGGGGAAATGGAGAAAAATAAACAAAATAAAATAAAAAACATTTGGCTTTTATGCGACACAATCATGCCATGAGGAGCCTTTTCCCTTTCTAAAACTGAATTTGAATTCACTCATGCTTACCTAGTCACAATCTAGTGCAAATATGGCTCTCACATCTACATAAACTTCTGAAACCTAGGTTTTTGGTATAACCATGGTAATGAACTATAAGACTAGTGATACAACATCCAAGTAGTCCTGCATCAGTATGGCGTTGAACTAAGCCACAGTCAATAACCATAATTAGCATACTACAAAGTCCTCACTGAACCCCTAAAGGACCGTTGTCCCTTTGGGAGATAAATGGGATTTTGGGCATTACCTATGACCTGAATTTCTGTCACGATTTTTTGAAACTTTTTTTGAAGATAGGAACAGACATTAGCTTTTGAGGAATATAAATTTTATTCCAATCTATGCCCAAAAACAACAGTTATGCCCAAATAAGCACAAACCAAAAGAGACTAGGCATAATTTTTTTTACAAAATCTTGTAATTTTTTTCTCATAGGTTAAGGTAGGAGCACACATAAGCGTCAAACTAAGGGTTTTGAACATGATGACTACTGATATTAATAAACATCTAGCAAATTATAGGATCTTATTAGGAATAAAAAATAATGAATTTGCACTTTTGAATGTATTATTTGGATACTGTGAGAATAAGTTATGAATTTTTAAAGAGCAAAATGCTATTGCACCCATAACTAACACTAAGGTTTCATGTTCACATGTTGGACATCCTTGTAACTACATCTATTTATTTCCATAGATTTTCCAAGATTTTAGAGGTGACGGTTATGGAGACACTAACGCTTATGGGTGTTCCTACTTTACAGTTTTTTCTACATCTAGGGCTTTGATTCATTCCATGTGGACTAATTATGAGAAAGTCATGGACAATCTTGTTTTTTGGGCAATTCAAGCATCTTCTTAAAAAAATAACTTATAAACTTCATTTTTGAATGCAAGTTTATTCTTTTTTTTAAATGTTGGAAAGGGTCAACTTTGATTTCTAGAAAAATATCACCATTGGGATTATTGTGTTTCAATTCCATTGCAAGGTTATTTAAAATTTAGGTTTTTGTTCAATCTCATACCTTCTTGTACCCATTTTTATTTTTAAGAATAAAAGTTAAGTTTTTTTTGTTTTAGTTTTTTTCCAATGTTTCTCAACTCAATCTTGCACCATACAAAAATTCACCTCCAAACTCTTTGGTGCAAAAAATTTAAGTTAAATTTTTTCAGTATTGAGTCAAAATACAAAATTGTTAAAAAATTGTGTTGAAATTAAAAGAAGACAATTGCAAACAATTGCAATGTTACAATGAATAATGTACATCCTATGGTTTAATTTTTCTCAGAAGACATTGGAAATTGAGTGAAATAAAGGATGTCAAGTTTATTTCAAAGTAAAGAATCCATAAGTACCCGCAAACTAAAATTCTTAATAACTTTTAATTTATTGATGAGAAATGCAAAAAGCTTTCCACGGACATAGAAATCTTGAAAACCAACCTCAATTATTTTTAGTATCAAATTTTTACAATCTACACAAATTGCCCATTTACAAAAAATAATAATATTAAGCTATAATTTTGAACATGTGTTTGCAAATGTCTTCAATTTTAGTGCACCTGCAAGATATTCTTTGTGCACATCTTCTAATAAAATTTGGGCCCAAAATATAGAAATGTCCACTCACATTAACCTAAAATTGCTATATTAGCTAAATTTGATGGTCAAATTCATTAGGGTTTAAATAATGTACATAGTGCATTGTCTTATGAGTTATGTTGTACTGCTTAAATATTGATATTTGACTTTATTGTAGTACAACATTAATATGTGTATGATATTTTTTTACTGCAATACTACAAGAGAATAAAGACTATACTTTGTTTTTTGATAAATCCAATAATATTGATACAACACTGCAAAAGTATTGAAAAGTAAAGTTTTTATTTATTGTTACAGTACTTATGTATTTGTATAAATAATACTATGTTTCATAATTTTACAATATTGATAAAATATAAATGCAATATTGATTTATTTTTAGAAAATAGATATTCTATGTATATAGATGCAATATTGTGTGCAATACCGCATTGGTATGAACCTGTGTAGACCCTCCTATAGTACTGCAATCATACGAATGGAGGGACTGGGTACTTTCTTGATGTAGTATTCATCTATTTTGCATCCATCCATTTAGCATCCAAATTTGTACTCTATTCTATGTTTAATTTATTTACTTTAGTTAAACTCTTGCTCTACTTTGTTTTAACTTCACCTTGGTTAAACTCATACTCTACTCTATGTTTTATCTTTCTACTTTGCTCTTACTTTGGTTAAACTTGCTCTCTACTTGGTTCAATTGTTGCTCTACTCTATTGTAATTTCACTTTCTATTGTACTATATTTTTATTCTTTTTACATTGGTCTTACTTTGGTTTGATTGGTGTTCCACTCTACTTTTAGATGGAAATGAGTTTACAAACTTGTTCCATTTTTAGCTTTTGCACTTTTACTTTTATCCAAACTCGTACTCTACTCTATTTTCAAAATTTTCTATTTGAGGTCAAACTGGGTGCTCTACTCTACTTTTAGGCAAAAAGTGAGCTAAAAAGGAATTCATCAAACTAACACATGCACACACGCACACACGCCTTCACGTACTGACGTACCCAATTGTTTTGTATATATAGACTATAGTAGTTTGTTATTTATTTGATTTTATTATGGTAGCAAAATAACAATCTATCTATATCTATATCTATAAAAGAATCCCATGGATTTATTTTGGATGACAAGTAAAGAGTTTGAGTGCAACTATGAGTTGCATTCCATGCATGGAGTTTGAGTGCAACTATGAATTGCATTTCATGCATGTTATAAATGGAATAAAGTAAAATTTGGGGGCATGGGGATAGAAAGGCATATGGATAGGGGGCACGAGGATCAACCCGTTGGTACAACGGGTGAGTAAACTAGTAACAAAATATGATTTACCCATTTGGCGATCAAATTATTGCAATAATTTTATTGCATGGATAACTAAATTTGCATGGGTAAAAACTTGGTTGGATAAAAAACTTGCTTAAATAAAAATTTGCATAGGTAAATACTTGCATGAGAAAAAAGTGTATGGATGAATAATTGTATGTATAAAAAAATGTGTGGGTAAAATAATAAAAAGTGTAACAAAATTTTGTGGGTAAAAAAAATATATATATATAAAAAATTGCATGAATAATTACTATGTGGGTAAAAAAATTGTACTAGTTGAAAATAAATAATATTTTTTTAGCATGAAAAATTGTGACATTCCTTTTGCTGCGTAGGTAAAATACTCTATTGGTATTGAACAAAGAAATGCTTTGCTCTGTGGGAATGTTTTGTAAACAAAAACAAATGTTTAGTGCACGGGTAAAATTTGAAATTGGAGTGTGCTAACAAAAAATAAGAATTATTCTCTTGCTGAGAAAATGTTGTGTAAGTGAGCTTGATCTTATTTTGCGTCCCATTGGAACAACGGGTGCCTGTACAGATTATAATATTAAAATGCAGCATTATAGTGCTTAATGGAAAGAGCACACACCATTTACTTCAAAGGCTCGTGATCAGTATTTTGGGCAAATGATTACTACGCATAAGCATGCATGAACATGATATGGACACTTGGAGACATTCATCTAAATTAAAGTTGCCCTTGAAATGAAAATGTTGTGTGCATGTAATTTGTTGAAAGAATGAATAATGTAAATGTTAATTGTTTGAAGTGTAGGATTAATATTGAATGCAAACATTCCCACTTGCAACGTGCCCCACTAAGCTTAGCACTCCCTAATGGCATTTAGTGAACTAACACTAGCGCTGTCAGGATTGACATATTGTAGACGGCTTTGTCAGAAATGTCAAATTGCATTAGGTCATGGAGGTGGCCGGGGTTTTTGCTTACTACGTTTCACTTTTCTGATTTGTGTAGCAAGAGTGAGTTGTGTTGGGAAAGAGGTTTAGGGTTGCAGGGAGGGGACGTGGAAAGGCAAATGCGAGTTAGTCTTGGCACTAGGATTTGTTGACCTTCCGCGGCATTGGAAGGCAAGAGCAAGGCTTGGGTTGCGGAAGCAAAGAGCTGCAGTGATGATATTGAAGGTGCTGATGTCGCAATTGGAATTAGCGTGAACAACCTTATGCAGTGTAGCTCATGGTCGTAGATAGCAAGATGATGCATTGAAGTACTTTGTGCAAACGTGGCAGGCTTGTGCCTCTCTGACAGGAAAGCATCAAAGGGGAGTGTCAAAGGGTAGGAGTGCTGAATTGTGCTAGAGGTTGAGAGCGGATGTGCACGTAATACGCACGAGGCAACAACATCCTGCAGCTTCTGCAGCAGCATTGTGAAGAATGCAATACAACAGAGAGAAGAATTGGAGTACGCACCCTAAAGTGTAAGTTATGTGCTGTAATAGAGATTCTTTGTGCAATTCAGGTATTCAACGGTCTGATTGTAATTATGTGTTGTCATTCAATTGAGAGGAGGGGAGCGCAGAAGGGAAGGAAACCAACTTCAATGTTTCAATTGTAGATTTCCAGCAGCACATGTTTGACGGGTTGAATTGATATATTTGGTGGAGCGGCCAAGTATAGTCTGCAAGAGTGCTGTAATTATCAAAATTATGCAGCCCCTTATGTTTTGTGGAGGTACAGAAATCTTTATTTTCCCAAGCTGGCCATTGTACGGAGCTGGAACATTGCGTTCATACTAAGGTGGTAACGTCAAGTGGTGCATTAGTTTGCACAGAGACGTCTGCACTTTTGATACTGAAATTTCAGATTGAAGAAGTATGGGGGTGTGAGCATGATTAAATTTGGCAATGAAATTGAAGGTTTGTATGAATTCCTTAGTGGCCCAGTGGTTTAATAAGGGCAGGCTTAACAATTGCGGCATTGTCAAGGTTATTGTTTGTGTCATAACTTGTTTTACACGGGCATGGATCTTAAACCATTTTTATAAACTCCACCCCTAATGGCGAACATAGACCGTGGGGCCATATATGTATACCATGTCATCCTAGTAGCTAATATACATAGCGTTTTATTTTAATATACTTGGGATTTTATAATCTCATTACAAACTCAATAAGTACTTTGAATATAGTTTATAGATTTATGACGACAGCGCCTCTGGCTAACCGATGATGTTCTAGTGACAAGGTTGTTGCAAGAATGTAGATGCTGGACAGAAGTTTAATTGACAACGACATTAAGGACAGAGGTGCAAGCTAGCTAAACCCGTCAATGGATTTCCTACTTTGAGCTATACTTTGCAGGGCCAAAAGAACGTACTCAAGTTGCAACAACATGAGGCTATACCAACGGGAGGTAGCAGCAATGACATGCTACAATAATGTGAGCGTGCATCAATGAGCATCAACAAAAGGCTGCACCAATAGGGGGCAGCACTACCGGGAAGTGGCACCATCAAGACTAAGGCTATAGCAAGACCAAAGTAGCACCTTAACGGCAGGAAGGGGCAAGGCATGATGCAGCAAACAATATTGCTACCAATGAGCTATGGATTGTTGTTTACTTTGAATAGCCTCCTGACTTTTATTAGGTCTGAGTTGGTCCCTTTCAATTGAGGACGTACGCAGTGACAATATGAATCTATAAGTTCTACCCAAAGAAAGCATAATGGAATAATAGTTGCACCATTGTAGGTTGGAATCGGGTTTAGTAGGTAAGTAAAAGATTTTCTACAAAATTATGTTATGCCTTGTGTATGCAAGCTTGCCTGGATACGGTTAACAAGTCTAGAGTACAAGTATCATAGCAAATGCAAGACCACATGCTAGGCAATGGATTTGAAGAATTGCAGCGCGGCTAGATGCTTGTTTCTTGTATGTTTTGTTTTGCTTGTAGACATGAATGCAATGTCAAAATGAACAATATGTTTTTAGGCATGAGTACACTGTTGTAGTAGTTTGTAATAATCTCACACACCTTGCTGTCTAGACTGCGGATGGTGCAACAACTAGTCTTTATCAAACAATCCAAGGTTGGCATGGTGCGTGGTTTAGAGTAGCATTAAAAATAATTCTTCAATAATTTGCATTGATAACTCGGACCATTAGCCATTGTGATTATAACGTGAAGGTTGATGCTAGAATTGATAGTTTAATGGACAGGACATTGCTATGATTACTTGTCCCTTGGTATATTTGTGTTGTTCATGAGTTTAATGTAACGAGATTATGATACACGTGTTGCTACAACAGATATTGTTGTCAAGCGTCACTACATATCTACAAATCCAAGCATAAGCGTACATAGGAAAGGCGCGCAGTTTGAACCAAGAGCTAGAATTTGATGCAGTTTATTGAAGGTACACTTGAAACTATGGAAGCCTTACCTCTCCCAAATTGCAACGTTTGCTACTAGAACTCTAGCATCGAGTCATCACCAACTTTTATTAGGTAATAATATCTACACTCAATTGCGTTGTGCATTGTGGATGCAAGCTTGACTAGATATAATTAACAAGTCCAGAAACAAAAGAATCATAGCAAATGCAAGTCCAATTATGCTATGCAGTGGGTTTGAAGAATTGTAGCAATGCTAGATGCACATTGCTTGTATGTCTTGCATCATGTGTGGGCATTGAAGGCAAGGTGAGAATGAACAACATGATTTTTAACAACCCTAAACCATTGTAGTAGATTGTAACCTTTGCAAAGCACCATGCTGCCTGGATTGTGCATAGTGCAACTAGATAAACAAAAGTCAACAATACCCTTGCCCCAATAGAGGATGTAGATAAGGTAGCCGACAATCCTTAATGCCAAGTTTGTATTGGAAGATCCAAGGTTGGCATGGTGCGCGGTCTCAAGTAACATTAAAAATAATGCTTTACATATTTGCAACGAGACCGCAGTCCAATGACTTTTGTGATTATAGCGTGAAGGTTGACGCTGAAATTGAAAGTCTGGCAGATAGGATGTTGCTCACCCTTGACACAATGGATAAGTGTGGTTGCTAGTGCTTTGGTATATTGTTGCTCTTCAAGGGCTCAATGTAACAAGTCTCCTCTAGGGATTGGATGTTATTAATAGCAAAGAATGTTCCACAGCTTGACAACAGCAATGAAATGTAGCCGTGGTATTCTGATTGCAAAATTATGGAAATCTTGCGTTTGAAGATGGTAGTTATGAAGTCATGTTTTTTATTCAATGGTATCATACAGTAATTATTGAGAAGTTGTGATCATTCCAAGGCAGTCTCATATTTAACTTCATGCAAAGTTGAGAGAATTGAAGGTCATTGTGAAGATAGTAGTCTTAGTGCTTAAAACTCTATACGTTACTAAAATGTCAAGGTATGCTTTGAGCCATGAAGCAATAGGCAAACATCATGCATTTTGCCTCAATCTAAACCTATTAATCAGTTAATAGAATCTTTCATGGATGCACAAGTATTGGATTATATAGTTTGGAAAAGCCATGATTATAGTCTGCTAACAAGCTATGCCAATGTTTGCCTTATATATTAGATGTACCAATTAGTGGTTGTCTGTCATTTATAGTCTTTACTTTGAATGCACGGAGTCAAAGAATGTGAACTATAGGTATGCCATAGTTTGAGTCAAGAGGTTGCACATGTTTTATAGTGAGGTGCTCTTTTTAGGTGAAGTAATCTATTGTTTTTTTTTGAAGCTTCAATTTAGAAAAAACAAAATCTACGGTAAATTTTGTATTGCTAGAGCTTCTGCCTTTGCATGGTATGTCAAATGTTTTAAAGTAGTAGGACTAAAAGAATGCAAGAAATATTTTTGGAAACAGTGAATGCTAAAGTTGTTGCCAAACCCGTAACAAGAACCGTAATAGTGTTACAAGGATCTTTTGCTGTTGAGGTAGTTGTAAATTGCAAGAATAGTGCAGCTCATAATACTAAGACATTTTTTGCTAGCAATGATTCAGTGAATTGATGAGTGGCCTAATCCTATGGGGCAGTGATATGTTGCCTAGCATGGTACACCATTTAACATCCACCAGAGAAACAAATATTCATTTGCTTTGGGCACTTAAATGCAACGCCGATAGTAACTCGTTGATAATATAGCAACAACCTTGTTTGTAGAATATAGACGTATGGAATGAGTATGTTAATCTAGATGTATAAGGATTGCACAAAAGCAAATGAGACGGAATGTTCTAAATACATGGGAATACAATCAAGTACACAAGTATTGTGGATTGCATTGTGATTGCTGTCTGGTCTGCTAAATTCCTCAAGTAAATCATGTGCACTTGTGCGGTACTTAAAGTGGATATGCTAAGGTACACCTTGCAACAACTTCCAATAATGTCTTTGTTGTAGTAGGTTTGTATGGGGCTTATGTTTAGCTGAGCCCAGCCTTAGCACTTCTTCATGCACATATAAAGTAGATGTACAATGTTTTAGAGGAGTAGGTACTCTGATATGAGTTACGCACTATGTGATTAAGATTGGAATTTGTTGCACGACAAATCCAATGAAAAGCTTGACAGATGTACATGAGCTGGTGTTTCTTGGTGAACTTGAATGAAATTTGATTTAATTCTGTTAAATATGCTTGGCTATGAATCTTAGATGCGGCAATCATCTATTGTGGACTAGATTGTATAACCATTGCTTTGTTAACTAGATTTGAAACTTACAGAAGCCTAGATTGTTGGTTGGGATGGCCCCTACCATAAATCAACGGCACTATTTTTGAAAACTATTAAATAAGAAACTCGGCAGAAATTTCAACTGATGGCTTGCTATTGCAAAGTACAATATTGACATTGTAAACACAAAGGAAAATGGAGGAACAAGATGTAACTAACATAAAATTTTGAATACAATTGTATTTACCAAAAATGTTGCAAAATCTTGTGTTTTGGCTGTTGCATTACATTGTTACTATGTACATGAACAAATTTACTTAGGTACAATTCAAACAAATAACCTCTTCATTATTAAAGACTCTACAAAAGGCAATATGGTGTCCTCTACTATAGATTTCAATGACCTCTAGAAGTGTTTATGAAAGCTGACTATTACGCAAACAAACTATGCTAGGATAGTATGCATTAGATTGTTTATTAGATTTTTTATATAGAAATTGCACACTCTTCTAATGAGAAACATAACTTTTAGTACCAAAGAATGATAACACAAGATAATGATTCTTTTATAAGATATTAGTGAGAATCTCTTGAACTATGGAATAGAAATAGCAAGATGGATAAAAAGAAACTACAACTCTTGTTCCAAATCATGTCTCTAAATTCTATGCAAATTAATAGATATAATTTCCTCTCTTGGTAATACAAAGCCATTGCTTGCTTGCTTGAAGAAATTTGAAAGCTGTAGCAGCTTGCTTACGTGCAGTAAAACATTAATATAGTTCAGTATACAAAATGGTGTTTATACCTGAAAAGTGTACGTGATCATTGAAACTACAAAACTTGATTAGTGTAGGGCACTTGATTCACCATTGACTTATCTTCAAGATCATGATGATTTTGACAAACTCTTTCATAGAATGCTACTGTTTGGTGGTTTTACGGAGATATAAAAAATGTTACTATGGAGAATGGTTTGATAAAATTCATTGTAAATGAATGCCAAACAAGAGAAGGTCTGGAACTTCAATTTGCTGGTTTGCTAAAACCATTTGTAAGTGGCTCAAAAACTAAGTACTCAATGGTGACTAGGATTGCATGCAAAGACCCGAGCAACGTACATTGTAAAATTTTGGATTGAAGCAATGGAGATTTTGAAAAGGCATAGTACTAACTTGTTCACATGTAGCATTCAAGTCAATAAATAAACCTTGTTCATGCAAAAAGGTATTGCTTGAAACAACGGTGCGCTGGATTATAACTTAGGCAATACTATTATTTGAAGTTGGTTTCATGCAACCAAAAAATGTAGGAAGAAGAAAAACTAATATTTTATCTTATCTTTGTAGGTTTCTACTACTGATTACTAGACTTCCATTGTGATCATCAAAGTCAATCTTCAGTTGTGTATCAAAAAGCAATAGTGTATTCATACAACATTGTTGATAGCATAAGACTTGCAATGGGAAATATGACAGACCCTAACTCTTTGATCCATACAAGACGTCTAGTGAACGCACTTCTAGGTCAAAGTGGATTGGAAAAGAGGTGACTCTTTTGGGCAACAATGAAATAGTGTGTGGAAAGGGGTTTGTGCAATTCACTAGTACACATTAGTGTATTAATGGGCAGAGTGCACTTGGGAAAGAAAATATTGGAATTATAATATATGGCATTGAAGAGGGCAAGTCATTTAAGCTGCACAGTTTGAAAGAGTGGTCTATTCATCGCACTCTGTACAATGGAATGTCCCTTCACAATCACAAGTGCGCTCATAAGAATACCATTGGCCCATCAACGGGCAAGAAAGATAAACGAGCTTATTTCTTGAGAAATGAGGGCACCAAGAAACTAATGAAACAAGACAAACTTCTTTCCTCCGTGGATATAAAAGAAACTCTTAAGAAATATTGTTGTGACAACAAGTGTAGGAAAAATTTCACGCATCAAGCATTAGCTACCGCAGGATTTGAGATGCATCATTCAAGCCACATCTGCAAGATGGACATCAAACTAGCAATGCATCAAACCTCCTATCTTCATTGCCACACTAGGCAAAAGATGACTATGATAGAGAACTACTTAGTCTGTATGAAAGCATGGAGGTTAGTATATGGAGTAGCCAATTCTTACTTTTATAAGTACCAAAGTTTAGCAAAGCAAGGCATACAAGCTTAGGAGCATGGCCACAAAAACATGTCACAAACTACTAAGTCCACAAAATAAGCTATCCAATCAATGAAGGTGATATTGGAGCAAAAAGTTGACATAATGCCACATCGTACAAGAACTAAGCCTACAGGGGAGAAGGTCGTAGAAAAAGTCGTGCCATGGGGACAAAGTGGAACAAGATATTGGAAGATGTGAACACGGTAAGTAAAAAATTTGTGAACTTATTTGTAATTATAAAGAGTTGTTCATAGACTGGTATTGTGCACAAGTACACCAAATGAAATTCTTGAAGCGGCTTACCTTCCATAAGAAATAAAGTTAGGGTCCCACATTTATACTATTTGGCATGTTATTTGGGACTTAATGATTTATTAGAGATTAATGGATCACTCTTTGCTTGCATTTCCCTTTACGACATGGTAATCTAACAAAAGTATGTGATGCTTCAGAAGCAAATAAATGCTAGACTAAAGGTAGTTTCACAATTCTCTTGTAGCCGCATCCAAAAGAAGTACTTCTCTTATTACATTGTGAAACATTTCGGGGACAATTTTGCGCAATGTGGAAATTGCAAGAAGTTGTTGAATGGGCGAAACGTCCATACGGTGTAATTTCCTGCATGGATGTTGTGCAACAAGAAATACCACACTCATTTAAATGAACAAGAGAGCACTTGAAATCATTATTATAGCAATAGAGCTTCATTGCTTTTTTTCTTGATAGGGTTTTATCAATCATGCACGACAAGACGGATCATTCCAAGACTGCATCACCATGTTTTGCAAATAAAACAAAGCAATAGATGGATTACAAAAACTACCAGTCTCTGTCTCAGGTATCCTTGCTCACAAACATGGAGATAGGAAGTACGCACACTTCATTCTTGATAAATTCTCAACAAATTGCAACCAAACCATTGGTTCAATATGCAAGCTACTACAAAATTTGGAGGGCAAACAAGTACACAGCAATCCCTCTTGTTTTTTTCAGAGGCAGCAAAAATCTGTTCTATACGATGCAATTTTAAAGGGAGCTAAGTGTTGTAGGGCCTCTATTAAGCCTCAAGGCGATTGCACTAGCCTCCCTAAGAAACTTCCTCTTGTTTTTCATGTTCAATTAGACAATTGCTAGAAAGATAACAAACACAAGTTCATATTGTGCTTCTGGTCTTTGTTGGTGGCGAAAGGTGTGTTTAATAAAATCAAGGTGTCATTTATGGTTGTCGGTCACACGCACGATGACATTGATGCATTGTTCAACAAATGAAGCATAAATCTCCAAAAGAACGACTATCCCACAATTCCTTTGCTCATGAAGTCGCTAATGGACTTGGAAAAAGAACCTATGATTCCTCATCTCCTCGAGGAGGTTCCAAATTTCAAGTTTTTCATTTTTGAGTACATATGTACTAGGAATGAACAATTAGTGGGCCATACCAGTGGGCTTCAATTTCTATTTACTAAGAGAGCCGATGGTTGGCCCATAATGCAATACATACTACACAGCACGGATGAAGAGTGGTTACCAAAAGATGGAATCAAATTATAGAAAGAAGACGATGAAGTAAATCATATTTTGCTGCTAGGAGAACCAAAATCGGTGCCTTGATGGCACTTAAAGGCAAAGAAGATATTAAAAAGGGCATTGTAGGGTTCATAGAGAATTGGAAGGGAGTGGGTGATGCAGATGCCATAGGTAGGTGCAAAGCAAAGTATAATGGTTTAATAACATACTAGGAGAGGGTGAAAGCAGCCATCAACAATACAGAGGTGCAAAACAATGTACCGATGGAAAAAATTTGGCCAACAACACGACAATCATTTGATACAACGATTGCACAGATGTAGGCTGAAGCAAATGCAGAGGAAGAAGAGGAGGTTCTGTTCATTGGACAATGTAATTTGTGCCCAAATCTTGCATTTTGGGTACAAAAAGATTGCAAAAATGGATATTTTGTAATGGTGAAACCTTCCGTGGACAGTGTGGAACCAATATGGTTGGGGTTAGCAGAGTCAGATCCAATATTTGAGATCGGCTCTATTAACTATAAAAAAATCCTTTTACAATGGTACAAGCCTACTAAAAAAAGAGGCGTGGAAGAATGATCATACATTGGATGGAATATGTCGCCTCTAATGAAATGGCAAGCAGACTTGGATTTTTTTGAAGGACCGAAGTGGGTGAATATTAATGCAATACTTATTGCATGGAAACCAAGGGCACAAAACGTCAACAAAGTCACGATTCCTCCAAATGAAATTGTTAGAGCATTGGAAACACTTGCTGCTTCTTCACACATAGAAGGGATATGGCAGTGGAGAGGATAATATCTTGATACCAAAATACACAATGATGTAGCAGCAACAAATGTAATCTTTGTTTGTTGAATATTTTGTGTCCCTTTATACAATGATGTATGATATGTGCACTTGTAGAAGATTGTTGTGTGGGGCACTGTTGTAATCAATATACTTCACTTAAATGGTTGGATTCCAATACAAATTGTTTTTGGGAAACTTTTTAGTACATGCGTCAATGTGAAAATGCAGTTTATATATGGAATGTATGTAGACAACGTGTTGCTCCAAATACACTCCATATATGAAGTACATTTCTACATTGATCAAACTTTGTGTTCAAAACTCTTCTTTCACAAATTCTTGTATAGCCAATACATGAAGTGTTATAAATCCTTCACCAAGATTGTATAATGATTTGATAATACATAATTAGGGTATGTAGGTGCACTGTAATAGTCTTGAGTTATCTGAACTACTAAGTGGGAGGATTTTCTTGAGTGCGTTGTTTTCTAAAATCTCCTAAAACTTTTTGTTGGAAGTCGAAGCAACAAAAAACACACAAGATACAGAATACCAACTGCCCTCCAACCATGTCAAATTCTTAAATTTTGTAAAACTGTTTGAAGAAGGTTGAAACAATTACAGTTGCTCCTAATGTAAAACACCATAAGCCCTACGACCATACGCTAGAAATCAATAAAACGCCAAGCTCTTCCTAGCATATATAAAATAGTAGCATTGTGATAGAAGCAATTGGTAGCGTTGGTCACAAAAAATGATAGAAATGATAGTGCACGTGGATTGGATTCTGGATCAGTTGTGAGGTATAATTGATTTTCTATATGCTACATCAAGATTAGATTCTAGGCCAATTGATTTGTGAAATATCAATATTTTGTAAAATAAAATATTGCATTAGTCATATATGTTCTATTCATGCAAAGCGTGTGCATTTTTACTAGTGTACAATATGGTCCACAAGCAAAAAACCACCTATGAACAAATATATAGTTTGAAATAAAAGATGTTGCACGTCTTTTGCAGAGCAAGATGAATTCATACTAAACGTATGGAAAATTGTGAAGAGGATTACAAACAATAAAAGTTAGCATATGCATGTACTAGCAAACACAATAATAACCTACAAAATGATTACATGAGAATTTGATGGACATATATGCCATACAGACATTGTATGTGGTTTAATAGCTAGTAATGATGGGTGAGATTGAATGTATTGTAATTTGAAAGTAATAGATTGCTTATGCTAAGAACTATGACATGTAATATGTTTTCATGGGATGTTGTAAATAAGGAACTATAACCATTTGGGCAAATTTTATGATTGCAAGTAATTTTAGGCTTGTAACAAATAGTGAGATAGGAAGTACAAATTATTAAGACAAATAAATTTCACATAAATGAGCATTTATGTATACATGTCCACATAGTCTTTTAATAGTCTTGAGTCGCCTTAATAATTGCTTTTATGTATAACTCAACACTTGCAAAGATTGCAGCATGCTTTCTACAAAGAATTAATAAAAACGTTTATGAACTATCATAATGGTGTTGAAGTACATCGCCTCCTTGACCATTATAATCAACACATCCCAATTTGACACTTGATGCAATCCCCATCATTAGATTGATTTGAAATAGTGTTATACATATTGATTACCATAATAGGCAAAATTGAAAAAAACAACTAAAAATCACATTCATTGTATTGTAAGAGCCCACCCACGGCTTCTAAACCTAAATCACATCATACTTACAATGAAATTATAGAAGTTATCACCATATTCAATAATTTGGGAAAAATCGTACATTTTGGGACGTTCAAATTTTGAGGTGAAAGTTTGAGGAGATCTCCTCAAACCTAACTTGCAACATTTTTGTTGTACACGTGCCCTCACCTAAGAAGAGGCATTTGCAAGGAAAAAAATCTTAGTGGCTCAAACTGAATCTGATACTTTCGAATCTAGTATAAGGTAATTTTTTGGGTTTGAGGTGGAGTACAAAGTGGGATACTAGATTTTCCCAAATTAACAAATATGGTGGTAGTTCACAAAACTTAACCTTCCCATGGTTAGTTTAGCAAATATTCTAATACTATTTAAACACATTTGTATAGTTATAAGGTCAATGCAAAGTTGAGTGACTCAATTTTGGCAAAAGTCCCTATTCTCAAAGTAACCTCATATTAGGTAAATTGGAAAAAAGTGGACATTTTGGGACTTCTAGGTTTGGGGTGATCACCCCAAACTAAGCTCCAGCCTTTTTTTTGTACATGTGTCCTCATTTGAGAGGAGGAATTTGTGAAGAAAAAAATCTTGGTGGCTTAGAGTGAATCTGATACTTTTGAATATGGTTTGAGGTAACTTTTTGGATTTGGTACAAAGTGCTACCTTTGTTTTTCCCAACTTACCTAATATGACGTTAAATCCCTTAAGTGGGTTTAAGGATTTTGATTCAAGTGTTAATTTGTAATTGCATCAAATGTCTAGGCAACAAAGTGACCTCTTCATTTCTATAATGGACTTATAAACTCAGTCAACGGCCCAATGTTTTCATATTTGTTCTTTTTGAAATTACACACTACAAGTTGTGTCTTAGGGCTTAGACTTAAATCAATCAAAGTTATTCAAAAAGTCCTTATAGCAAGAAGCACCTCTAGAACTTCAAAATATATTCAAGTTGAAAAAAGTAAAAAATAAGAATACAAAAAAGATAAAGGAGAAAAAGACTTTGTAAGATCTAAGGTTAAAAAAGGCATTAAAAAGTCCTTTGCAAACATTCAATACACAATTACAAAAAAAGATTGGAATTTCTTAAAATTTTACCCAAATACCCACTATAATCATAGTCCTTTATATTCTTTTAGGTAACTAAATCATCTTTAAAAAGTCCTTGAAAAACTTGCAGATAGCAGGAATGTGACACTCACGTTTTTTCAAAAGTCCTCCAGACTTCCATAAAATGTCAAAAAAGAAAGTGAACAACATTGATGTAGTTACAATGAAGTTTAAGTCTCTGCAATGGATTTTATTTTATTTTTTGAAAATTTCCAATGTATCATTTTGGCATTTGAAAATTTATTATGTGCAATTTTTTATAGTTTGTCACATTTTTGAGCCACTCAACCATGCATTCATCTTATAAGAGGAATAAAATATTAAGCATAACTTTCAAATTGCATTGCAAGTTCATTGTTCATGTATGACAATAAGTACATAAACAAAAAGATAACTTGTACATGGATCACTCAAAATTCATAATGAACTTATAATAAGCTGAAATTTAAAAAAAATTACAATCAGAACTATATAATCATTGAAGTGTTGAATTGTAACATGAAATAGTACTTCCAACATGAAATTTATGTGAAGATGGAACATCCAAATCTGACATTATTGTTCTAGAAATTAGGGGAGTCCATAGTTAGAATGCCTGTCATTGTTGTAAACTACAATAGTTAACACTCCTTAAATAGTGGCATAACTCCATATTCATCAAATATTTTGTGAGTGAAGAAATTGAACATTATCTGTGAGCCCAAAATGAAAGTGTGTAGTTGAGCGACATGTTTATCGGACAGTACACAACCGCAGCGGAATTTTCATAGTCAAACTTATTGCCAATAACTTATGCATACTGCTGTTGCCTCATTCATTCAAACATTGATATTGAGGATTGGAGAATTATCAACCGCTGATAAATGGTTCCCACAAGCTCCCTTCACTGAAATTGTTGTTACATACTTCTACGGAAAGCAGTTTCTGATTTAACCTTACGATATGTCCCATTCTTTTTCTTTTGAATTTCTTCACGTAATGAGCTATGTCGTTCACATTTGGTAGAACTATTGAAGTTCTTGGGACCTTGAGAAATGTTTGCAAAGTGTACAGCTCTCAATTATCCACACTGTTGTTGTTATTTCCATTTCATAAGTTGATGCAGTGTATGCTAGATCTCCAAAATTGCAGCTCTCATAAAACATGCTTTCCTTTATGATACCCATAGATTAGGGTAAAGTATTGAAATTGCAACTTAGTAGGTTAAGTTGCATACACTATGCTCACCATCTAATACTACGGAAATCCAAAATTTAGTTGTTAAAATTGCTTACGCCACATCTTTTCTTCTAGGTTGAACACCATGGATACATCTCATCTCAACCAAGCTTACCATATCAAACATACAATAGCATGCCAAGATGGAATTGAAGCATATAGATGCGGGTGCTTGAAGTGCCATGGACTAAACATTCAGCCACAACACATTGAACAACGTCATCATTGACTCTATGGTCGTGATATTTTTCTCATCAACCCGCTATTGGTGAGTAACTCAAGTAATCAATGTTTTGCACATCCACGTTTTCCATTAAGAACATTGTATGAATTGTATGCATTGTACTAGTTCAAAAGTAATAAACGTTGTTGTACTTGACTGAAATGAAATACACATTTTCAAAGAATGGGGTTTGCAAGTATAAGATATCCTGTAGCCCTAAAATATTCTCACCAATATTTTAATTAAACATGATGTTGTGGTGTTGCTTCACATTTAGGAATGTCCTTATATAATATAAATAATAATTTTGAAATCAAATTGGACATTCAAATCTTTTTTTAGAATAAAAGCCCAGTCCTATATGTATTAATTTATATACCACAAGAATAACATGCATGAATCTAATGTTGTTGATGTCACTACCAGAACCATGACGATTCATTGGAACCTAAAAAAATGCATTCAACATTTTTTTGAATGTGTAACATTTTTATGTGGATTTGTTGGATTAATGAGCTAACTATTACAAGTCACATTAATTGCTTCTAAGAATCATAGACAATGACAATCATGTCGTAGGATAGTACACCCAGTACTCTACGGGTGGTTATCAACAATTACCTTTCTTTCTGCTTGTGTAATGACTTAGGTCACTATCTCGTATTACTCAAGTAATTGAATGTTTACACTCTCCAAATATAACAGAATGATTTATTGCAATGTTATTAGAAAAACATTGTTATCATCATGTGTTATAGCCTTTTCTGCACCTAATTTTTGGGCTACGTTCAATTGAGGAAACCCTAAACTTTTATGTGGATAGACAAACTGGAGGTGAACGATAGTTACACAGTCAATGTTGCAGATGACTAGGACAATGAAGCTCTTGGTTTAATGGGCGATGACACAATCATGGACTTTGATAATTTGTACGCTTCTAATGATGATCACGGCAACACTACAGTTCAGATGGAGGACATGGTGTAGATTAATTTTACTAGAGTTGACGAGTTTCACAGATTGGAATCCGAGGACAATGCCATTATTGTCGATTTTCAAGACTTGTCTGCAGCGGAAGAAGACATTGATGACAACAACTTGTTAGAGTCCTTCATCCGTAGCGCAGGTATGCCTTTATACAATGGTGCAAGTACGAGTTGCTTGCAATTTAGTGTGGTTATCATGTCGCTAAGCACCCTATTTTCTGTATCTTGTCGATGCCTCAATGAGATATTGAAATTCTTGAAGGACAACGTTTTATCCCTAGGAAAGAAATGTCTAAGGAACTCAAACAAACTTAAGAGTCTCCTCATGAAACTAAGACTTGCTCACAAAACCATTCACTGCTGTGAATGCGGAATGACACTGGAAAGATAAAAAAGATTTGATACAGTGTCCAGCATGCCAAAAGTCTTGTTACATCCAAGGGTCAAAGAGTGTCTTGATTAGGGTACTCAGATATTTCTCTATCGTTAAGAGATTGAGGAGACAATATAGATGTGGGTGATTCCAAGAAACACTTCACTGTTTTGTCTCAAACATCCATAGTACTTGTAGTACTAGTAGTACTACCAAGCTTTTGGAATAATAATTTTTTAAATAAAATAAAATATGGACAATTTGTAAAGCACTTAAAATAGCATGCTTGTGAAAATTCAGACCTAGAACAAATTTATTCTAAAAGTTATACACAAAAATAGAGGGACAAAAATTACATCCAAAAAGACAATTTTTTTTACTTTTTAGAAAATAGTAGAAAAATCCAAAAATATAAAACAATAAATAGCCATTTGTGAGCTACTACTAACCCATTGCCTCATGTAAACCAATTTCTGATTAATGTTTTTGCCTATCCCCTAGGCAGGGAGATAGGATGTCCACTTTGAGCCAATGTGCATGGCATGGAATTTAGAATTTTGTGAAACCCTTCTACTCATCCATGTAATGCTCTATGGTGAACAACTTCCTTGATTTTTGGCATGAGATTTGTTTTTTTGGACCTAAAATAGTACTAAAAACCCCCAAAATGGCCAAGGTAAACACCTATTTGGGGGCTATTTAAAAATAGTAAAATAATTTTAAAAAAATTGAAAAATTTATCAAAGGTTTGTAACTATGACATGTACCTTTCTTTGAAATCTCAGCTCAAAAGAACTTGTTGCACAAAAGTTACAAGCCAAAAAGCACCTCTAGAAGGTGAAGGGGATAGAGAATAGTACAAGTGTTTCTTGGAATCACCCATGTCTTGAAATTGCCAACCACTTAACTTGGCACAAGAACAATCATTCTAACAATAGTAAAATGATGTCTATTGTAGACAGTCCACAGTGGAATTTTGTTGACCAAACATACCCATTATTTGCTGAAGAAGAGAGGAATGTCAAGATAGGCATTTCCCTGGACGGCATGAATCCTCACAATTTAAAGTCTAGTGAACATTCCGTGTGGCCAGTGTTATTTGTAGTTTATAACCTCCCAATGTACTTAGTGACAAAGAGGTTTTTCATGTCTTTGACAATGTTAATACCTCGCTTGTCATCACCAACGGACAAGAACATTGACATCTTTCTTCAGCCTCTGGTTCATGAGCTCAAGAAGTTGTGGAGGGGGGTCTTTGCCATTGACAAATCAAAACCACTAGGACCACAACAACACTTCAAGCTAGGCGGGATTGTTTTGTGGACCATCAATGACTTTCCGGCGTACACCCTTGTTTTAGGACAAGCCGGAAAAGGCCATGCCGGGTGTTCTGTTTGTGGTTCAAATATTGTTTCTGACCATTTGAGTGAAGCTAACAAAATGATATACGTGGGGCATTGGAGGTGGTTACCTGAGAATCACAGGTGGGGGGAAGCCTGGACAAACTTTGATGGCAATTGCAAATTTTGCGATTCACCTGTTCGTCAGCTTGGAACTTGTATTGCCAAGTACGGTTTAAGGAGACAAAGAGATTTGGAATGTGGAGGCAGCGCAAATGGAGAAAATGACCAACTTAAAAGAACGGGTATGAAGAGAGTTAGTATCTTTTATCAACTACCCTACTGGTTGGTACGTGATTTGAACACTTACCTCTATTGTTCTTGAGTTGATTCATATTCAATGTAATTTACGTTCTTGCCAATACAATACAACACTAACATTTCTTTATTTGTAACTCAGTGAGTATAACCAATAATAATATGTAATTATGTAATACATTAGAACTATTAATGTAACTATCAATAAAATTTGTAGTCTTCTGTTTCAATTTGTAGGGAGTTAATAATGAGTGAACTGTATAGAACATTGTAAAATTGATAAGATGAAGATAATGATAACATATTAAAAGAGTAATTTTTGTTGAAATATATGAATTATGTACATTTAGTGTTACATGTGAGGTGATTAAATTTGCAAACGTGGAGTGGACAGTAGTTAGTGTGGGGGGAGATTCTACAAAACATGAAGAGTAATTTTGTGTGATAGTATGCAGGAGAAGTTATGAATTTTTATATTTATGATGTGAATTAAAGATGAGTTTGGAATTGCAAATTTCATGCTATGTCATGTATTACTAGAATTCTGGATGAATTTGGGGATGTCAGTTGATGGGTGAATTGTTGAAGTCATATTTCATGTCTGTATTTGAAGATGTTTTCCACCAAATTTGCAAGTTCTCTGTATTTTACATGGAAAATTGTTTTGAAAAATATGTGGATACATTGTAATTTATGTTTGCTGTAACATGTAACCAGGTATTTGGAAATCATTCAATGTTGGTATGTTTTGTTTGTTAATTTTTATCATTTCAGTAAAAAACATAATCTTAGGTACTATGGAAAAGCTTAATAAAAAATTTGTAATAAGAGATGTGAAATATGTGAGTAAAAGAAAGTATATGCTATAATATCAAGATTTTCTTGTTTATTTCAATTCACATTATATGCTAATTCTTCCCAGTTTTGACTATAATAATATGTGGTCTTTAATAAAACATAATAACATCAGCTGAATTTGGCAACTTTTATTCAATAATGAATAATCCAAACTTCCATAAAATTTGCCATAATGAATTAATAACTAAGAAAAGGTTACATTCCGCAATTGATGAATACCTGAAATACCAATAGTCAAAAGTATTTCATTGAACAAATACAAGAGGTGGTTCTTTACAATAACAATAAAGTAAAATATGCATATGAAGTAGTATGTTATGACGTTGAAATGTTGTATTGAAGTAGGTGAAACTGATGCTTGATGTTTTTTGTATTTGGATATTCATCCATGGCCAAAATACTTGTAAGTGTTCTTGTGGAAGTTCATAGATGTACATGCTTTATCGTTATAGTGAATGTATGATGTGTCAGTCATTGTCAATACATACTATAATTTGGTTGTTGTATGATTCAATTATAGGAACGGACAAACATATTATTTGACATGCTGAAGTAAATGGATGTAATGCACATGTTGTTAACATTTGTGGAGATTTTGACGTTTGTCTTGCTAATGATCTACTATTTTTTCTAAAATTAGTGAATAAGTATTGGTGTTTGCTTAGCATATGTTATGAGGCCATTTGTTGTCGCAGTTGAATTAATATCTTGAACTTTTGAGTTTAGAGGAAGTACCGCAGTTCATGTAGGGCGTTACAGAGCTGCAATCCATTAATACAGAATACATGTAGTTTTGAATAATACACATTGGATTTATTGGTAAATATTAGGTATACATTGAATAATTTGTAATACATCTCAAATAGTAGTGGGTTATTGTTTTGATTTTGATACCATGTACTTATCATTGAACTATTCATGTCATTTAGTTTACATGGAATTTCAAAAGATGATTTTGTAGATTGCTGAGTATTCTAACTTTTGACTGTTTGTATATTAGATTGCTGTCTAGGAGTTCTTCTAAAGTGAACCTCAAGATTTACACATATAAATGAATATAATCAAATATTTTTGGTATGTGGTTGCAAGAACTTGTGTGGTTAGTCAATGTGGAGTCTGAATCAACGTATTAACAAGAAAGTGAGAGACTTATATGCCAAAA